>CM033716.1:75627730-76172846 GCA_019671005.1 Hibiscus mutabilis
GTTAAGTAGTCATGCATTACGATAGGAACTCCCAATTCTCTGGCACACGCGGCCCTTTTCATCATTCCTTCGCACAAAATAAGAAACGATCTCTCGTCGTTAAAAAATTAACGGAGGAATGGAATTGAAGAGGAAGGATAAGTTTGTTGTGGATTGAACCTGCATCCTCCAAGTTAAAAACCCCATATGTTTGCCACTACTCTAACCCATCTTTAGTGTAATGAAGTGCACCATTTAATATATATATATATATAAGACAATAAATGCTAGGGAATAAAAAAATAAAAATGGTTGAAAGGAGACTCGAACTTAGATCACTTGAGATGTGTATAATCACACAAAGATTCAATTTAATTTAAATCTAAAAATTTTTAAATATTCGATTTTAAAAAATATTCAGATTTAAAAGAAAAGAAATTCAACTTAAAATATTTGAATATTTTTTCATATTTAAATTAAATCGAATATTTATTAAATATTTGATTAAATATTCAATATAAAAAATTTAAATTAATTATTTTTTTAATATTTTAATAAATATTTGATTTAATTTAAATATGAAAAAGAAAAAATATTCAAATATTTTAAATCAAATTTCTTTTCTTTTAAATCAAATATTTAATAATTTTTATATTTAAATTAAATCGAATGTTTGTGTGATTATACACATCCCAAGTGATCTAAGTTCGAGTTCCCTTTCAACCATTTTTACTCCCCTAGCATTTATCGACTTTTATATATATATATATATATATATATATATATATATATATATATATTAAATGGTGCAATTCATTACACTAAAGATGAGTTGGAGCAGTGGCAAACATGTGAGGTTTCTAACTTGGAGGATGCAGGTTTAGTCCACAACAAACTCATCATTCCTCTTCAATTTTTCTTTAATCAGGTGGTGACATGTGTCATCATCTGGTTGGAGGAGAAAATATATTAAATAAAAATAACATAAAATTTGAGTAAACTTATCCAATTGGATGATGACACGTGTCATCATTTGATTGGTTGATTAATTTTATTTAATTGAATTAAAATTATGACCAAATTGATATAATAGGTAAATAACAGGAACTAAATATGTAATTTTACTCATTTTTTCATTAACTGCCACGTCACCTCTTCGTTAGTTTTTTAACGGCAGTGGTCAAAATAGGTCAATTTGATAAGTTTGGTAGTTTGATTGACAATTTTAATAGTTCAGTGATCAAAATAAATATCTTCAATTAGTTCGGTGGTCACCGGAGTATTTTACCCTTTTTAAAATTATTTAAACTAATTCACATGTGTGGTTAGAGTTTGACGAGTGGTGGAAATATAATCTCATTTAAGCTAATAAAATACCGAGTTGCAATTGACATCAAAAGTCAATCGCTCCTATTAAAAATATATATGTGTGTATGTATGTAGGTGTGTAAAAACAAAATTACATTCAAAGTTGAAGTATACAATTATTAATTAATTTCAATTACAATTAGTGTCTATGAATATGATATAGCCATAACATATAGTAATAATTATAAATTCAGTTTTTTAATAGTTTAAAGTTGAACTCGGGTCTTTTAAGATAATATTATATGTTTTTCTATTCGAATCACTTGTTATAAACTCAATTATATATGTACATATTTTTATGAATTTAATCAATTAAATATATCAAAAAATATATTTAGAGACAAGTTATGGAGAAATTATATAATGAGTCATTCTCGCCACGTCATCTATAGGACCAACCAATAAAAATCATCTATCTCATATTTTTTATATTTTTTACTAAATGGATCTTTATTCATGTTTATTGTAGATTAATTTTAAAAACAGTATTTACCAAGTGAAGATTCACTTAGTAAAAATATGACATGAAAAAATAATAAAATAAATAATTTTTATTGATTAATCCCATAAATAACGTGATAGAAATAACACGTAATATAATTTCTCCAAAAGTTATGATATCCAAGCTAATCCTTATCTGCATACTCTTCTTCCTCGGATATAATTGTCTTTTACCATAGCATGTTGTCCATTGCATAGCCTTGTCCATGTATATATGTTTCAAGCTTGAATTTTGCCACTATTTTTTTAATTTATAAAATTATTGGTTTCGGCATTTTGCTTGTTAAGTTAGTAAGTTTTATTAGATGTTTGCTTCCAAAGCAAGATGGAAACAAAATCTAGAAAGCTAATTGACACGTATAAAATCTATGGCTAAAAATATTCACTTTGATCCAACGGTATAAAAAAGATATAAAACTTTTCGCGTTTTACGTAATGTAAAAAGAAAAAATTATATCATGAGTCATTTTCGCCACGTCATTTATGAGACTAACTAATCAAATGCATTAATTTTATTAATTTTTTTATCTCATCTTCACTTGGTAAAAATTTTTTTAAATTTGATTTACAGTAAATATGAATGAAAATTTATTTGATAAAAAGATGAGGTAAAAAAATTAATAAAATTGATACATTTAATTAATTGGTCCCATAAATGACGTGTTAGATTGCATTTATATGTTCAAATATTATGAATTTATATAAAAGTTTACACATAAACAACTTATTTTATGTAAAAATTCAACACAACTGTATATCACATGTCATTTCCTTTATCTCTCTTTTGTGTGGGTTAGATTGCATTTAATTAATTTTGTATGGCTTCAATAAGCTCTTAAACTTTTGTAAAAAAATTAATTAAATCTTTAAGTTTTTTATATACTTAATTAAGCTCTCAAACTCAAAAAAAATTAATTATCCCTTTGATTAACTTTGACCGTTAACTTTAACGGTTTTTTTTTTGTTGATAGGTGTCGCAACAAGATCATGCCACTTGTCATTTTTAGAAAATTTTAAATCTTAATTTTTAAAAATATATAAAAATAAGAAAAATGCTAACAAAATTAAAAAATATGGAAAATCTGGAAAATTATTATTTTTGTGGGTGAATATGGTATGATTGAAATCAAAATCTGGAAAATTATTTTTAAAATATGTAAAATATTTTTTTTAATTTAAAAATTTTATTCATAAATAATAAATAATAATTTTTAATATATTAAATATTTAAAAAAACCAAAATAACTTTTATTGATTTATATTTTTCAATTTATTTTTTATAATAATATTTAATATTTTAAAATTTTCAAAATATTTTAATCTTTTGTAAAATTATTTTTTATTATTTTTAAATAAAATTTGAAATTAAAAATATTTTAATGTTTTTAAAATAATTTTTAGAATTTTCTAGAATTTTTTCTGATTTTTATATATTTTTAAAAAAATAAGATTTAAAAATTCATAGAAATAAAAAGTAATATTATCCTGTTGTGACACGTGTCAAGAACAATTAAAAAAACGCTAAAGTTAACAATTAAAATTAGTCAAAGGGACAAATTGAAATTTTTATTGAGTTTGAGAGCTTAATTAAGTGCAAAAAACATTTAGGGGCTTAATTGATTTATTTACAAATGTTTAGGGACTTATTAAACCCTTAAGCCTTTATGTATCATGTTTCAATTCATCTAATAACTTGTTACAATAAATTAATTTTAAGTTTATTTATTTGAAAACTAAACGCATATATTGTTTTTAAAACGTCAGTTTAATTTCCCGAAACGTGGGAATATAATATAAACGGTTAGCCTTTTTTTTTACAAAATTAGAAGTTAGGTTTTCATTAAAAAGAGAAGGCAATGCATAAGAAATATAATACATCTTTAACATCAACATGAAACACAAGGGTTGTAAAGAAATAAAAGTAAAAACCTAATAATTATCAATATTCTATATATTTCTATTTAAACTAGACGTTATATTGATGTAAGAATGGAGATCGAGTAAAAATCCTACATATTGTTCTATGAGCGGTTTTGAATGTATCGACAAACTATTACAAAAAGGTATCTAATCATAGGAGATCGACAATTTTCCTTTATCAAGAGTGCATTGTGATAAATGCAGCACGAAACGTCAAATTATCATCACGGTAAATAAAAATTGCGCCAAAAAGGAGGACGAAAAATATACCAAAAAATAAACGAAAGACGTACTATAAAAATAAACTCAAAGATAATTTTTATTTAGATATAAATAAAAAATTAAATAAAAGAGAGAAAAAGGAGCCACGATATTAAGCCATTGGCATCGCCTAAGGGACAAACGGTTGACTTTGTTAATTTCATTTATACAATTGTTTTTAAAAATCATATTAAATAAATTAAAATCTTAATATTCTTTTAAACTTTTAAAATTTTTCCTATAGTAAATCAGAAGAGTATTTAATATTTTTTCACCCAAAGTCAAGACTAGATTAGTCTACTACTTCGAACTGTAGGCCCAAATTAGTGCAACCAATCAACTAAAACTCCTGACCCATGATATTGCGATATGAACTAACTAGGTCCAATTCATAGTAGGTTCCCAAACCTTAAATTTTCCTTTTTAGTAATTTAAAGGTGATTAGAAACAATAAACATATATCTTGCAAATAAAATAATTTGAACTAGTATTTTTTAGAATAAACAGCATCCGCTTTTCTATCGGAGCACTGGTTGAGTTCTTAAAACCTTGGAAAACTAACAAGTATTAATGAGAAAATATTCCATGTACCGAAAGCAACCCAAACCGAAGGCAACCCGAAATAAAAATATATTAAAATAAATAAATAAATGTGAGATTTGAATTGTCGCACAACACACTAAAAAACCAAATATAGAGGCTATATAAAGTCATGTATAGGGTGGAAAAACTTAACATTGCCTGAATTAAAACGATCGATCTCCTATTAACCCGATATTGACCCGACCCAAAATCAACCGAACCGAAAATCAACCGAACTAAAGTCTTGACCTGATACCCGAACCAAAATCACCATAGACCCGAACTAAAACCGAACCAGACCCGAACCGAATTTAAACCGAATGTAGTCAGACCCGAAATAAACCGAACCAAAATGACCCGAACCGAATGACCCATTTGCCACCTCTAAGCTAGGTTCTCTAAAAATTGAGAGATGTAAGTCGCAAACTTATAATTTTATAAAATTAAGTAATTCTAATATAAATTTGGTATCTGCACAATGGTACATTTTAATGAAATTAAATATTTATTATCTACACAAAAATCCACACTAAATTCAAGGACTAAGAATGCAATTTACTCCTATCTCATTCACAAGTCATCGGCTCATCGCCCTCTCTGTGAGTCGCTTCCAAGCAAATATACAATCATTAATGAAAAAGTAGCTAAGCTAACCTCGGAGAAAAAGAAAATTACAGCACAGAATCCGATAATCAGTTAAGTCCCGTACATAATGTTCTATCAGAATCCGGCAAAGAAATAGCCACTCCGGCGGCAATGAAGTATCGGCACGGCAAAGCGGGCAATTCGAGTGCGAATTTAGCCATTTAACAACACATCCCACATGGAAAAAGTGCAAACAATCGGGCAATACCCGAATTTGTTCTCCTTCCTTGAAATCACCCAAGCAAATGGCACACATATCTTCATTGCGATCTTTTTTGTATCTAAATGTGGAAATTGTCGAACCACTCCCGCTTCTTTGACTTTCACGAGACCTTTCATGTTGAGCATGATAAACATTGTGGCTAATATTGGCACTGGCAACCGGCCTGCGGTAGCAATTGTAAATAGAGTGAATTAAGTGATAAGTAGCCAGTACGATGGCTCCGGCAATGACCCTGAAATGGCCGACGAGAACCGGGTTGAATTGGAACTCATGACTGCTATCGTCTCCGTTCATCGTAAGGGAACTTGGGTCGGTTGTGGCAATGGCATGGGTGGGAAAGTTTGGTGGAATTCTATATATGTTGGAATTGTTATGTGTATTGAAGAAGAAGAAGAAAGATGTATGGTAACAAATTAAAGGCTTCGCTTTCACTATCATATGTAACCGTAAACGTGGGTGGGATTTGGGAAAACTGTGTGATTAGGGACGGACGCAAGACTTTAAGTTAGGGAAGAACCTATAAATTTTTAGGAGGCGAACTTATAAAATTTTAAGAGGCGAAAACATATTTTCAATAGAAAATACATAAAAATTTTAAAACATTTTTAAATCTTATAAAAAATTTAAATTTTTAAGGGGGCGACCATCCCTCCGACCCTACGTGTGATGCCTTTTGTGCGTCGTCAAATCAAGGATCTTAAGTTTATAATGTTTCTTAATATTCAAACAGAGGAAATAAAAAGGGCTAATTACGTTTCAAAATTATTATATATATTTAAATTGGTCTTAAAGTTTAGGGTGAAATACATATATGGTCACTCAACAGTTCTTTAAGTTTAATGACCATTTTATAATTTTTGAAACTTCAGTGACAAAATTTTTTAATTTATGTACATTTTCATAAATTTTAAAATGTTTTAGTTGATTTCAAAGTTTTAATATCACATAAATTTGATGTTTTGTCAACCTAGTTAAGTTATCAGCATGAATTCGCTATCTTAGATCTAATATTTTTTTTGATTTTTTCGTGATTTTTTAATAGAAGCAGCTAATCTTATTAGAAAATAAAAATATCTAAAATTACAATAAAAATTTACAACTATCATCGAAAACTAAATACATTATTCGGACATTTTCTTATAACATTGACACAAGAAACTAATCACTTTAAATCAAAACAATAACTATACATGGAAAAGATTAATAACTCAACCAAAAGACTCGAACGAAATATAGATACGAACAAATCTGACTGCATTGGCAAACGAACCACAAAAGAAGATCAAGCTACTGGAAGACCACCGACAACCGTAAATCGGAGATCTAATATGGATTCTATCTTAGATCTAACATGAAGTATATTTAAAAACATGCGACGTTATTAGATTTTAAATGTGTTTATCCAATGAATGTTCAGCTTGAATTTGATATATTGAATAAATATTCTTTCTAAATTTTAATGTTATTGTCATTTTTCCAATATTTGAGATACAAAACTATCTTGATTGCATGTTTTAAATATGATCCATGTAAAATCTGAATTAATTTTTAGCGTCCAATTAATATATTTAACGTGCAATCAAAGGTGTAGTTAGGGAGCTGGTAGGGGCCAAGTAAGTCCCCTAAAATGATAAAAAAAAATTTAGCTCATTTAAAAATTAAATTTTAAGTTAAGACAATAGTGAAATTGTATTTTGGACCCATAAATGATAAATACTCAATTTGGTCCTTTTATAAAAATTACAAAATTATAAGTCCAAGCAATGATTAAATTATACTTTTAATTCTTTAGAAATTTTATATTTCATTTCGACATTTTAAAGAAAAAAATCACTTTGTCCTTGGGTATAATTAACCCAAAAAGAAAAGAAAAGAAAAGAAAGCTAGAATAATATAATTGAATTTCCAAATAAGTTGATATAAGATAGAAAAAAGAAAAGTCCCTGGAAAATGACAATAACCCAAATTAGTTGACGCAAAGAGTAAACAGCAGCAGCCGCTTGTTTTGAGAAACACTTTTCAAATGCCTCGACTTCATTAAACCTATAAAGAGCACAAGGTAATAGAAAAACAACAAAGTGGGCAGTCGGCAGGGTTGTTTGGTAAACACAAAGGGTGATTTGGAGGTTTCTCGACTCAACTCAACTTGAAAAATTCGAGTCAATTATAAAAGAAAAAATTTAAATATAGTTTGGGTTATAAAATAAAACTTTGAAGAATTTAAAATTTTTAGTAATTAGTTTATCGATTTTTATGTTCGAATTAAGTCCTTCAACTTTGCCTAAAATATATATATATTGCATATGAAAAAAATGTGATTATATATAGTATATGGGTATAGAAAGTCGTTTGAATTAGAATCAATTAGTTCCATAAAATTATAAATATTTACAATTAAATTTGAATAGAAGCTCTAAGAACTCGACTTGACTCGAATTTCATAAACTTGACTTGAAAAAAATCAAATAAAATTTAAGTTAAAAAATGGGACTCGTCAATTCAAAAAAATTTAACTCGACTCGATGGAATATTCATCTCTACCCTATATGTTTCTTATTATTCCCAAGTTCCTTTCAAATTATTTATAATTTTGGTCATTGAAAACCAACATCGAACGTTTAAGTCCAAATATTTTTTTTTGGATAATTGTGAATTAAGTCCAAATATTTGTTTACTCTTATAAGAGATGTGTGGGTTGCGCACAAAAAAAAGAGAGTTGTTGACCTTGTTTGGCAATTAACGGAGAGTTGATAGCGGATAGCAGATTACATTAGCTGATAGCGGATAGCTGATTGCATTAGCTTATTTAACTAGCAGATTACATTAGTTGATTGTATAAAAGTGTTTGATAAATTAACTGATAGCTGATAGCTGTTTGATTATTTAAACAAGCAAAATGACATATAAGGACATGATTATGTTTGAAACTTGCTTGAATAATTTATTAATTAACATTTTATATCTATTAATATTAATTAGATTATGAAAATTAATTTTTTTAGTACAATTACTGAGCATATAAGAGGATGTACATATTATTTTTTTATTTGTGAAACTATTTTTAATATAATTTTAATAATTATTAAATTTAGATGTATAGATTTATTTTTTTCTCTGAAATTATATTTTAAATATAATCTTATTAATTATTAAATTTGTGGAGGCCGATATCCTCAACCGAATTACTTGCCAAGTGGTGGAGAAGATTGATTTTTGGGTGTTTGTGGTGGAAGCAAAAATTAGAAAAATTTGACACGAGATTTAGAGTGGTTCAGCTTTCTAACCAAAGTCTACATCCACTATCTTAACTACTTACCAAGGATTTCACCAAATTTACTCGTGAATTTCTTCCCCTTTTCTAGGCTTAGGAGGCAACCCATACACACTCAAAGCTTTCTTTCTCAAAGCTTGAGTAAACCCTCTTTACAAGATAAAAACAAAAGCAAACTGAAAATCCCTCTTACAAGGTTGATGTTTGCACTCTTTAACACTCACCTAATCCTAAGACACTTGAGCATAAATTGACAATTGAGCTTACAAGTGTTTGTCTATGAAAGAATGTACAATTTGAGAACTAAGACATTTTCTATTCAAATGATTGTTGACTTGAGGATCATTAGTCATCCATAGATGTTTGGAGGTCCCTTTATACACTTAATTGAGTTTCTAGTCGTTGGAGACCATTAGGGATGAATTAGAGCCATTGGGACTTTTATTTCCCACAATAAATATAGTTCTGGAGCTGAATGTATCGATACGCGGGTAGTTGTATCGGTACGTGTTCTTCAGAAACTATCCGTTGAGCTCTTTTCAACTTGTGTGTATCGATACACTTAGTAGTGTATCGGTACGATCTACAATTCAAATGACCATTGGGAAAGTAGCCTTTGGGGGGGTTCGGTGGGGTTTTTGCCACGTAGGCATTTTGAAACGCTAAGAGGCGTATCGAAATGACCCCTCTCCGTGTCGATAGTTTTGGCCTCTTGGAAAATTACCGTAGACTGAAAAACCCTAAGTGTATCGAAATGGGATATACCGTATCGATACAATTGAGCTGAAACTTAGGTTTTGCTACTTTAAAACGTTTCAAAGCATTCCAAAACCTTTTGAAAAATCCTCAAACATAATTTCAAGTTGTCTTTGACTTAAAAACATTTTTGAATTATTTTCATTTTAGTCCAAAACTATTTTTCAATTATTATATCAAAACAAATATCCTAACAATCTCCCCATTTTTGATATAATAAAACCAACTTGAAAAATTGTGTTTTGATTCTTCCCCTTTGTAAAATAATTTTTGAATAAGAGACTATAGATTCAAAAGAGTTAAAAGCTCCCCCTTATTCATTTGAAAATTTAATTTTTCAAAGCATTTCCCCCTTTTTGTTATATCAAAAAGAATTTTGAGACTTTAAGTTCAAAATAACAATGGAGGTCTGAAAAGTTGACAACTATTTTTTTAAAAAAAATGGTTCCCCTTACTCAAGCATCAAACAAATGGTTAGTCCAACAATTCATGATTAACTAGTTGAATTAAAATAAATAAAACAAATTAAAATAAACAAAATTCAACTAATTTTACCACACTTGAACCAAATGGAGGATGTGAAGCATTCATTCTTCAAATGTTATTCCTTGTGTGTATGGAGCTCCCCCTTAATGTTTGTACTTTGTTGATCATTCTTCATCACACCTAAAATGAGACAATCAAGTAATTTTTGGTATCCAAATTACTTTTGATCCATAGGCATTAGTGGCACAAAGTTTAGTCCTCTTAGGAATCCATTTTTCAATTTCATCCTTTTTAGTTGAAGTAGTTAGTCCTTTTGGGACCCAAATGCTTCTAAAACATTTTTCTTTAACAAATCTAAGGGCACTAGATTGTCTAACATAAAAATTTGATTTTCCCAAATTATTTTCTTTTGAAGTTCATTGGAAATCATATATTTTTCTTTCTTAAGATCATCGACTTCCTTTTGATGATCTTTTTCCATCATTTGAAGCAATTCTTGTAAATTTGAAACTTTAAGCTCAAAATCTTTGATTTTTGCTTCAAACTCTAAATTTGTTTTTAAAAGCAAATCATTTTCAGTTTTCAATTTTGAAATTAATTTCTTGTTTTTCGAAAATAAAGCCTTAAACTCAAAAATCAATTCGTCATAGTCTTCTTGTAATTCATCAAAAGAATAGGAAGTAGAAGTAGATGAATTAGAAGTTACCCTTGAATCTTCTTTGATGGCCATGAGACAAAAGTTGGCTTGATCATCGGTGGAGTTTTCATCACTCAATGTAGCCAAATGTGCCATTTTCTTATGGCTTGAAGAGCTTGACCTCTTCTTCTTCATCCTTGATTCTTCATTTTTTTTCTTCATGAATCGGATGAGTTTGTTGAAGAGCTTGGCCATCTCTTCTTCTTCACTATCTTCTCTAATTGAGTCTACATGTTGGCATGTGGAGGATTTAAGAACAATGACATTCACATTAATGTCTATCTCCATGATCTTTTTCTTCCCCATCTTCTTTATCCCTTCTTTCTTCTTCTCATCTTGTTTTCATTTTTTCATGATTTCATGAGTGAGAAGAGACCTCATGAGTTTATCTAACTTTAGGGCCTTGAGATTCTTGGCTTCGATGATGGTGGTCTTCTTTAAGTCCCATGACTTGGGAAGAGAGTAGAGAAGCTTTCGGACAAGCTTGTCTTCCGAATGATTTCTCCATAGCCTTTGAGTCATTTATGATGGTGGAGAATCTATCGAACATTTTCTTGATGTCTTCATCCAGTTTCCATCTTGAAGTTCTCATACTCAAGGTTGAGAAGACCAATCTTGGTCTCATTTACTTCGTTTGTTCCCACGTATGTGACTTCAAGCTTGTCCCATACTTCCTTGGCATATTCACAAGAAGAGAACTTGGCATACTCTTCGGGGAAAAGTGCACAAAGAAGAATGTGCAATGCCTTCGCGTTGAGCTCCATCTTCTTGCGATCATCCACACTCTATTCTAACTTTCTTCTTTGTGGCATGAACAAACCATCTTCAACAATATCCCAAAGACATAAATCTTTAGCCTTGATGAAGTATATCATCCTATTTTTCCAATAGGGGTAGTTGGTTTCGTCAAAGAATGGTGGCTTATCGATGGATTACACCATTGCAACCGGTTGATTGTTTGGTTGATCGAGCTTGTCAAGGATCGACTCTTAGGATGTTAATATGATGAAAGAGACCTTGCTCTGATACCAATTGAGGAGCCCAATATCCTCAACCAAATTGCTTGCCAAGTGGTGGAGAAGATTGATTTTTGGGTGTTTATGGTGGAAGCAAAAATTGGAAAATTTGACACGAGATTTAAAGTGGTTTGACTTTCTAACCAAAGTCTACATCCACTACCTTAGCTCTTCACCAAGGATTTAACCAAATCCACTCTTGAATTTCTTCCCCTTTTCTAGGCTTAGGAGGCAACCCTTACACACTCAAAGCTTTCTATCCCAAAACTTGAGTAAACCCTCTTTACAAGAGAAAAACAAAAGCAAACTAAAAATCCATCTTACAAGGTTGATGTTTGCACTCTTTAAGCACTCACTCAATCCTAAGACACTTGAGCATACATTGATAATTGAGCTGACAAGTGTTTGTCTATGAAAGAATGTACAATTTGAGCACTAAGACATTTTCTATTCAAATGATTGTTGACTCAAGGATCATTAGTCAGCCATAGATGTTTGGAGGTCCCTTTTATACTCCCAATTGAGTTCCTAGTCGTTGGAGACCGTTGGGGATGAATTGGAGCCGTTGGGGCTTTTATTTCCCGCAATAAATATAGTTCTGGAGCTGACCATATCGATACGCGGGTAGCAGTATCGGTACGTGTTCTTCAGAAACTAGTCGTTGAGCTCTTTCCAGCTTGTGCGTATCGATACACTTAAGAGTGTATCGACATGACCTGCAATTCAAATAGCCGTTGAAACAGGGATCGGTACGCTACAAAGCGTATCGGTACAAACCCTCTCCGTATCGATACGACCAAGCCTGTACCAGTAGGGTTTTGGCTACTAGAAAATTATTGTAGCTGAAACCCTTAAGTGTATCGATATAAGGTATACCATATCGGTACGGGCTTGAGGAAAACTCAAGTTTTGCTACTTTAAAACCATTTCAAATCATTCCAAAACCTTTTGAAAACTCCTGAAACATAATTTCAAGTTGTCTTGGACTTAAAATCATTTTTGAATTCTTTTCAATTTAGTCCAAAACTATTTTTCAATTATTATATCAAAACAAATATCCTAACAAAATTTATATGTATTTATTAATTTACATATTAAATTTTTATTTATGAAATTATTTTTTTAATTTTATTAGTTAATCAATTTAGGCTATTTAGAGATTTATTTTATAATTATCAAGGACAAAATAGTCTTTACAAGTTTTTTATCCAAACCTCTAACTCAAAAAGCTCCTAAAATGAGCTTTTTCAAAATGAGAGGTTTCACCTCGATCTGCTATTACAATTCTCTATTTACCAAACATCTAAATTAACGAATTTGACTGGTCAAACCTCTAAAAATGCTTCAAACCTCTAATTTTAACTCAAAAAGTTGTTTACCAAGCATGGCCGTTGCCTTTTTCTTGGTGAAGAAAGGGTAAATCACCTAAATGTTACTAATTATTGGTTTGATTCTGTTTTACCACCAAATTAAGATTTTTTTCAATTAAATTACTAAATTATCATATTGGTTTCATTCAAACCATCTCCCGTTAATTGTTAACAAAATTTTTCACATGACATTTAATTAAATTTTTATAATAACACATTTGGTCTTCATTATTTATACATTTTATCAATTTGGTCTTCACCGTTTATATACTCTATCAATCTAATCTTAATTTTAATAAAAATAATATAATAAATTTATGAATTCAATCATATAGTAACATGTGTCACCGTTATATAGGAGGAAATAAAATTAACCGAGAATGAGAAAAGATATTCAAACTTGAGATTTAGGGTGTCTCTAACCACATAACTAACTCCAACACAGTTTATGGTTGACAACATTATGTATGTATGTATTAAATTGTATTTTATTGGCGAACAATCAAGAAAATAAAGATGAAGATGAGAAGGAGACTCGAATCTAAGACCTGTGAGGGAGTATGGAGGACGCCTAACAACTGAACAAAGTCCAAAATTTAATATATGATTGGAAAAATGATATATATATATATATGTATGTTAAATTGTAGTTAATGCAAGATATTTTCTAAAATAAAATGAGCTTACGAGGATTCAAAGTTAAGACCTAGGTGTAGGCATAACACTTAATCACTAAATCAAATTAAATATTTATTTCATAATTTTAAAAAATTAGGTTAAACAGTATTTTTTATTAAACTTTTGCGTATGTAATTGAAGTACATTTTATTAAAAATTAAAATTTAAATGTTATATATATAATTATAATATTTTAAAAAATTATATACAAATATAAAATTAAAAAATTATTAATTACGTTAAAAAACTTAATTCAATGAATATATGTAATTATAAAAACAAAAAGTGATCAAGAAAAAAAATCAAATTTAGATTAAAAATATAAAAAAAATTATTGCATCAAACATAGTTTAACCTAAATATTGCATCAAATATATTTTTTGTCAAGTTTAAGGTTCGACTCCTTTAAATCTATTTTTATTTTAGAATATATATTGCATTTACTACAATCTAACATATATATAAATGTAGTCGATTATAAACCAAATGTTAAAGTTGGTTTAGTGGTTAGACGCATCCTAAAGTCCTTAAAGATGCATAGGTTCGAATCTTTCATTCTCGTATAATTAAAATTAAGACCAAATTGATAGAACATGTTAATAATGTAAGACCACATGTATTATCATATAAATTTACTGCACTATCACGTCAATATTTTTAATTAAAATTAGAATGAGATTAATAGAACGTGTTAATAATATAAGAGCAAATGTGCTATTATACAAGTTCACATCACTGACTATCACATCAACATCTTATTAACTTTTACGATAAGTGGTTTGATTGAAACTAAATTAAAAAAATAATAACCTTAGACTTTAGAGGGAGTTCATAAAAAATGGCATTGGTTTCTTAGAAAGCAAAATACATTTAGTTTTTCACTACTTTAATGCCAATGAAAGAACCTGAATATAGTAAATCACAATATAGACATGTGAATCACCTTGGAGCACATCAATACATATATAAGATCGGATCCGGTTACACTATGTAAAACTCAACTAGTTTTACACTAATCCATGACCATTGGATAAGTGAAATAGATGGATAAGATTAGAAGGAAGATATGTGAAGATTATCACTTGGAAAAAAAGTAAAGAGTTAATCTTATCCATCAATTTCACCAATCTAATGGCCATGAATTAGTGTAAAACTGGTTGAGTTTTACATAGTATAAGTGGATCCTAACCCTATATATATGGTGTATGTTCACATGATTGATACTCAAAATTCTAACCCTAAAGTATACATCAATTGTAATATGGGTGTACTTTGAAGATTTGATCCCCACCAACCCATTTTGATTTAGACTACGGTTCTTATATGTTAAAATAGGGATCAATGAAGTAAACACTTTACTTGCTTAGTGAGGCGACTAGGACAACATCCCCAACATAGGAAGTGGTTTCAATTATTGAGTTTTAAATAGTAAATTTTGTTTATCTTCTTCCTTCTTTTGAATTTTTAACATCATCTCACATGTAAAATTGTTCCTTTTGCACGCCAATGACAAATAAGCTTCCCTGATTAACTATTTTTAACGGCGACGATTCTAAACAAACGCAATGTGAATAGTCCATAATACTTTTAAAAGAGTAGGTCATAAAATGGGGGAAACAAAAGTACATATGACCCAAAATCTTGAGAAAGCAAAATTGCACACTGTACAAAGTTTAAAACAGATTCTGGATAGACTTATTTGTTGCTCATGAAGAAAGTAAAATGTTTGTTGTACCCAAATTTTTCAAAATTTTTACTTTTAAATAAGTATCCTTAAATCTATTTCGTACTGTAAAATAAAATTTTCATTTTAATAAATTATATATAACTCCTTAAATTTTTCAACAACTTTTGGTTTTTAGCACTTTTTGATATATGCAGATCTTTTGGGGTTTGGTAATATTGGATTATTGATGAGGTCCCTCTTTGATGGGACTTATACTCCCATCCACCATTAAAGAATGGGAAAGAGTGGGAATATTTCCTTCAGTAATCTTTTAATTTTATTCAATAAATAATAATAAATAATAATCCAACTTAAACCATTATGAAGTTATGATACAATAATTTCACTTTTTAAAATTCCTATATTCGTCTCAGCTTTATAACTTGAAATATTGTATTTTAACAAATGAATAAAGCATGAGATTCAATCAAAATTAAATGTACAATTCGAGTTAAGTTACAACGGCATCGTATAAACATACCAATTTGACCGTTAAACTATACCTAAGGATGAGCTAGTTGAGTCAAAATATTTTGAGTTAGTCGAGTTGATAAGTTTTATTTTACGACTCAAACTTTATTTTAATTTTTTCGAGTCGAGCCGAACTATTGAGTTTTTTTACATATTTAATTGTTATTATTATTATTTTATCAATAATGTATGATTTTTTAAAAAAATAAATCATACAAAAATAAATTACCATATATCTCTTTAAAAGCTTCTCCAAATTTAAAATGGAGAAAAAGAGTACACACGGTAATTAAGAAAAGGAATGCCAACACCCTACAAGTAGCCCTCAAGTCTATTATTTTCACATGTGTTAGTTAGATTTGCAATGTTATTTAATAAAACAAATATAATCTAAAATTTTAAAATATATTTATAATTTTATTTTCAAGATCAATTTGTCGAAACTATTGCCAAAGTTTCCTCAATCGTTATTATTTATAATGTTATAGTACATGTTGATTCTAACTTAACGACTTTCTCTAATAATACATACATACATACATACATACATACATACATACATACATCTTCATATTCTTTTTACACGTGTGAGTAAGATTTGTAATGTTATTTATTAAGACAAATATCATCTTAAATTCTAAAATATATACACACCTTGTTTTAAAATGTAACCCTAATTCTCTGCCGTCGCTCATCATCTTCTCACTGCCGACTGTAATTTTTCTTTTTTCTTTTGATTGGTGGTCAACAACCAATCTTAGTATTGATTGTCGACCACCAGGTTTATTTTTTATTTTTTTATTTTTTTATATTTTAATAAGAATATATGCCTTTGTGACACATGTTTCCTTTGTCCTCATGACACGCGTTTTCCTCTGTCCTTGTGACATGTTTTCTTTGTTTTGTGGTTCGTTTCATCTGTCATTGTGGCATGATTTCAACATACCCTAGCGGCCGTCTATTGCTCACAAAGAGATTTTAACGGCGCTAGTTTCTTATTATGATTTTGTCGGTGTTCATGAAAAGTTAGATCCCCACTTGGTTGATGGTTGTTTGCCGATGTAATCAGTCATGGGTAGCATAACATTCTACCTGATAGTTTGGGTCGCCCACCACTCATTTTTCACCCATTATACGTCTCGATTGGATAGAGACAAGGAGATTTAGGAAAGCTTTTAAATTTTTGATGGTATGCTTATCTTTATGGAAGGATTCACTTTTCTTTTTTTTTTAGTTGTAAGAGATTTTGGTAGATTAGTCTCATTATTCTCCTTCTTGGATGTGTTGTAATTGTAATATCTTCTATGGTTTTAATAAAAACTCAATGATTATTATCAAAAAAAATCTAAAAATATATTTATAATTTTATTTTTAAAGAATGAGTTTTGGAGGACATAATATTGATGTGAGTATAAAGGAGGAATTCATGAAAAGAAATATTTTAAAAAAAATCAATTGAGGGATCAAATATATTTTCAAAAATGATGTTTAAATTTGGCCAAAAATTAACTTAAAACGAATGAGGAATTGAAGAAATAAGGAAACTATACAAAGTTGAGGGACTAAATTGTAAAAAAAATATTTTCAAATATGTGAATTGAAGCTAGATAGGTAATCTATAATGGTTTAGGAGAATGTGATTCAAATATTATTTAATATATTTAAAAAACATTTGTTAATAATTTAAAAATATATTTAAATATATATTAATATCTTACAATTAATTACGATTTAATATATATATAAACGTTGTCCAATTTAGGGGGGTTTTAATGACGCACGTGATAATAATTCGGTGTATGATTTTTCATGATTTATAAATCATACCTCTTTCATCAAAACAAATGTTGTTCACCTTTTTACCAAATATTCATCTTAGTTCAGTGATTAAGTGCACCTATTTATCCTGTTGAGATATTTGATTTTGATATAATTTAAATGAAAATTGTTCTTGGACTTAAACTAATTTACAAAAATATTTCAAAAGCCCATTAACGAAAAATATATTTGAAAGGTTTTCAAAGGGTTTTTGACATGTTTAAAATGATTTTATTTAGCCAAAGTGTCAAAAACAAGCCAAGTGTACCGATACACTTATTAGTGTATCAATACCCAATTAGTCGTACCGATACTCATTTTTTACATGTCGATACGACCCTTTGTTTTCCCAAAACTCTAATTTCTAGTAGCAAAATATGGTATCGATATGGCCCCAGCCGTACCGATACACCTACATAGTGTATCGATACCTAGTGTAAAAATGTCCAACAACTCTTTCTACTTTCAGCAGGTGTACCGATATACTTGCACGTGTATCGATACGATGAGCCCAGAAGTGCATTTAATGCTGGGAATAAAGTCCTCAAGGACTCCAAATCAACCCCAACGGTTTGTAACAGCCACAAACTCCTTAGATGGTTTAAAAGACCTATTCAAGAAGCCATGCAACAACAAGAAACAACTTGCCAACATTCATGTATTGAGAAATCAAGTTTTATGCTTAAATTTTCATATTTCTTATAGAAAACACTATTGAGCTAAATTGTCGCATTTGCTCAAATGTTTGGGATTTTGGGTGTGCACTTAACTTGCAAACATATTTGCCTTGTAAGGGTTTTCATTGTTTGCTTATTTGTTTTTCTCTTGTAAGATAGTGCATTCAAGACTTTGGGGTATAAGTATTGGTTGTGAGAGTTATCTCATTGATCCCGGAAAAAGGAAAGACAAATTAGTACATTTTTGAAAAATTCTTAGTGTGGATAGCTAAGGTAGTGGAGGTAGACTTGGTTTAGAAGTCAAACCACTATAAATCATTGTGTCAATTTTTATTACTTAGCAAAGAAAAAATTTAATTCACCTCATCTTGGCTATTCAGTTGATCATACGAGCCTCTCATCAATTGGTATCAGAGCGAGGCTCAAATCAACGGTCTAACAACCATTGAGAAGATCCTGAGAGTACTTGATCTATTTTTACATTTAACCAACCTTGAAGAGCTAATTTGTTCGACATCAAACTCAAGGAATCAAGATGAACCAGTTTTCTTCCTCTCAATTGCACTAGTGACATGCTTACACATTAAATATGGGTATCGATATTCACTTTCGAGTACTGATACTCAAGGTTGCATAAATGCATTTATGGCTAGAATTAAAGTTCTTGGCAACTAGTTTTCAACGGCTAGTCTTTAACGTCTAGTTTTCATCTCCAACGACTAGTTTTTCATTTCACTCTATAAATACAAGCCAAAGACACTTGAATAAAGAGAGGATGGACATCCAAGCTTAAAGATCAAGAGAGAGAAGTTTTTCATTGTTTTATTTCTTTTGTAATCTATTGCAAATATTTAGAGTCCAATCCTAGTTAGTTAAATTGTGTAAACACCCGCCTAGAGAGGTATTTTATTTACAAATGTCAAGAGCTCATTGTTGAGGGATAAGTTCTAGTTGATCCTTATAAAAGCTAGGGATAGGGTTTTATCTAAGCCCGTGAAAAGATAGGGATGTAAGGTTACCCTTTGAGCCTATAAAAATGAAGAACACATTGTTAGTGAATTGGGAAATCCTTAGTGTGGATGCTAAGGTAGTGGATGTAGACCTTGGTTCGAAGGTCAAACCACTCTAAAATCGATCGTGTTAAAATGTTCATCTTTTTTGTTTTTGTTTTCCCAAATTCAAAGAAACCTCTACACCCTTCATCGGAGTTAATTTCAGTTGAAGTTATCGAGCCTTTCAATTGGTATTAGAGCTTCATCTCTACTTCGGATTAACATCTTAGAGTCAATCCTTGAGGTTCTCAATCATTCTACATCAATATGTGATTATGGCGCAATCTATCGACAATCATATTTACTTCAACGGTGTCAATTACTCCTATTGAAAAAATAGGATGATGCTTTTCATGAGAGCCAAAGATTATCATCTTTGAGATATTGTTCTTGATGGCCTATTCATTCCAAAAAGAAGAAAGACAGAATAAAGTGCAGAACATTGCAAGAAGATGGAGCTAAATGCAAAAGCCTTGCATATTCTCTTTTGTGCACTTGGTCTAGAAGAATATTCAAAGGTTTCTTCTTGTGGAAATGCCAAGGAAGTATTGGAAAAACTTGAAGTCGCCTATGAAGGTACAAATGAGGTGAAGGAAACCAAGATTGAACTTCTCAACGTGAACTATGAGAACTTCAAGATAGACCCGAAAAAGACATTAAAACTATGTTCGATTGGTTCTCCACCATAGTCAATGAGCTTAAAGGATTTGGAGAGATGATCTCGGAGGACAAGCTTGTAAGAAAGTTGATGTACTCACTTCCAGATTCATGGGATTCCAAGAAGATGACAATTATTAAAGCAAAGAATTTGAAGGAGCTCAAGCTTGACAAGCTCATGGGATCTTTGCTAACACGTGAAATGATGATGTCAAAGGGGAAGAAGAAGATAGAAGAGCAAGAAATTGAAGACTTGAATGTTGCTCTTAAAACCTCCACAAGCTAACAAGAAGATTCATGTGGAGAGGATAGTGAAGAAGAAGAGATGACCAAGTTCTTCAAGAAGTTTACCCAATTCATATACTCACTTTCCGATCATGAGATTCCAAGAAGACGATAATTATTAAAGCAAAGAATTTGAAGGTGTTCAAGCTTGATAAGCTCGTGGGATCTTTGCTAACCCATGAAATGATGATGTCAAAGGGGAAAAGAAGATAGAAGAGCAAGGTAATGAAGACTTGAATATTGCTCTTAAAACCTTCACAAGCCAACAAGAAGATTCAAGTGGAGAGGATAGTGAAGAAGAAGAAGAAGAGATGACCAAGCTCTTCAAGAAGTTCACCCAATTCATATAGCAACAAAAGGAAGAATCAAGACATGAATCCAAAATGAAGAGGAAATATCCATTATATGCTTCGAATGCAAGAATCAAGGGCACACCAAGTATGATTGCCCTCGTTTCAACAAGAAGGGATCAAGCCATAAAAAAATATTTGTGGCTACATGGAGTGATGAAGAGGACTCCACAAATGATGAGGTAGCCAACCTTTGTCTCATGGCCATCGAAGAAGATTCAAGTGTAAATTCTAATCCATCTACTTCAATTGCATATACATTTGATGAATTACAAGATGCCTATGATTAGTTAGTTTTAGAGTTTAAAAATAACATTTTGAAAAATAAGAAAATGGTCTCAAATTTGAAAATTCAAAATGATTTGGTTCTTAAAACCAAAGATGAACTTGAAGCAAAGCTCAAGGACTTTGAGCAAAAGAATTATGATTTACAAAAATTGCTTCAAAAAGTTCAAAAGGATCATCAAAGGGAAATTGATGATCTAAGAAAAAAAAAGATTTGATTTACAAAAATTTTGAAAAGAAAAATGGAGATTGCTCCAAAATCAATTTTGTAAAATCAAATTTTTATGTTAGACAATCTAGTTCCTATAGATTTATAAATGGTAAATGTGTTAAAAACATTTGGTTCCCAAAAAGGACTTATTGTTTCAAAGAAAAATGATGAAATTGAAAAATAGATTCCTAAGGGGACTAAATTTTTTTGGGACTAACGCCATTGGATCCAAAGCAATTTCTATACAAAAAATTACTTGATTGTCTACTAGTAGGTGTGCTTGAGCATTGATGAGTAAAGTCAAATTTTGAAAGCTCTTGACACATAAGGGAGAATGACACTTGAAGAAGGAGATGATTAACATTCTACCTTGGTTCAAGTGGTAAATTTAAATTTCATGCAATTTGCTTAATCATGTCTATATTGTTTGATTTTGATAATGATCTAAGCAGGTTTGTATAACTCCATATTGTGTCTAATTGCATATAGTTAGGGGGAGTCTTAATTGCATGAGTTACATGTTTTTTTATCATTTATGCTCGTTTCTATGTCTATGGTCATTAACTTGTAATGTTTGGTTGAATTTGGTGAAATTCATGCTTTGTATGTTTTAAATGTTATGTTTTGAGAAGCTCGTGTAGCAAAATGTGCCAAATGTTTATCTATGATCTCCTCAAGCCTTTTAATGAACTTAAGACTAAATTGTAAGACTTTTGGGTTGTTTTTACTGCAATTTTTCACTAGTCTCGTGCCTTCGGTACCGGTACTGTCCATACTGTACCGATATGGCCTCTTCCGTACCAGTACACGTAGACAAAAAAGGATTGTCTTGTCTCCTTTTTGCTATGCCTTGTATGTTTAATGATTTATATTTCAATAAATGACACGTTTAATTGAATTTTTTATTTATTTAATTAATTTATTTGAAATTTAATTTATTTTTCTTGAATTGTTGGGCTAACAATTTACTTGATACTTGATTAAGGGTGAGCCAACTTTAAAATTCTTTCTTGTAAAAATTTTTTGGTCTCTTTTCTTCATTGTTATTTTTTACCAACAATTGATATTTTCCAACAATTGGTACTAAATTTTTAACGATTAGTTTTTAACCTTTCAACATTTGGTGTTTTGAACTTAATGTGATTTCAAACTTAGTTTTGAAATTATTTTTTGATTTAACAAAAAGGAGGAAAAATAGGTTTGAGAAATTCAATTTCAAAAAGAAAAAATAGAGCTTTAAATATTTTCTAAAAATATTCTGTTTTTATAAAATTATTTTTCTAAGGGAAGTTTTCACAAAAATAATTTTTCAAATGGTTTCGTTATATCAAAAATAGGGAGATTGTTGAGATATTTGATTTTGATATAACTTAGACGAAAATATTTTTGGACTTAAACTAATTTGAAAAAATATTTCAAAAGTCCATTAACTTAAAAAAAATATATGTTTGAAAGGTTTTCAAAGGGTTTTTGAAATGTTTAAAATGATTTTATATAGCCAAAGTATCAAATACAGGTCAGGTGTACCGATAAATTTGTTAGTGTATCAATACCCAGTCAGCCATACCGATACCCGTTTTACCCGTATTGATACACCCCTTTGTTTTCTAAAAACTCCATTTTCCAGTAGCAAAACAGGGTATCGATATAGTCTCAGCCGCACCGATACACCTACATAGTGTATCAATACCCAGTCTAAAAAATGTCCAACAACTCTTTCTATTTTGAGCATGTGTTTCGATACACATGCACGTGTATCGATACCAGTGAGCCTAGAAGTGCATTTAATGCTGGAAATAAAGTCCCCAACGGCTAGTAACGGCCACAAACTCCTTAGAGGGTTTAAAAGACCTCTCAAGCAGACATGCAACAATAAGAAACAACTTGCCAACATTTATGTATTGAGAAATCAAGTTTTGTGCTTAAATTATCATATTTCTTGTAGAAAACACTAGTGAGCCAAATTATCACATTTGTTCAAGTGTTTAAGGTTTTGGGTGTGAGCTTAACTTGCAAATACATTTACCTTGTAAGGGTGCTGAGATATTTGATTTTGATATAACTTAAATGATTTTTTTTGGATTTAAACCAATTTGCAAAAGTATTTCAAAGTCCACAAAACTTGAAAAATATGTTTAAAATATTCTGACTTTGCACCTATATCAGATATACATTTAAAAGTCAACAATTAGCCAAAATTGGGTTGCTTAAGTGAAAGTTTTGAAACCTTCCCTATAAAGTTTCGAAACCTCTCAGGCAGAATGGTCTGGATTTGAAACCTTAGCAAGGGTTTCAAAACCATGGCCTTTTAATGGCTATATTTTTAAATCTTACCTCAAAGTTTCAAAACTTTTATAAAGGTTTCAAAACCTCTTTGCAGGTGAGCATTTAAAGCACAATTTTATGACTTCTCAACGGATCTAATCAACCCCCAATGGCTAGTAACGGTCAAGAACTCATTAGAGGACTTAAAGAGACCTTCAAGCAGCCATGAAACAACATGAAATCAACTACCAACATTCAATGTTTGAGAAAGTGTTTTAGTACTCAATTTTGTCACATTTGTTTTTGTAGAATATACTTGTGAGCTTAATTGTTAGATATGCTCAAGTGTTAGGTTGTGGGGGTGAGCTTAGAATTGCAAACAATAGCCTTGTGAGGTTTTCCCTAGTTCTCTTATTTGTTTCTCTTATAAGAGAGTGTTTAACTAGACTTTGGGGTATAAATCTTGTGTTGTAAGGGTTATCTTCTTGAGCTAAAAAAAGGAAATAAATTCAAGAGTGAATTTGGGAAAATCATTAGTAGGAAGCTAAAGTAGTTGAAATAGATTTTGGTTAGAAAGTCGAACCACTATAAACTCTTGTGTCTAGTTTTTAAATTATATTGCTTTTATCACTATCACTCAAAATGCAATTCACTTATCTCTTGGCTATCTCGATTGATAGTTCTAGCCTCCCAACAAATGATTTTTACTGTTTGCTTATTTATTTTTCTCTTGTAAGAGAGTGTATTCAAGACTTTAGGGTACAATTATTAATTGTGAGAATTATCTCTTTGATCTAAAAAAAATAAATTTATAAATTTATAAAAAATTACACTAAAATTTTTTTATTGAAAAACTTGTACACTAAAAATAAATATACAAATAAAGCCTCGAAGAATCAAGAGCCCAATTAGAAAAGAAAAAGTAAGTTGAATCGGCTTTATCTAGGGTAGGCTTTTACCAAAATACCCGTCTCTCTAGTCTATTAGTCTATAGAAAGACGGTGCTTTACGTTTCTGTTTCTCTTGTTAAGCGGGGGAAAAGGAAATGAGCGGTGATAATTTGGCGGAGATAAGCATCATAATCGCTAATGCAGCCCTATCTTCATATCCATAGGAATGATGCTTATCCCAAAAGGCACTCTTTAAAGATCCCTTCTTTTCACTTTCTACAAATATTTCCTCCTTTTATATATTCAAAGCAAAGTTTCCATCTTTCTTCTCCCTACCCTCGTTTTTCTCTTCATAATAAGAAAAATTCAAGATTTGGGTTTTCGTTTTTTGATGGATTCGATTCAGTGTTTTCCACCTGTGTTTGGAGGATTTCGAGAAATTCTGAGGTTCGGGTTAGATATTGTCTTTCTTTAGCAGATTCGGTTTAATCTCTCTATTAGGAAAGGGAAAAGTTTAGTCCTTTTTTATTTTTCTAATGTTCTTTTTGTGGTATGTTTACTAATTTCGTTTAATTCCTCGGCGTTTGTTTACTTTTCTGGGTTTTGAAGAAGGTGTTCATAAGATTTGTAATTTTGTTGAATTCCTTGGTGGGAAAATGGAAAATTTCAATCCACCGTCAACAATAATACCAACCTCCTCCTATCAGATAATCTGAAATGGGAGATTGTCAAATCCTGGCAGCCTTTTCAATGGAGAATCATCACCCTTCAACTCTCTTATCAATGGATTCAAGTGCTTCTTCCCATGAAGAATTGGATTTAGAAATGAGTAGACAGATTGTTCTTTCTCGTCCACCTGATATCAATTTGCCTCTCTCTGCTGAGCCGAGCCCTCCTCCGATGCCATGGAACTCCGAACACTGTGATATTTTCGATGTCGACCTCGGTTCGCAAGCTTACGACACTGAATGCTACCAGACAGTTCCCAAAACTGGGCGAAAATGTTCCAAAAGGGTGGATAGTAAATGGGGTGCTTGGTTTTTCTTTCGTTTTTACTTCAAACCTGTTGTGGTTGAGAAATCAAAAGCCAAGATCGCTCGTGATGCCGATGGCGTTGTTTCCAGTTTTGAGAAATCCGATCTCAATTTGGATGTGTTCATGTTTCAGCATGATATGGAGAATATGTATATGTGGGTTTTTAAGGAGAGACGTGAGAATGCATTCGGTAAAAATGCAGCTTAGAAGTTACATGAATGGACATTTTCGCCAAGGGGAGCGGTTGTTTCCCTTTTGTGTCGATAAGGGATTCGTCCGTTCGCACCAAGAAGCAACGGAAGTATTACAGAGGACTGTCGAACCCTCAATGTGTCCAAGGGCTAGAAGTTGTTTTGTCACCAAATCTCATGGCTATCGATGAGGAAGAACGGAAAAGGTGGATGGAGGTTACGGAAAGGGACTGAATTTCACAATTCCACCCGAACCTAGCGATTTCAGTTCGTGGAGAAACCTTCCTACTACCGATTTCTAGCTTGAACGGCCTGTGATAAAAAGTGTATCGAATTCGCACTCCAAGAAGCTGTTAAATGGTTCAGGGCTCAATCTGTCTACGCAGCCATCTAGCCACAGCAATGGTGATGGGATCAATGGGATGGACTTATCACTTACGAGCAACAAAAGAAGGAAATACTTCTTCCCACACGAAAACGACGACGATAACTATTTGGCTGTCATTCCAGATATGGAAGTTCACCCTAATGAGCCACATTGCTTAAACTCCCTTACAGCTGCAAAGACCATCTACGAAGACGAATCAAGTTATTTGATCATCATAAGCTTGTCTTTTGTTGATCTGCGGCATCATTAAGGTATCGTTAAGGTTACATGGAGGAATACTCTCACTCGCGGCATCATTAAGGTATCATGCATGAGCACGTCTCAAGTGCCTTTTATTAAGAGACATGAAAGAATATTCAAGCTCACGGATCCGACTTACGAGAATTGCCCTCCAGGGGAATTGGTAAGAGAAGTACCGCTGTCGACTCGAATCTTAGAAGATGCTAACATCGAAGTATATTGTTGCGTGTTTTGAGTGCTACGTAAATGGTGCAAGTGAACGCGTCGCAAGTAATAAATGATAAGTATCGAGTATCGTCTCTTTAGGGATTGGTTTTGGTCACTTTGCTTAAGTTACTACATTGTAAAAAAAATAGATTGATAGTGATTAATAATAAGCAAAATAAACTAAGTAAATAGAAAGAAAGAAAAAAGTAATCGATTAAAGAGAGTAGGTTGGGTTATCGTGAGTAGTGGTGCAATGTCCGAATGGATTGTATGGGCAATTGATTGCTGAGGCAACTCAATTGTCGTGGCAACTGGGACTGCTTCGATTTTCGTAGCAACTAGGTTCCTTACTTCAAAGCTCAGCGAAACGTTCTTCAATGTCTTCTTGTTATCCCTAACAGAAGAACTGGTTGTTCGAGCATGTCTTGGTAATACATCCCTGCGTGAACCTTGGGTGATCAACAACCTATCTACGCTCCTCTTAGCCGTTGAAATCCAATCCTTATTCCTAAGGTGGATGAGTCTTCACCAACGATCGTTCGAATAAAGTTCATGTTCATTCGTTTTTTGAATCTAACTCTCCCGAGTCTAGATAAATAGATAACACTTAAGATCTTCTCTCGATTCTCTCAAGATAGAAAACTAAAGAACCAAGAATGAACAAACTTTGAATTCAATTGCAATCTAGAACCTAAACAATTTAAACGATTATCAAAACCACAAACCCAAAATAACCTCAGTCAACTTACATCATCTCATGGCTGGGTTCGAAAGATATATAAAAGAAAATTCTCAGCCATGGATCGCATAAGATTAAAGAAGAAAAAGGTGTGAGCGACCTGCTCTCTCTCCCAATCGACTCTCCTCTCCAATTGCAGACTTCATCTTTATTTAAAGAGATGGTTCGATAGGTTTGTGATGGTAGGAGAGGTTGGATTGCATTCGAATTCCATGGAGATCGGATCTTTATCCGATCAAACTCTTGAATTCTGCGGATAATGCTTGTTGATAAGGATAAGATTAGGCTTGATTAAATTTGGATAAGAGATAATTAATCTTTACCAACGATCGTTCGAATGAAGATCATGCCCATTCGTTTCTTGAATTTAACTTTCTTGAGTCTAGATAAATGGATAGCACTCAAGATTCTCTCCCGGTTCTCTCAAGATAGAAAATTAAAGAACCAATAATGAACAAACTTTGAATTCAATTGCAATCAAGAACCTAAACAATCTAAACCTTTATCAAAACTACAAACCCAAAATAACCCCAGCCAATTTACATCATCTCATGGCTGGGTTCGAAAGATATACAAAGGAAAAAATTTCAGCCATGGATCGCATAAGATTAAAGAAGAAGAAGGTGCGAGCGATCTGCTCTCTCTCCCAATCGACTCTCATTTCCAATCGCAGACTTTATCTTTATTTAAAGAGATGATCCGATCAATTTGTGATGGTATGAGAGGTTGGATTGCATTCAAATTCCATGGAGATCGGATCTTCAACCGATCAAACTCTTGAATTTTGCGGATAATGCTTGTTGATAAGGATGGGATTAGGCTTGATTAAATTTGGATAATAGATAATTAATATCTTCCATCTTTATCTCCAAAAACTCCTCACAAATATGAGCTTTTATCTCCATCAAATTCTGCTTGTAAATCCGAATCTTGGGGAGTTATCCCTTACTTTTCGAGTTTATCCAAAATTGGGCAGATTTATCCAGAATCGTCAGCAATCAGGTTCGGCAAGTCCTTCAGATTTCGCCTCAATTACCGCGGCAAGCCCTTCAGTATTCTCTTTAATTGCCACGGTAAGTAGCTCTTGTCACGTAAATCCTAACCTGCACAAAATAAACACACCATCAGTGACTTTTCCACGAAAACAACCAAAATGCGATACCAAGCTCAATAACAAAAGAAACTAGGAAATTGTGCATGAATGTCTAATAATGCAATTTAAATGTGCCTAAGTCTAACAATAATATGAGTAAAAATGGCAAGAAAAACAATACTTTTACACACTTATCACACCCCTAAACTCGAACTATTGTTTGTCCTCAAGTAATGCAAAACACTAATAATCACATGTCAATGCTTTTACCACCAAAAACATGCTTTTTACCTGACTTCAATCGTTAGAATAGTGGTGCAAAGAATTGATTACCTTTCGATCGTTGGAAAGCACAAATGATTACTCAAAATTAAACTATAATGCTTGTGAAATATGTGTGTGGCGTTGTGTACAAGTCAATCAACAGGATTCCATGCATATAGTAGGTTCTATTATTTACTTGTTAGGGAATATTAATTCTGCTAGAGCCAATTTTAGGCACCTCTAGCAAAGTAATTTCTTTTTAGATTAAATCAACTAGAGCCGAATGGGCACCTTTAGCGATTCTCAATGCACGACAGCTAGAGCCAGATTGGCCACCTCTAGTAAAATATTATCTTAATTCAAATTTTATTTCATTTAAGCTAGAGCCAGTTAGGCACCTCTAGCTTACTTTACCCAATTTTAATAACCTAAAATTCACTAGGTCTCCCAAATCAACAAATCACAACAGTGTCTATATAAGTAGCATCGTAGAAAAATCCCAAGTAAACTCCATGCTAATCCTAAAATCTAAGGTTTTCTCATCTAAGCGCAGTGGCAAACTCATCATAGGATATCACAGTAGGTTTTAGTAGTTTTATAAGGTAACTGTCATGACAAGTAATATATGCAAACTAACATAAGCCAATAAAATGAATGCAAACTAACATAAGACAAACAAAAACAAACCCCCCAAACTCGAGAGAAACATTGTTCTAAATGCATGCAAAAACAAAAGTAAAAGAAGCTAAATAAAATGAAAATGCTTTAGTTGGTGAGGTCATCACCTGGAATGACTAGTTTCCTTCGAGCCACTTGCTTGGTTCGTGGTGGTGAGGTTGGACTTGGCACGACATTTTGGCCTTATGGGGAATGTTCACTTATCTTGACAAGTCTGATTGTCTGGGCTTCTTTCAACACTCTGGTCTTATTAAAATGAAAAATAGAACAACAACTAAAACCTAAATAAACATAAAAGAAAAGAAAATTTGAACGAAATATGGTTGCTTTAAAGAAAGCTTGATGAGGGTCATTTCCGATGCTTTTTGCAGTCCATCCTACCCTCCATTGGGTGGCAATGTAGCCCAAAAAGAGTTGGGCCAATGTGCTTGCATCTACACCCTTTTGCGTTACCCTGGTGGAGGTGTCTTTCTTTCGTGTTCCCTTGTAGTCTATTTATACCCTCCACCTTGCTACTGTTCCTGAAGGCATGAATATATTAATAGGAAAAGTTATATCAACACCCAACCATTTAATTACCTTATTCTTGTCGACCTCCATCATGGTTGGATGTAGCCTTCGTTGTTGTGACAATTTCTACTCAAGCCAATTGTTGTGGCAATCATCTGCCAAAATTCTATGAATGTCAAGGGAAGAACCAAGTTTCTGAAAAGCTTTATGAATCCCAACACCGTTTTCTTTAGGCTCCTCAAACATCTCCATCAGTAGAGATTTTGATGACTTCAAATCTACTAATGTCGGTTCCTCAAGAAATACCCGCAATGGATGAGGTGAGTTTTTAAAGAATTCAAAAGGTTTAACCATCACCTGCTCATATTCCATTAACATAGTATTGACATCGTGTTGGTTCTGCATGTGGTTGTGCAATTATCGTGGCAAAGGTAGATGATAGCAATCTCCGGATTCTTGTTTTAGCATCAATGTTGTAACATTCCGGGTATCAGATTCCTCAGAATTACTGTAGCAATACTCTACTTTACCTCACTGAGTGTTGTCATGGCATTGTTCTATTTAGACTCCGCAATTGTCGTGGCAATTCGTTGCATAGGATCATTAAGTGTCAGGCAGTCTTTTTCATTGGCGGGCTCTTGACTTGGAGGTTTTAGTTGATCCTTACACATAGGGGATCTCTCTTTGTATTGTTCCTTCTCATCTTGCCTTAGGATTTCAATATCCCTAGGAATTGATTGTTGGGGCATGTTATCCATGGTATGTGTGGATCTCCTCAATTGATATTCTAAATCCCCCAATGGTGCATCCAACTTTGCTATACTCGCATCCATAGACTTTGATAGCTCTTGAATCTCCTCAATTACTCTGTCAACTCTAGCCAAGAAAGCTGGAAGCGTTTCCTCTAAGGAATTTGAATGCTCTTGAAAAATACTATATTGCCATGGCATATCTATTGCTGAGAAACTTGGCTGCTGATAAGGACTATATTGCCAAGGCATGTCTGTTGTCGCGGCAAAACTATTATGGTAAAAAAATTGAGCTTTTTGTTTATACTATTGAGGATTTTGCTAATGGTTCCATCTATGGTCCTCCATGTAGCCATATGCACCATGATTGTGAGGGCAATCTTCAAACACATGATTTTCTCTGCAACAAGCACAAGAGTTTTCCACGGTATAGGCTATCTAGTCTTTTCTCGGTCGGTATAGGTAATCATCGGTGAATGTAAGAAATTCTTGATTGGATTGATTCCTATCTTCCCACATCAACTCTCGAATAGATTAACTTTTATTTTCCCGCATGTTGGTGTCTATTAACTTGTAGCGCACCTGAATTTTTTTTAATAAAACAAACAAAAAGAAAAGTTAGTAAAAAATAATAAGAAAAATGCAATAACAAAAACAACTAACACCAATTGCCAATCCCCGGCAACGGTGCCAAAAACTTGTTGCGTGCTTTGAGTGCTACGCAAATGGTGCAAGTGAACACGTCGCAAGTAATAAATGATAAGTATCGAGTATTGTCTCCTCATGGATTTGTTTGGGCCACTTTTCTTAAGTTAATGCGTTGTAAAAGAAATAGATTGATAGTGATGAACAATAAGTAAAATAAACTAAGTAAATAGAAAGAAAAGAAAGAGTAATCGATTAAAAAGAGTAGGCCGGATTATCGTGAGTAATTGAGCAATGTCCGAATGGATTATCTGGGTAATTGATTGCTGAGACAACTCAATTGACGTGGCAACTAAGAATGGTTCGATTGCCGTAACAACTGGGTTCCTTCCTTCAAAGCTCGACGAAACGTTCATCAATGTCTTCTTGTTATCCCTAACAGAAGAACTGGTTGTTCGAGCATGCATTGGTAATACATCTCTGAATGAACCTTGGGTGATTAACAACCGATCTACGCTCTTCTTAGCTATTGAAATCCAATCATTCTTCCTAAGGTGGATTAATCTTCACCAACGATCGTTCGAATGAAGATCATGCTCATTCGTTTCTTGAATCTAACTCTCCCGAGTCTAGATAAATGGATAACACTCAAGATCCTCTCCCGATTCTCTCAAGATAGAAAATTAAAGAACCAAGAATGAACAAACTTTGAATTCAATTACAATCAAGAGCCTAAACAATCTAAACGTTTATCAAAACCATAAACCCAAAATAACCCCAGCCAATTTACATCATCTCATGACTGGGTTCGAAAGATATACAGAGGAAAAAATCCCAGCCATGGATCGCATAAGATTAAAGAAGAAGAAGAAGGTGCGAGCTATCTGCTCTCTCTCCCAATCGACTCTCCTCTCCAATCGCAGACTTCATCTTTATTTAAAGAGATGATCTGATCGGTTTGTAATGGTAGGAGAGGTTGGATTGCATTCGAATTCCATGGAGATCGGATCTTCATCCGATCAAACTGTTGAATTCTGCGAATAATGCTTGTTGATAAAGATATGATTAGGCTTGATTAAATTTGGATAAGAGATAATTAATCTCTTCCATCTTTATCTCCAAAAACTCCTCACAAATCCGAGTCTTTATCTTCATCAAATTCTGCTTGTAAATCCTAATCTTAGGGAGTTATCCCTTACTTTTCGAGAGTATCCAAAATTGGGCAGATTTATCTAGAATCGTCGGCAATCAAAGTTCGGCAAGCCCTTCAGATTTCGCTTCAATTGTCACGACAAGCCCTTCATTATTCTCTTTAATTGCCACGACAAGTAGCGCTTGTCACGAAAATCCTATCCTGCACAAAATAAGCACACCAGCAGCGATTTTTCCACAAAAAATAACTAAAATGCGATACCAAGCTCAATAACAAAGGAAACTAAGAAATTGTGCATGAATGCCTAATAATGCAACTTAAATGTGCCTAAGTCTAACAATAATATGAGTAAAAAGGGCAAGAAAAACAGTATTTTTACACACTTATCACATATCATGATGGCACAGGTTCTGTGCTAGAGATCATGGTTCCAAAACTGACGGTGGTGCCGAAAGAACACGAAGTCCAGGTCTGTCTGCGACCGAAGCTTGTAGGGAGTGATCTCATGTTGACATGAAAGTGCAGAGCATCATTGTTTTACTGACCTATTTTTGTTCAAATTTTGGTGGATAATTTATACGGTTATTAGCATTTCATTGCAAGTGTAATTGATTTCCAGAAATATGTTTGATGTATTGTTGGCTTTTGAGATTTCTAAGTTCCAAAGCTATCCCATACGCATTTTGTGGTCAGATTCATAACACCACGCGGTTTTGGTTTTTAGTGTGGACCCTCCTTTCGTTAAAAATGAGTTGGAGGTTGTTGAGTTTGTCGACGTATTGAGGTTTAACTTTTAAATAGGTGTTCAAATTATACTATTTTTTTGGGTTAAGTGTTTAAATTATTTTTTGGGCCAAATAGATGTCTAACATTTTATTCTGTGATCTATTTAAAGTTTTCTGTCAATTCTCACCGTAAAAGGACACGCGTCATTTCTTAAAAATTTCAAAATCATATTATAAATAAATAAAATTATTTAATTTTTAAAAAAGCTTTAAATTTTTTAAATTTTACAAAACAACCCTCAAATTCTAAAATTCCTAACCTCCAATTTCGATTTGGGCCGATTCTGCCGCCGATTGTCATGCCACCGCCTGCTACAGCGATCGTCGAACTATCACGGCTATTTTCCCCACTATTTCGACGTCGAAAATCGACTAACACCGTGCAAAACGCCAAAATTGTTGAATGGTTCATTCAAACGATGAACGATGGCAGGACGGACGATGAACAGCTTGTAGATTGTTCAGCGAGGGGAAGACGCTTCATTTCGACACTGGCAACGTGGCCAACGTCGGCAGGAGTAGTTGAATTTTGGGGTTTCGAGATTTGAAGACTATTTTGGGAATATTTGAAAATTTTAGGAATTTATTTTTATTTTTATTTTTATTTATTTTTAATATAATTTAAAAAAAATTGAAGATGACATGTATCTTTTAACGGTGAGAATTAACGGAAAACCTTAAATAGGTTACAGAATAAAACGTTAGACACCTATTTTCGTAATATTTCAAATGAGTTGAAAGTTTTATTTAAGAGGACTCCGCAATTAACTCCACCGTCGCCCAATATTAATGCACCTATTCAGTACAAACCTCATCGACTGCCACCGCCACCTCCATGTATGTGAGTTTGATACATAAGGTGCTTGTTTGCTGTCTTACATATGTACAGTTTATGAAGCGTTTGTATCAGGAGCTTTTGTTTGTAAGTTTGTAAAACTTTAAAATAGAATGATGACGATGTGTTAAATATAAAATATATTTATATTTCAATGTATTGAATGATGTTAAATTGAGCAATTAAAACACCCATTAATGAGCTTTTTTAATATATTTTGTACCAATAAAAATATAAAAAAAAGTGTTTTTGAGAGATTAGCTTAGCATAATTAGTTTAACAATGAAACCAGTGTTCAAGCTCCGGACATGGATGCTAAACCAGTGTTCCTTCCAACGGCGACCACCAACACAAGTTAGAGAAGATAATTAGGTAAATGTAGGGTTATTTTTTTGGGTAAACTATACAGATGACCACTTAACTATATGGTTGGTGTCAATATGACTATTATACTTTTAATTTTGGTAAATATACCATTAAATTAATAAATTAGTTTCAATTAGGCCACCAACCGTTAAAAAATAACGGAGAGAGTAACGTAGTTGTTAAATAAATTGGTATAATTACACATTTAGTCCCCGCTATTTACACAATTTATTAATTTGGTCTTAATTTTAATTTAATAAAATAAAGTAGTATAATTAATTATTGGAGGACTTTAATTATTTTTATTTAATTTAATTAATTTCCCCCCTCCAATCAGGTATCAGGAGAAGGAAAATTAGAAGCAACGAAAACGGGGTTGAGGGGATTCAAACTGCCTTGGTGGAAGAAGAACGCGCTTGCCACTAGGCCAAGATTACTTTTGTGCTATAAAGTACAACATATAATATATGTGTTATATGCCTGTCAATGCCTAAAAAAAGGAGAACATGTGGTTTTAGGGAACTCGTACATGACATACTTATAATGCATAAAAATGTCTAACCCAATTAAATAAATATTATTTTGAATATATTTTAAATTATAGTTAGTGCACGATTTAAAATTATATTAAATTTGAATTATGTTCGTGAGTTTGGATTCGCTAAATGAATTTAATATAATTTTAAAATTTTGATTTTCTAATATAAAATGATTTTAAGAGTTTTTGTATTTTTTTAGATAAATTTAATATATTTTTATTTCCAAATTTATTTTTATAATTTCACGTATATAATCAATGAATTGATTTTTTAACTTAATTAATAATTTCAATATTTATTAAAATTTAATTAAATTATTATTATTATTATTATGTATAATTATATTATAAAATCAAAATTTTAGAATTATATTAAATTCATTTAGCGAATCTAAACTCACGAACATAATATAATTTTAAATTATGTTCGTGAGTTTGGATTCGATAAAAGAATTTAATATAATTTTAAATTTTTTATTTTAAATTGTACACTTACTATAATTTAAAATATATACCAAATATTGTTAACTTTAATTTAATTATTAGATTTAATTAATTGGGTTAGATGTTTTTATGTATCGTAAGTATGTCATGTTCGAGTTTCCTAAAACCGCATTTCCTCCCTTTTTCTGGGCATTAACAGCTATCTAACACATATATTATATGTTGTACATCATATCACAAAAGTAAGCTTGGCCTAGTGGCAAGCACAAGCTTCTTCCACCAAGGCAACCCTAGTTTGAATCCCCCCAATCCTATTGACCAAATTGATAGATTTGTGTAAATAACAGGAACCAAATGTGTAATTATACTAGTTTATTTAACAGTCACGTCACTCTCTCTGTTATTATTTAACGGTTGGTGGCCTGATTGAAACCAATTAAATAGTTTAGGTGTCAACCTTATAGTTAGGTGGTTATCCATGTAGTTTATCCTATTTTTTAATGTTATTAATTAATATTAATGAAAGAGAAATTGAAAGTTTGAAAGATTTAGTTATGGAGGGGAAAAAGCACAAAAAGAGAAAGATGTAGGAGAAAGAAGGAAAGTTAACAACTACTTCAACAAATTTTAGCAATAGTTAAGAACAGTGACTTTAATAAAAACAAATTAAAAATTTAATAACTAGATTGCAAGTTTTAAAATTCAGTAGTTAAAATAAAAACATTCTAAACATCACTGTCCACAATCTTGTCGATGATTATGATGAACAAGGTTATTATTATTATTATTATTATTATTATTATTATTATTATTATTATTATTATTATTATTAGGGTTTTGCTATATATAGTCTTTAGGGATGTACATAACAACTATTAGATTCTTATCATTAGTGGTTATTTTAGTTTTTACTTAAATCTATCAGAATGTAATCAATTACATTCCTAAAAAATTAAATATCATTAATTTATGATATTTAATATAATTAAATTCTAACATCCTAAACCCTAAACATTGAAGCATAAACCCTAAACATTAAACTATAAACCTAACCATTTAACACTAAACCCTAAACAATAAAAATCATAAAAATACAACAATACTAAAACCCTAAAACAATAAACACTAAACCTTAAACTTATAAATCATAAACCCTAAACACCTAAACCATAAATCAATGATGTTTAATATTTTAGGAATCTAATTAATTACATTCTAATAAATTATATTGAAAAGTAAAATATCAATTAATGATAGGAATCTAGTTCTTTTAACGGCTGTGTATAGAAAAACTCAAAAATTAAATATCATTAATTTATGATATTTAATAGAATTAAATCTTAACATCCTAAACCCTCAACCATAAACACTAAACTCTAAACCTTAAACCCTAACCTAAACTCTAAACCCTACACACTAAACCTTAAACCCTAAACACTAAAAATCATAAAAATACAACAATACTAAAACCCTAAAACAATAAATAGTAAACCTTAAAATTATAAATCATAAAACCTAAACACCTAAACCCTAAACAATTATAAAAAATCTCCAAATAACTTAAATTTAACATTTTCTATTTTTATTCTTCACCATCACGTATTTATATTGTGACATTTATAAACTAATACTTTTTGTTTTTATTCTCACACATTTATTATTTGTATTTAAATTTAATAATTAATTAAATTATATTAAAATTAATTATATAAATAATAAATTAATATATAGGTCCTTCAAATATGCTTAGTAATGTTATATTAAAAAAATTATTTTTTATAATTAATTAATATTAATAGATGCAAAATATTGACAATTAATAAACTATTCAAACAAATATCGAATATAATTATGTCCTTATATGTCATTTTATTTGTTTAAATAATCAAACAGATATCAGTTAAGTTTACCAAACACTATACAATTAGCTAATATAATCTCCTAATCAAATCAACTAATGCAATCAACTATCGGCTTATGTAATCCGTTATCGACTATCATCTATTCGCCAATTACTAAACCCGGCCAAAATTTGACCCAATTAAAATAGCTTTCACAATAAATATATATGAAAATTAGTTTTCACATGTTACATATTTTGATTTATAATTTTCATAAAATAATTCAATATTCTAACTCACAAGCACGACATCACACTGCTCTTTATCTAATCTTGGCATCCTCAAACACTTCTCAAATAACATAAAATTGAAGGGATAAAATTGACCATAATTATGAAAAGGAAGAATAAAAATGTCAAAATAATAAATATTATATTGAAAATCTTACATTGCCTAAAAAATAAATTGGGATTGAGATTACTCCTATATTTTGAAATCTTTTATACAAGTAGTGAGTAAAAGTTAATTCGATTAGTTGGAAAAAGAAGTTTTTTTTAATTGTGTTATTTTTTTTTCAAATTGAATTATTTGATGTTTTGAGTTTGGATCAAATTTAAATTTTACCATTCGAAACCGAATTACAAATTATATAAGTACTATTTAATTCTTTGACAATTTCGAAAATATACAAATTGGTCTTGATCAACAAAAGTTACACAATAATATATAAAAAAAAACTTAAAATCCAATAATTTAAAAATCAATAAACTGTTAAATTATAAAAAATTTAAACTCGTTCCAAATGATAAATCATTTTTTTAGACAGATAAATTTAAGTCTAAAATATCATATTCTTCTCCTGTTTTGATTTAAAAGAGCTTTCAAATATATATAGTCTTAAACTTATGTGTTGTAACTTAGAATTTAATCATATTGTTGATGATAATTTAACTTGAGCTATTTTTTAAAAATTAAACTAAAAAATTATCAGAATCAATTAAAAATTTTAAATTGAATTTGAATGATAAAATATTACTCGTAAATTTAAAAAAAAACACTCGATCTAATAATCACTCCTATTTGAAACTATTGGTAATGATAGGTTAATTTTTGTTCAAAAATTGTTATTGTTATTATTATTATTAGGGTAAGCCGGTGGGGGTTCTGGACATGCACGATAGAAATGACCGCACAATACCCCAAGAGAGAGGGACCTAAAAATAGAAAACTTACATTAAATTAAATATTTGTAATATATATATATATACTTATATATATATAATTATGTGTATATATATAACATTTAGCGAAAATTTAAAACATGAAAAAATTATACCTTTTAAGTGAAAAAGTTTGGTTTTTAGATGTTTATAAGTTAATTTTTTATTTTTCAATAGGATAATCTAATAATATTTTTTATATTAAGGTAATTTAAAAAAACGTATATCTCTTACCGTTATAATTTAAGGGCCTCAATTTAATAAATTGCACAGGGCCCTAAAATCTTTGAACCGCCCCTAGGGTAAACTATACAAGTAGTCACCAAACTATTTTTTTTAGCAAGAATAGTCACTAATGTTTTGTTTTTTATTTTGATCACTAATGTTATATTTTTCTAATTTGGTCACTAAAAGTTAATGTAGCCTGGTATAAAAATTTTAGTCTTAAAACTTAAACATCCTATCAATTTGACTATAATTTGAAAATAATTCAATAAACAAATTTAAACCTTAATATTGACAAATTCTATGAATTTGTCCTATTTTAAAATAATTTAATAAATATTTTAATAATTTAAAAGATAAAAACTAAGTTCCCTGATGGACTGACAATTGCCATAGCCATTTTCTAGCTCCCAAAAAATTTGTTGAGATAAAGATTTTGATATAACTTTTATAAAAAAAATATTTTTGGAATTAAACATATTTTAGAAATATTTTAAAGTTCACAAAACTTGAAAAATATTGACTTTTTCATCTATCGAATATATCTTTTAAAGTCATTTTTAGTCGGTTTTACAAGTTCTTAATGCAGGTTTCAAAACCCCCTATAAGTGGTTTCAAAACCAGTGAGGCAGTAAAGCCTGGAAACCAAACCTGGGAAACAGGTTTCAAAACCTCCTAGCAGGTTTCGAAACCCCCTGCCTGGTTTCTATACCAAGTCCTTGTAACGGCTAGTTTTTCATTCGAAAACCCTTAATGGTTTTGAAACCCCTGCAATGGTTTCGAAATCTCTATGCAGGTGAGTATTTAATGCTCAATTTTAATGGCTTCCAACGGCTCAAAAACATTCTCAACGACCATAAACAACTAGAATATCATTCCACACTATAAAAGTAAGCTTGGACACTTGAAGATGGTAAGAGACAATATTCAAGCTTCATGATTAAGAGAAATAACATTTAAGTCTTTTATTTTCCATTTCTTTTGTATATATTGTATAGAGAGTATTTTTTATTGTTTTATTCTTTACACTTTTGTGAGCTTAATTCTTCTAAACACCCACCTTGTGAGATTTTCATTGTTTTTCATTGTTTACACAAATTACCTTATAAAAGGGAAATGTTCTATTTAGCCTAAAGAAAAACTAGAGTGCTTCTATCTCCATTGAAAATATAAAGTTGTAAGGTTATCCCTTTAGCCTCAAAAGAAAAAATTCATAGTAGTGAATTGAAAAATCTTTAGTGGTGTGTTATGGTAGTGGATGTAGATTCGATGGATAATTGAACCACTCCAAAATTATCGTGCAATATTATCCACTATTTTTCGGTTTTTAAAATAAAACTTAAAGACCCCTATTTCCCTAAATATAATTCCAAGGGACAACATTCTCCAAATTTCTCCCAGAAAAATTTCAATAGTTTAATAGTTAGGTGACCAATAGTGTAGTTTTCCCTTAGTATTATTTGTTGTTTTTATTGCCTACAAGTAAAACCAATAGCCATCGGCATTTGCGAGTGTTTGGACTGCCACGCTGAAAATGGAAGCTCTCGGCATAGTAGCAGACGATTCCATTGAATTGGAAGCCAAGCGCAAAGCGGATTCATCTTGGCACCCTTGTCGAGTTTCTCTGAGGTCCTCCTTTCTGATCTGTTCATAATACATATATATTTCTCCATTTCTGCCAGCATTGTCTTTTCAGTTCTCAATAATCTCTGTTCCATATTAAGAAAATCCCCGGCCTTTTCCATGAATCTTGGATTGATTTTATTTAATTTTCTGAATTCAAACTATTGCTGATCACTGGGTTTTACTTCATTCATTCGCCCACAAAGGTAAATACGAAGAAACGAGAGAAAGAGGGGTAGATTTTAGTCTAAAGTAATTGTTCTTTCTGTTGTAAGATATTGTTTCTAAACTTGCATTTGCATTGGCATTTTTTTCTGTTTAAAATGGATTGCACTGATGATTGTACCATTACTTTGTTTGGGTACCGTTTAGAATTATGTTTCCATATTGAATTATTTTAACGATTTGAAGGGTGATTTCTATTTTCTGATCAATTTTCTTCACAGCTGTTCTGGAGAAAGTCTGGTTGTGAATTTCAGTAGCCACGAGTTGGAAGATATGTTGTTGGAGAAGGAAGAAGTTATTATATGTCTTCGTTTTCGATCTATGCCGCTTCAAGTTGATGACTGCTGTCGCATTGAAGAAGGCACACGAGTTCTTGTCAGCCACAAATTTCAATCCAAGTACCTCTTCCTTGATGCTGCGGTGGAAAAGGCGCGCTTCTATCTTCAGATAAACTATACATTCTGCTAGACAAGTATCAGTTTATCAGTCTTCGAAGCAAAGTTGCATGTCATTTGATCTTTTATACATAATTGAAGTAACACCACTATATTTGATTGGTAGAATTAAACACATGTAGCACTGTAGCTATATTATTCTTGAGACCAGGTGCTATGATGAATTTGTTGCCCTGTTCAGTATGAACCATCAAACCATGGCTTAGGTGATAACTTAAGGATGCAGCTAATGTACGAAAGTCGGTTCTCGAAAAATTGTAATGTGGATCTCGATTGAAGTCTCATTGAACTTGTGGAGTTCTTGAAAAATTGTAATGTGGATCTCTTTTCTATTGCTTAGAAAACGAGTTGCTTGAATTTCTAATGATGTTCTGTAGATAGTGTACTCCAACAAGGTTCATATTGAAGATATATCCATCGAATTGCCTTTAGCACTTCTAAACAAATTCTTCTTGTTCATTTTCTCACCAACTTTTGTCATTAGCAGGTGGAAAGAATCCGACACTCGAAAAGGGCCTGTAGATGTACTTTTATAATCAAATGGCTCAGTAATGACCTTGAAGGACAAACCCTTACTGTACCATCAAGTTCAATCATGAAGCTTTCTACCAAAAGCATAAGCGACCTTCCAATCGTTCATATGCTCTTGAAACCAGAGAAGGACACTGATTTATCACATTCATCTCCTCTATTGACCACTCTCGACGACGTTGATGCTGAAATAGACCTTAATAAGGTGCTGCAAAAGCAAATAGAACATATTTGCAACTTAGCTGATGCACCCTAGAAAGATTTTCGAGATGATATTCTATGGAGAAATAAAGGTAAGCATCTTAGCCATTGACACTATCAGAAGATATAGATGCAGACTTCTCTACAAGTTGTTTTACCTCAAACATAGTCCATCTCTCCATGCAGATAATTATCGTTATCTGTTTTCTTTGGTTGTATACTATTGTTTTCAGCACGGTATGGGACATGGTGAATCTCATCATTTATTTTTACTTTTCCTTCATAACGAATTGAGACATGGCTCTATCTGATACACTTGCTGGTTGGATTTTACTTGTCCAAAGTATATCAGACTTTTTTATGTTTCATTGGTGAATTTCAGATTTCATCTTTTCTTACAAGGAAATCGACTGTCTCAATAAGAATTGTTTTCTTAGCATTTGATAAGTACTATTGATGTATTTCTATGTATGGCAATTTCTGTCGGATTTTTCACTGGTATAAGAGATGTTAATGTTATAACTTAGAAGTGCTTATATGCCATATATATCCTACATACAATATTCCATGTGGTACAAATCATAATAACTCGATGTCTTGTATCCTTTTCGCAAGTTGTTGATATAATCCTGCCTGTTAATACAGTTCTTAGCAAGGGACAAACACCCCGCAAGCCTACTGTTGAATCTAATGCAGTTCCTGCCTTGAAGAGGATAACACGGAGTAAAACGAATCTGCAAGTGGATATAGAAACCAGGGGTCAATCAGGCACTGCAGCTTCCATGCAAGAAGAATTCAATCAGAATAGGCCTTATCTAAGCCCTCTTGCTTCGCTTGCAGATCTAGCATCATCCTTGTTAAGTCCTAAGAAGTGTCTTGATATGGATTTTAATTCCTGCATGACTGCTGACATGTATATGAAGGGTAAACATTCCACGGATATATTGGCTCTTTCCATTCCACTTGTTTCAGATGCTTCCCATGTAATATCACCACTAATTTCAACCCAAGGAGATGTCTCATGCAAACCTTCCTCTTGTGTACCAAGTAAGGTTTGGGGAAAGGAAAATAAGGCCTCAGAAAAGACCGATTGTAAAGCTGAAGATAGGACCTCTGCTCCTGCAAAGGTTACAGCTGAAAAAGTTACCTCGGAAATTGCTATGACTGCTGAACCTGCGATTGCTAGAGATAAGAAGTCCTCTGTACTCGCAGACGCCAATGCAAGTTCAAGAGCTCCTATGAGATTAACTCGCTCTGCGATGCGGAAAGGGGCTGTGTTAACAAATGAATGCGTTGAGGTTAAGATCTGCACTGACAACAAAAAGAGAAGGATATCTGGGAACAAAATCACAATATCTGAAAGAAACATTGCTATTCCAGAGAGCAATGTGTCTGCACCGAAAAGCACGACATCCAAAAGGACAAAAGAAGCCTCTGCACCAAGTAATGTGAAGCTTCATACCCTTAGTACCTTACCGATGAAAAAACAAGCTGGATAGCAGACCTGTTTCTGTTAATTGTTATATGTCTCTATATGATAAAAGCTTATAACTACTATATTTATTTTTTACTCATTTAGGTAATTGATTCATAAATACCTTCTTAATTTAGGATCTTGCTATGGTTTCAATATTGCAGGCAAGGATGGACAGAGTAATAGGAGTAATCAGGGCAAGAAGAGAAAAGCAGTTTATCCCAGTAAGCAAGGCCAACGATTTTCACCTCTTCCACCCCGGACTCGGTCCCAGAATAAGTCCCACCCCAGGAAGTAAGAGGAAGGAACTATTAGCAGACGGAATTATATTGCTAGCTCTAGAGTATCAGACATTATCTATCTAGTTAAAACTAGTTGCTTTCTATATATTGTAAAGGTTGAGCGTGACAAAAAGATGTTGCAGGCTAATAGGTTATGAATAGTTTCTCTATGAACTTGATATTCTATCATCAATATGCAGAACTCTTTTGAACTGAGACTTCTGTTTTTATTATTATTTCTTTGTGTGATGCTGAATTGTTTATTGGTTGAGTTTACAGCATACATACTTTCATCAATATAGTGACAGGATCTCGTGGTTACGGATAAGAAGCATCAAATGTTGGACTGAGAAGTTGCCGTTCGTTGTGTATTTTACTGATGCAGTGAAGAAATATGGGGTATTGGAACAAAATGATCTCTATTAGAGATCAACTTTATGCAAATCAATAATTCTGCTGCAAATTTGGATAAAAGTGAATTAATAGGCCATTTGTACTATCATTTTATTGGCTAAAATCCAATGCCGATAGTTAAATTTGCTCTGATCTTCAATCATTTGCTATTTCTTTCCAAAACCGAATTGCTTGTTGGCTTCCATCTCTACCTGCAGATTTTCAATCATTTTATGTGAATTTCGTTGCAGAAGCTGTATCTACTGCAAGCTCACGCACAAAATTGGCTCTTTACTGAAATGGTTAACATGTCCTTAGCAGAGCTCGAATTCTGTGTTGCAAATGAGAACCGTATCCTGTGATCTCAAGTCGTGAAAAGCACCAAATGCAGATGTTCCTACATAATTGATGCCTCAACAAAACAACATCAAGAAGATTAGGAAGCCTGATCTACACCATACAATGAGAGTTGCCACTAAGATCAAGAATAATGAAGTTGGAAAGGAACTTAAGAGCCAAAGCAAGACTAGGGTTCTGCCTTAATGACTTGATGATATAAGCCATAGAAATTGAAAAGGAAATAACTGACCTACTGAGATGGAGAATTCAACAAGGCAGGTAAAATTTCGCACTAACTGTTATCCAAGCTTGACCCACGCAAAGAATACAACTCCTGCAACACTAGTTCGCCGCTTGCAATCTATCCAAAAGGCAGGCTACAACCTCATATACAAAAACAATACCTCAAGTGCTATCATCAAATGCGAAAATGATCCCTTTATCTTTTCCCTGGAACTATATAAAGAGCAAAATAAAGTGAATAAGTTAACTATGCCTCCCGATATCTATCTGAAGACCTATAAAGGAGTATTCTTCTCTTCATGAACCATCAGTTTCCTTAAGACTGCTCGAAACAGCACACACCGTGATCGACCAGGCTCCATTACAATGCTAACCCTGCTTTGGCATTAGCTCCATTCTAACAAAGTGCTGCCTTAAGGTGCACCATATGTTAAAAGCACTAAAGATTTTGTGCATGCAAAGCAAAAAAGAAAAATGGGTACAAATCCAACACATTAGCAATGCAATAACTTTTATAGCAATATCTTGTTGAAGGTGTTTAACAACATTGATCTGTCATTATTTCTGAAACAACTCGGTCGAAAAAAAAAACTATAATCTAAACATCCATTGCAGACACTTAAGAGAGTACAAAACCCTCACTTGCTTTCGAATTTCGGTTCAGCCATCACGAAATGATAAGCTATAACAAGCACGAAAATGAAGATTCCAAGGAAATTTGCAAAGAAGCCGATGTCTTGATCTTCAATCATCTGAAACATTACGAGCAATAACAAAAGCATAAATCAGTTTCAAAACATAATTTTCTACTTATTTGATTACCATATCAGGCTGCCAAATGGAAGTTCAACTATTTCCTCTATCCTTATTCCTTGACCTAATGCCTTATTTCATCTAAACAGAAACCTATAGGCAAATCAAAAAACGGCAATCGAACCTCAAGGCGTGATCTCTCAATCAGTAAAGCTAATTAAACAAGGAATTGTTTGCATATAAACGGCCCTAAACTAATTACGATAATTGATTTAAAACCCAAATACGAAACCCAGAATAAACTACGAAACTAAAATCTTCTTATGAAAAGATTGGAAATTAAAAATTAACACGAAAAGGCAAACATAGAAGTTTCTGGTATGAAATAAACCGTAATTTTACGATCTTAATCGTCTCAAAGATTGCCCTAATAATTGGAAATTGAAAATTAAAGATATAGTAAACTTAGAAATGAGAATTGTGTTATAACATTTGAGAAAAATCACGAAATATTAGTAGTTAAAAATATATACTTTATTAATGATAAATTTTAATTCTCTTACCTTGACAGCTTTTGAGCAACGAAGAAGACGATCCTAAGAAATCCAAATTTGTAAAACTAGAAAGAACAAAAAAAAAATAGTAGCAGACATGTTCGAGAGTAAGCTCCGGGACGATGTCGTTTTGAAACTTTGTAAAACAAAATTCGTAGAAATAAGGGAAAAGAGTGAGAGAAAAAAAGTTAGTTCATAAAAATAAAAATAAACAATTTTAAATAATGTGGCTGCTGGGATTCGAGCCCAGGTCTCCACGGCCACAACGTGGAATTCTCACCACTAAACTACAGCCACCAGTTAAATTACTATTTTCAAATAAATATATTTTATCATATTAATATTTTATGTAAATCATAGAATAACTTTTGATTTAACATTTTTAAGTTTCACTTGCAAATATATATGTGGGATAGGATCCAGTTATATAATGTAATTTTTTTAAATTTTATACGTATTTGAGATTGTTGGATGTGTGAAATGGATGGCTAAGATTAACAGTGAGTTATGTGAATATTTTCACTTGGAAAAAAAGTAAAGAGTTAATCTCAGTCATCCATTTCACTCATTCAATGATCTACAAAACGTGTAAAACTACGAGTTTTACATTTTTAGTGGATCTAGGGATGTTAATGGGGCGGGTTTTGCGGGGATTTGCCCCACTTCGCATTTAATTGGGCAGGAATGGTTACAAATTTCGCGGGTTGTAGGGCGGGGATGGAGATAAAAATTAGATTCGTCGTGGGTGGTGGGGAAGGCGTGAATATGTCTTTGTACCCGCTCCATCCCCACCCGCCTCGCGTCGTCCCCATCCGCCCCAACAGATCTTATAAAATATTATTAAAAATACAAAACCGGTTTGGATTATAGTCAAATTTAAGATAATTTATATTCACTTTTTCTTGGGATATTAATGAAAAAATCAATATATATATAATTGAGTTTAAAATTGATCATATCAAATTTATAAATATTTTTTAATATATCAATTTGAATCAGAGCCAAATTTAAAATAATTTACATTGACTTATCTTGAAATATTTATGAATATATATATAACATTTATTATGTTTATTAGTTTATTCTTTATTATTGTCGGTCGTTATGCCTTCCTTTTAAAGTTTTTTTTCTCTTTAGTCTTCACCATATATATGTTATTCTTCTATTTTTTTAATTTTATTTTTTTAATATTGTATGTTATTTAGATTCTATCGGTATTTGTTATTATTTTTTAAGGTTGTTTTTTAATTGTTATGTTTTTTAGTTCTTTCTGTAATGTTTATTAGTTAAGCAATTGAAATATTATTTTAAATGTTATTTGTGCTATTTTCGATCATTTACAATAAACTTTAGTACCTTTTTAGTCCAAATTTTTTTGTTGTACAATTTTAATTTCGTATATTATTATTTTAAAAAAATTGTGACAATTAGAATAATTTCACTATGCGGTAGGAGTCCGAATGACGAGTATTTTATACTTTTTCATAACAAATTTGATTTACATTTTTAACTAATAGTTATAAAAATATTATATGAAAGGGTTGCAAGGTAAATAAAGAGGGGATTAGGTGGGTCTCAGAATCCACGTGAATAAAAGGGCGGAGACGATTTTAGTCTTGCGGATTGTGGGGGAGAGATAGATCTAGATATTGTATTCGCAACGGGTCGTGAGGCAGAGACAGAGATAAAAATTCTTGACGAGAATAGATGTGAAAGAGTACCTTTCGCACCCTCTCCGCTCAATTGACATCACTAAGTAGATCGTATCCTTATATATATATGAGATTAGATTAGATCAAAATATGTTTTTTGTGTCAAATTTCAAAAGTCCGAGTCAACATCGTCTTGCTCTGTTTTCTCTCTCATTTTCTCGACTGTAATTTTTTATACTTTTATGTAAACTTTTTTATCAATTATACTTGTTGGGAAGAAACCAAACAACCGAAATAAGCGGAAGCACAACCGGTGTTCTTTATCTCCCTATAACTCAAGTCAATAATTATGGCAAGCACAATATTACAAATATGTTCTCTAGCAGCACTAATCAACCACAAATTTTCAATGCAACCACAACACAAGTAAATCGAGACACCGATATTTTTACGTGGAAAACCCCTCTAAATCAAGGGTAAAAACCACGGGACTTTAGAGTCTGATCAAAAGCTCCACTATAATCAAATGTTCAACTACAAGACTACAATATCCAACCTACAACAAGGATTCAACTCCAACAAGGCTAATAACAAGTAGTCTTTAACAAAAGAGAGTAAAATGAGAGAATATCACCAAAAACGCAACTATTGTAAAATAGGGATTTCGGAAGCTACGGGTCTCGGATGAAAAATCCGACCGTACAAAGTTAAGATCACCAAGTTGCCTAGCTGCTGTCTAAAAATCAGCTCAATCGAACCACGGATGGACCTCCGATCGAAGAGTTGATTAAAAATGCTCAAAGCTGGAAATAATTTTTCTCTCCTATTTTTCTCTCGAACGTTTCTGAGCTTTCTTCAATCTCTTTCAATTCTGCCCAAGCCTATAATATACTAATAGAAGTCATAGTTAAAGGCTTATAAAAAGTCAAGCAAAATAAATATGGCAGCAACCACCCCTTTGAATTTGGGGTTCAACTGGTGATGGGTTACCCACATAGTGGGACCCTCACCCAACAAATCTCCCCCTCCCGCTATGTGGAGAATGTCTTCATGCCGGCCATCAAGCAGCATGCTTCAAACTTCCCTCTTGGTAAGGCTTTAGTCAACATATCAGCACCATTATCATCAGTATGAATCTTTTCAAGCTCTAACAATTTAGCTTCAAGAACATCTCGTATCCAATGGTACCTCACATCAATATGCTTAGATCTAGCATGAAAAGTTGAGTTTTTACCAAGATGAATCGCGCTCTGGCTATCACAATACAAGACATACCTCTCCTGAGTAAAGCCAAGTTCATGCACAAATTTCTTCATCCAAAGCATCTCCTTACACGCTTCGGTCGCTGCAATGAACTCTGATTCGGTGGTGGATAAGGCAACGCACTTTTGCAATCTCGATTGCCATGCCACAGCTTCCCCTGCATAAGTGATCAAGTAACCTGAAGAAGATCTCCTCGAGTCAATGTCCCCGGCCATGTCTGAATCTGTATATCCAACAAGAACAGGTTTTTCATTACCAAAACAAAGTTTCAAGTTGGAACTGCCACGAAGATATCTCATGATCCACTTCACTGCATTCCAATGCTCTTTGCCTGGATTAGAAAGAAACCGACTAACTGTACCAACAGCATAAGCCAAGTCTGGTCTCTTGCAAACCATTGCATACATCAAACTGCCCACGGCTGAATAGTAAGGAACTTTCTGCATCTCTTTCTTCTCCTTTTATGTGGAAGGACTATGCTTGACACTCAATCTGAAGTGACTAGCAAGTGGAGTATTCACCGCTTTAGCTCTGTCCATACTAAACCTTTGAAGTACTTTATCAATATACCTCTCTTGTGATAACCACAATTTCTTGGCCTTTCTATCACGTGTCAACCTTATGCCAAGAATTTGCTTTCCTGGCCCTAAATCCTTCATCGCAAAGGATTTACTCAACTCTTGCTTCAACTTGTCAATTCTGGAAGCATTACGACCAACAATAAGCATATCATCAACATAGAGTAAAAGGATAATAAAATCATCACCAGATAATCTCTTAACAAAAACACAATGATCAGAAGTAGTCTTCTTGTAGCCTTGCTCCCCCATAACAGACTCAAACTTCTTGTACCATTGCCTAGGAGCTTGCTTCAAACCATACAAGCTCTTCTTCAACTTGCACACGTAGTCATCTTTTCCATGTGCAACAAATCCCTCTGGTTGCTCCATGTAAAGCTCTTCTTCCAAATCACCATGAAGAAAAGTTGTTTTCACATCCATTTGTTCAACCTCTAAGTCATAACAGGCTGCCAAACCCAATATAGTTCTAATAGAGGACATCTTCACAACTGGAGAAAATATTTCTTCAAAATCAATCCCCTTTTTCTGAGTATAACCCTTGACGACCAATCTAGCTTTGTATCGTGGAGATGAAGACTTTTCTTCTTGCTTCAACCTGTAAACCCATCGATTCTTCAAAGCTCTCTTGCCCTTAGGTAGTTTCACCAACTCAAAGGTATGGTTATCATGCAAGGATTGAAGTTCATCTTTCATTGCTTCAACCCACTGATCTTTGCATTCACTCTCCATAGCCTCTTCATAACATTCAGGTTCTCCCCCGTCAGTTAAAAGAACATATTCATCAGAAGAATACCTGACAGAAGATCGTCGTTGTCTAGAAGATCTTCGAAGTGAAACTACTGGTGGAGCTATAGGTGCTTGTTGTTGATCATTCACAACATCATCTATGGGAGCATCAAAGTCACCTATGTCCTGCTGGCCATTATTAACATCACCTTGTACATCATCCTAAATAAGATTCGGTGAAGGGTCCAAGGGAACTGGATTCACATCGGTCAAGTCACCACTGTCTTGTGAATCCTCTTTCTCTGTCTTGTCAATGTCATCAATGGTCTGATCCTCAATGAAGACAACATCTCGGCTTCTCACGAGCTTCTTCTGAACTGGATCATAGAGTCTATAACCAAACTCACCATCTAGACCATAACCAATAAAGATGCATTGACGAGTCTTGACATCCAACTTCGATCTTTCATCCTTTGGAACATGAACAAATGCTTTACAACCGAACACACGCAGGTGATTATATGACACGTCTTTACCAAACCAAACTCTTTCTGGTATATCACCTCGTAAAGGAACACTAGGAGACAGATTAATCACATGTGCCACTATATTCAAGGCTTCAGCCCAAAACGATCTTGGCAACTTTGCATCTGACAGAAAACATCTGACTCTCTCAATCAATGTCCGGTTCATTCTTTCAGCTAACCCATTTAACTGTGGAGTCTTTGGTGGTGTTCTCTGATGTCTGATTCCCTTTCGCAGACAATACTCATGAAATGGCCCTGTGTACTCGCCACCATTATCAGTACAAATGCACTTTACCTTCTTCCCTGTTTCTCTTTCAACTGATGCTTGAAACTGTTTAAATGCCTCAAAAACTTGGTCTTTCGACTTCAAAGTGTAGACCCACAGCTTTCTTGAACAATCGTCAATGAAAGTCACAAAATAAAGTGCACCACCATGTGACCTTACCTTTATCGGACCGCAAACATCTAAATGGACCAACTCTAGCAACTCTGATCTTCTATGAGGAGGATGACTTCTAAAAGAAACTCTTCTCTGCTTCCCCGCTATACAATGAGCACAATTCTTCAATGTGGCATTCTTCAACCCAGAAAGTTTATTCTTCTTGGCTAAACAATTAAGCCCCTTCTTACTCATGTGACTAAGCCATTTATGCCACAACTCAGTTGAGTCATTTACTGTCACATTCACAGTGTCTCTGGAAGTCAAAGCCTGCATCAAGTACAAATTTGAGCTCTTCTTTCCTCGAGCCACAACCAAAGAGCCTTTAGTCAGCTTCCACTGCCCCTCATTGAAGGTGTTACAAAATCCCTCATCATCAAGCTTTCCTGCAGAAATCAAATTCAAACGGATATCCGGTGCATGTTTGACATCCTTGAGAATTAACTTTGTTCCGTTATTGCTCACCAAGCTAACATCTCCCATGCCAATAACTGGAATCAAACTGTTATTACCCATCTTCAATACTCCAAAATCACCAGGAGTATAAGATGTGAAGAAATCCCTCCTCGACGTGACATGAATTGAAGCACCAGTATCAATCACCCAACTAGTCTCATCGCATGCTAGGTTGACCAAATTCTCAGAACAAATGACCAATAGATCTTCACGAGTAGCAGTAGCAATACGCTCAGATTTTTTATCATCATTTCGATCGTTTTTATCACCACCGCTTTTGTTCTCTCTCTTCCACTTGTAGCAATATTTCTTGATATGGTCTTTCTTACCACAATGATGACACTCAAGATTCTTATATCTCGATCTTGACTTGCTTCGACTTTTATCTCTACCCTTGCCATCTTTTTCTCTGTTTCTCCCATGTTCTCGGTAACCAACACCTCGGACTGTGATGTAGAACCCTGACATCTTCTTCTAACCTCTTCATTCAACACACCACTTTTAGCCAAATCCAAAGTAATAATACCATTTGGAGCAGAATTAATGAGTGAGACCCGAAAAGTCTCCCAAGTGTCCGGTAGAGTAGCAAGCAACCAAAGCCCTAAAATCTCATCATCAAATTTGACACCCATACCAAGCAACTGATTCATCACACTTTGAAACTCACTAACATGGTCAGCTGTAGACGTTCCTTCTCTGTATTTCAACGCCATCATTTTCTTTAGCAAAAACAATTTGTTGTTACCCGACCTCGAAGCATACAAGCTTTCAAGCTTCTCCCACAATGTGCGAGCATGTGTCTCCTGATCAATGTGGTTGTAAACATTTTCTTCAACAAATTGTAGAATATAGCCACATACTTGTTGATGCTCAAATTCTCATTCCTCATCACTTTTTGAATCGGGTTTTTGAGAAGCAAAGACCGGAATATGCAAAGCCTTTACAAACAACAAGTCTTTCATTTTATTCCCAAAGTTGATAATTCGTGCTATTCAACATAATCATCTTGCTTGTATTAATCTCCATAATTATCTGACACAATAACCAATCTCTGATGCCAGTTTGTTGGGAAGAAACCGAACAACCGAAATAAACGGAAGCACAACCGGTGTTCTTTCTCTCCCTATAACTCAAGTCAATAATTATGGCAAGCACAATATTACAAATATGTTCTCTAGCAGCACTAATCAACCACAAATTTTCAATGCAACCACAACACAAGTAAATCGAGACACCGATATTTTTACGTGGAAAACCCCTCTAAATCAAGGGTAAAAACCACGAGACTTTAGAGTCCGATCAAAAGCTCCACTATAATCAAATGTTCAACTACAAGACTACAATATCCAACCTACAACAAGGATTCAACTCCGACAAGGCTAATAACAAGTAGTCTTTAACAAAAGAGAGTAAAATGAGAGAATATCACCAAAAACGCAACTGTTGTAAAATGGGGATTTTGGAAGCTACGGGTCTCGGATGAAAAATCCGACCGTACAAAGTTAAGATCACCAAGTCGCCTAGCTGCTGTCCAAAAATCAGCTCAATCGAACCACGGATGGACCTCCGATCGAATAGTTGATTAAAACTGCTCAAAGCTGGAAATAATTTTTCTCTCCTATTTTTCTCTCGAACGTTTCTGAGCTTTCTTCAATCTCTTTCAATTCTACCCAATCCTATAATATACTAATAGAAGTCATAGTTAAAGGCTTATAAAAAGTCAAGCAAAATAAATATGGCAGCAACCACCCCTTTGAATTTGGGGTTCAACTGGTGATGGGTTACCCACATAGTGGGACCCTCACCCAACAATACTTTTATGTATTTCCTGATCTGGTCTGGTTTAGTTGAAGTTTTGTTTTATCAAGTTTATCTATTTTATTTAGGTTTTCGCATAGTTTTACTTCTATTCGTGGAGTTTTATCATGGTCATGGTTAAATTAAATACTACAATGATATATATAAATTTTGTTCTTAGAGTAGTTAGATGAAAATGTCTATAGATAATGTGTTTTAATTACATTAAGAACATAACCTATAAATTAACCGTTGTAATATTTAAGTTAACCATGAACACGACTCGAAACATAGATAAAACGATAATAGAGTCCAATTGTTTGGATATCATCAATGCTTTAGTTTAGTTGTCTTCCGAATTCTTTTGAGTTTAGTTTATTTTTTATTAATAGAGAAATATGATCAAGAGTCTTGTTAAAAAATCTCCATAAACTTAATTGGAAGAAGAAGAGTGCTCTTAATAATATCTACGTAGACAAACGAATAACATAAAGCAAGCCCAGAGCGAGACTAACCCGAAAAATCTAAATGAAAAAACTGTAAAATAGAACTAGGCGGATCAATGAATTTATGAAAACCGAAAGATTGAAATCGTCGTTTAATAATTGTTCTTCCATTAGACGCTAATAAAACGACCCATTTTCTTTCTCAAATAATTTTATCTCACACATTATATTACTTGGAGTGATATTTATCGAGATCTTTTAAATATTTTTAGTTTCATATTTGTATCAGTTGTGTCAGTGATCTTAAATTACACGAGACTGGATATAAGAAACAAGTCCATTAACTAAAATTTAATAAGTCCACTGAACTCAACTAATGGTCTTAATAAAAAAAAAACATATGATGTTTATTATAAGAGACTCGAGTTTAATTATTTTATCTATAAAATATATTTACGTTATGAAAAAATTAAAAATATCTATAAACATATAATAATTTATAATCATCTTTAAACTATTAAAAAAATCTTTCAAATGCGCCGACAGAGCAGAATATTCGAGACAACAAAACAAGTTCACTCCTCTAGCATCTACGACCATTAATATAGAGCAACGTAAAAATCCAGGTTTGTCACGTTTATCGTGGAAACAATGCGATGGCAGACGACTTGGTTAAAATGAGTTGGTCCTTTCATCTTAAGTAACAATTTTCGATGGCCAACTAAATAATATTCTAAAATTTTGCATTAAAATGAATAAGTATATTTAACCGTAAATCATATGTTCTAAATCTACTTAAAAACATTTGTTTTTTTTAAATATTTTTTCCTCTCCTTTAAATAAAATTTATTAAAAAAGAGTTTGCATGAAATTTTACTGGCATGACTTATTAGTCATTAGCGTCCTTTAATGTCTTTCGTGATCTTTCTTGATAAAAAATCATGATCGTGATATTAGTGAATTAATAATAATGTTTTTTTTAATATTGTTATGTTTAATAGATATCGTGATATATATATTTGACGATATTGACATAGACCAAACTTTTTGGATCGAGACATTGGCGCGAACATCAGATAGGGAGGTTGCGCGCAGTGTAACGGGCTTGCCAAACGTGGCCCAACACTTGGAGAATGTCACGGACCAAACTTTTGGGACAGAGGCGTTGGTGCATGAATCAGCCAAAGAGGGTTTGCGCGATGGAACGGGCTTGCCAAGATCATCAAACTTGGCTCGGCACTTGGAGAATGCTAGAAAGCCCGCAAGCCCACCAGACTTAGTAAAATCCATTGAAGATGGAGGAGGGTAATTTGGTCAAAGCATTATCCATTTATTTGAAATATAATTTGTAGATAATGTTTATGATAATTAGAGATTTGAATTGAGATTTGATTAGATGAGATCAATCTCGACCGTCGATGGAATTTAAACTGAGCCATTGGGTGTAGGGGAGTTCAACTATAAATAGAGACTCATTCCTCACTTGTAAATCATTCACTTTGAGTAACACAAGAAGCATTTACTCTAAACTCTCTGAGTATTCTTCGTTGTTCTTGAGTTTTCTTCTTCGTTCGTGTTGCCAAGCTCTTTCTGAGTTCTTTTATTCGTTTCCGCTTAGAATGATCTTGCTTCGAGGGCTTCGGGAAGTGTTTGATCTTTCGGAGCGAGAATCCAAGATGACTTAGGCGTTTGTCATGAGAGCTTTGCCTAAAGCCGTACGGTTCAGCTAGTAGGAGTCTAGCACCGTAATAGGGGGATTCGAGGTGACTTAGTCGTAGTTTCGACCAAGAAAGCGACTAAGGCCGCGCGTTTGGGTTAGCAATAGTCTAGCCCCGTGATAAGTGGTATCAAAGTGAGTCGAGGAAGAGACTTGCGTTCGAGCCAGCTTGCAGTTGCAGTCAAGCGTGGTGGTGATTTGCATTTGAGTTAGTCAAAGTAATTAGGGATCAGACTAGTTCGTGGCAAAGTGGTGATTGAGATGGCACCAAAGAAGAAGACATTGACAATGGACGAAGTAAGAAAGACTCTCGATGAATTTGACGAGAGGAGTAACCTTCTTGAAAATAAGGTGCAAGAGAATTTCAAATTCATAACGCTCGTGAAGGCTTTGGGTTGATAAACTATTAGAGTCCGAGAAAGAGACCAAGGTGGTGTTTGATCAGCTAGAGTCAGTAAACCTTGAGAAGCTTGGTTCATTGGATTTTGAGATGCTCGAGTCCATAGAAGGGATCTATGAGGAGGTTTAAGAGGCTCTTAATGGCTTGGGTGTGAAGATATCTAAGCGTGGCAATGCCTTAGAGGCTACAGTGAAAACTCTAAGAGAAGAGGCCAAAGAGATCCAAAGTGTTGTGGAGTCACGTCTTGAAATGTTAGAGTCCATAGAGGGCAAGTTCAATGACGAGACGCAACGCGTCCTCAACGAGTTTGAGACAGTTCGAGAGAATTGTGCTTGTGAAGCCAAGATGGGGGCTTTGCAAAAAGGGGTGGATTCTTCCAAGGAGGAAACCATGAAGGAGATCCAAGAAGTTCTCAACTCGATGTACAAGAAGTTAAACCAACAAAATAATTCACTTCAAGATGCAATGAAGGCTGAATTGGAGTCGTTGGGAAAGAGGGTTCTTAGACTTGAAAAATTTGAAAAGGAGGCGAAGCAGACCCAAAGTGTTTTCGAGTCCCGTCTTGACGTAGTAAAGTTCGTAGAGGATCGGTTCAAGGACAAGATACGACAAGTTCTCAACAAGTTGGTCACTATTCGAGGGAGTAATGCTAGTGAAGCTGGGATGGAGGCTTTGCAGAAAGAGGTGGATGAGCTCAAGAGTGAGCTGTTCAGTTGCAAGACCGTAATGAGTGAATGGGGTGCGCTCAAGACCTTCTCAGTGGGACTTAGATCGGGGGCGAAGCTCGCGGTAGAGCAAGGAAATGCCCAGAGATTTTAGAGGTTATCGATGTTGCCAAACCTCTGACCAAGCCCACAGAAAGCAAGCAGGCAAGTGTTGAGTTAAACAGGCCCAGTTCGAAAGACAAGGGGAATGGTGAGGCTAAGTCCGTACTGGAGAAGAAGGGGAGCAAGAAGTTGAAGTGCTACTTCTGTGATGGTCCTCATTTGATAAGAGGATGTCCCGAGAAGAATCGCCTAGCTGCCATGGTGAAGACATCATACGAGTCAAAGGAAGAAGTAGCAAGACTTGGGGCGATTGTGTGTGCCAATGCCGCCAGGCAAAGTGGGAGCCATGGTTCTACTATGAGTGCCAAAGTAGTCAAGCCAATGACGAGACTTGGTGCCATAGCAAGTGAGAAAGCTTTCAAGCCGAGGGTGAAGACGAGGCAATTGGAGTGCTACCGATGTAAGGGGCCTCACAAGTTGCAGAGATGTCCGGTTCGAGCCAAGGGGTCCGAGGGACAAGACGAGGCCAAGAGTAAAGAGCCTGTGAAACTTGGTTCAGAGTTGTCTAGTTCTGCCAAGATAAGCGGAGACCATAGGCAGAGTGAGTTGAAAATGTCTGGAAAGGCTGGGAAAGAGCTTGCCGAGGATGTTCGAGTGAAGAAATTTGCTTTAAAGATTATAAAAAAGTCAAAGAGGGCCAAGCCGTTGAGCGACATTACAACCGTTGAGATGCCACATATGGGCAAGGTGGGAAAGAAACGAAGGACTTTGGGGAAGGAGTGCCGACGCAAGATAAAACAACTAGAGTGCTACCAGTGTGAGAGGCCCCACATATTGCTAGAATGCTCAGATTGAGTCAAGCCATCCAAGGAGTTGGGTGAGCCCGAAGGGAGCGGGGCTGCATCACTTGATCCGATAATGTCGAGTTCTGCCAAGGCTAAGGGAGACCGAAAGCAGAAAGGGGTGACCATGTCCAAAAAGGCTACCGAGGAGCTTACCGAGGATATTCGGGGTAAGAACATCATTTTTGAGACCATTGAAGTGTCGAAGGGGCCAAACCGTTGAGGGACATAGTAACCGTGAAACACCACCAATGGACAAGGTGGCAAACAAGCGACGAACTTCAAGTAAGAAGTGTCGACGCAAGAGAAAGCACCAAACTTCAAGGAAGAATGATCGATGCAAGAGAGCACCAAACTTCAGTTCAGAAGGGCGGATGCAACCAGGAGCACCGTACTTTAGGGAAGAAGAGTCGATGCGGAGTAGCACAGCGAACTTTGTGGCGAAAGTTTCGATGCATGCAAAGAACTTCGATGAAGAAGGTTCAATACAGAAGGGGGGCAGACTTTACAGAGAAAGAAATGTTGACCCATTTTAGAGTAAATGTGACCAAGAGGAAGGTACATCTCAAACACATTTCTCGTGTTTTTGGTTTTGATTCGCCATTGTTGATGAGCGTAGGACAAGTAAGACCTACCCTTCAGTGCAGGGGAAATGAAGATTGGAAGTGACCTTTCAGAGTTCTAAGGGGCAAGCCAGAGTTGTCGATGAATCTGAAAGTTCAGCCAGTGTTCAATGTTGGGACAACTTCCAAGTCTTTGTCGCAGGACCAAGTGGGTCTGAGTCGAGGTAAATTGGAGTTTGTGGGAAAATGCTCCTACAAAAGAGATGTATCAAAAGGAGTCTTAGCACGCGATGTTCAACGACAGATTGAGTCGAAGTAAGCAGTTTGTATGGTTGAACCGCAGGAAGCTAAGACATCACGAGTAATCAAGTTGACCCTGCCCAGGATCATTCGACTAGAGCGACGAGGGCGTCGCTAAGTTCAGTGGGAGGAGAATGTCATGGACCAAACTTTTTGGATATAGACATTGGCGCGAGCATCAGATAGGGAGGTTGTGCGCAGTGTAACGGGCTTGCCAAACGTGGCCCAACACTTAGAGAATGTCACGGACCAAACCTTTGGGACCGAGGCGTTGGCGCATGAATCAGCCAAAGAGGGTTTGCGCGATGGAACGGGCTTGCCAAGACCATCAAACTTGGCCCGGCACTTGGAGAATGCTAGAAAGCCCGCAAGCCCACTAGACTTAGTAAAATCCATTGAAGATGGAAGAGGATAATTTGGTCAAAGCATTATCCATTTATTTGAAATATAATTTGTAGATAATGTTTGTGATAATTAGAGATTTGAATTGAGATTTGATTAGATGAGATCAATCTCGACCGTCGATGTAATTTAAACTGAGCTGTTGGATGTAGAAGAGTTCAACTATAAATAGAGGCTACATCATCACTTGTAAATCATTCATTTATTCATTCACTTTGAGTAATACAAGAAGCATTTACTCTAAACTCTTTGAGTTTTCTTCTTCGTTCGTGTTGCCAAGCTCTTTCTGAGTTCTTTTATTCGTTTTCGCTTAGAACGATCTTGCGTTCGAGGGCTTCGGGAAGTGTTTGATCTTTCGGAGCGAGAATTCAAGCTGACTTAGGCGTTTGTCATGAGAGCTTTGCCTAAAGCCATATGGTTCGGCTAGTAGGAGTCTAGCACCGTAACAGGGGGATTCAAGGTGACTTAGTCGTAGTTTCGACCGAGAAAGCGACTAAAGCCGCGCGTTTGGGTTAGCAGCAGTCTAGCCCCGTAACAATATATATATATATATACATCAATTTAGCTTAAGATTTAAACTAGCATCTAGTTTTTTTGTATAATCATCTAAACTTTACTTTAAGGTTTAATTTAATATTTAAAGGTTTTTTATTTAATTAGACACATAAATTTGGGTTTTTAGTTTAAATTGATGCATAAGTTTGACCTTTTAATCCAAATTAACACGCGTAGTTAATAACTTATTTGAACCATAAATCTAAATCCAAACATTAAATCAAACTAAGAACCAAGTATTTTGAACAAAAATTTAACATGGAATATTAAGGCCAAATTCAAATATCTAATTAAAAATAGATATCAAATTCATCCTTTCAAGTTTTATATTAGAAATAAAAAAATGTTATTTACTTTTCTTGCAACTACAGTTTATGTAAGAAGAAAGAAAAACTTCAATGGTTGAGATTTTGAGAAACATTAGATTCCTGTCAAACGACAAAGCATCCCCTCACACTTCCTTTTCCTCTGTCTCAACCAAACACTATTCCTAGGGTTCCCTTTCTCCCCAACAACACAAAATGATTCAGACAAATTAGATTTTGTTCGATTTACTTGGAACCCAGTTTAGAACAAGTGATATCATACTCTTCAGATCCATTTGTTTTTCCTCTTCTTCGTTTTCCTTTAAATTTAAATCAATCTGTTTCATCTGAGGATGACAACATATTAAACCCCTTACAGGGTTTAAAACAAGCCATGCCTGCCGGGGTTTGTGGGAAAAGGGTGGGGTTTGAAGAAATGTTCGGATCCTCCCCCAAGAGATTCAGATGTTCCAGCTTTGAATCGCCGAACCCATCGTCGGATCCTGGGTCCAGACCCGACGACCGGGTTCCAACGTTCTCTGCTTTGGATCCTGAGGTTCATTTCATTTTTCTTATTTTATAATCTTTCCATGTTTGTTTTATACATGTTTGATTTAGGCTTTTGTATATGTATGCTTATGGAATGTAGATTACTGGGTAGAAATTAGATTTCATTTATTACAAGCGGATTCTCTTTGTTTAAAACCTTAATCTTGTTTTATGGTTATGTTTTTAGTTAAGAACATCCGTTGTCCTAAACCACAACATTAAGAATGAAGATTTTAAGGAGAGTTTGAATGCAGTTTCTTCCGATCTCGAAGAAAGAAGTAAACAGTATTGTTTTGATTCTGTGAGAACTGGAAATTGTACTGATGAGTCTGCTACATGTAAGTTGTTCAATTAGTTTATCGGTTACTTTTGATCAAGTTCGTGTTCCCTGTTCCGTTTGAAATTTGCCGCGAGTTTCCTGCTTTTGTTATATATATCAGGTAGCCAAATCTCGGACTGCAATGTTGAGTATAATGGAAACGCAGTCGATAGTCCCAATTGGACGGATTTGTTTGTGCGAGAGATGGCGAGTGCAATGAATACAGACGATGCTAAGGCCCGTGCTGCCTGGATTCTAGAAGCCTTTGAGGGAAGTGTTGTTGCCAATAAAAGGGCTGCTGCAGAGGTAGCCTGAAATTTTTTTAATTTGTTGCCTTGCTCCCGTCATCTACATGGCTGATCACTTTTTCTACAATACATGATCGTGAAGCAGATCGAGCATGCTTCTTTGAAGGAACATTTGCGGAGTTTGTTAGATAACAATCAAATTCTGAGGAGGGCTGTTGCCATCCAGCATGAACGCAATGTTGAACAAGAGGGGAAGGATAGAGAAGTGCAACACTTGAAGCTCACGCTCAACCAGTACGTTGAACAAGCTCGAACTTTAGAGGTATTCATCTTTTCAACCCCTGCATCTATTAACTGTTTCTATCCGTGCATTAATGTGGAATTTGTTCAGATGTTCGTTTCATCGCAACTAATCTCTGCTTAAGATTTTAGCTTGAAAGCTGACAGTAAAGCTTACTATAACCTTGTTTACCGGATGCAGCTGAACAACTACACATTAAGGCTTCATCTTCAGAGGGCACAACAAAGTAGCTCAATTAATGGTCAATTTCCTCCGGACATATACTAAAAGCTTCCGTGGCATCGTCATCACTTAATAGCTATGATTCTAGTATTTTAGGTTTATGTAAAACCAGCGAGCGATGTGAAGATTTATACACTATTGTACTAATGTGTTGTAGTTTGTATAATTCAAAGCCAAAATATCAGTGTTGCATTTTCTTGCAGGCTGAATCTGCAGTTTGCAGAGAGAAATATTTGCATTACCTTCCATCTCGGAAACATTTTTTTTATGGGTTGAAGAAGATAATAGTAATACTTCACAGGAGATATAGAGCGTGACATTAAATATCAAAGTTGATTCGGAGGGGAGAGAATTGTCATGGATTGATGGTTCCAGACAATTCATTTTACAAAGGTCTGGAAATTTGGTTATTTGAATCGAAAATTTTGGTTTCGATATCCTTTTTAAAAAAATATTTCGGTTACGGTTTTAGATAAAATTGGTTAATCGATCTGATCAATTATCTATAATTTTTATAAATTTTATGCATTAGATTATTGTATAGTCTTGTGATTTTGACATCTCTTTCATTTTTTGAAGATTTTTTAGTTCTGAGTTTGATTACTAGAAAGTATAAACTCTCGTTCGGTGACTTCTTTAATTATTTTTTACTTTTACAACAATTAGTTAATTATTAAACCCTGATTTTGGGAAGGACCAAGTGAAATAATTTTTTTGTGGTTAAATGTAAAATAACTTATTAATAATGAAATAAGCTGCTTTCTCGAAACAGCATCGTTAATATCCCGATTCAATTTTTTTACTGGGCGGCAAAAAAGTACTCAAAAACCTGGGAAAAATCTACCCGCTGCTGTTAGAGTTTCACCGGCAATGGCTCCCAAAACTCGCGAGAAAACCGACGCAACGCCACCCAGGGCGAAAGCAATGACGGCAGTTTATCATACTTCCAAAAAACAGTTAAAAATTTCTGCCTTCTTTGTTTCCTGCAATCAAAACTTTCAGTCAATCGCAAACTGTAACGATAATAAATGAAACGCTGTTGTTTTTAGGTTATTAGTTAAACTTATGAAACATTGTCGTTCTGTAATGATAGTTTATAGGGTCTAAAATCTTTTTGTTTGGATTATCGATTGAATGAATGAAAGAACTCAGTCTTTTCCCTCAACTTTCTTATCTCTTTCCTCTAATCTGATTCTCTTCTTTCCCTTGCTCTTTTTAAAAAAAATCTAAGTTCGATTTGGTTCATTATAAAGGTATTAGAGACAGGCTTATCTTCGGATATGGTGGACGGAGTATTACCTCGGAGTCAAGGTGCACAAGCAGCGTTCAATCGTCTGGAAAACTCCATGGATAAAATGTTTTAGGAGTTTCAAATAAAATTTTTGGCAGATGCAAAACAGCTGCTAGAGAAGGCCTTCGGAAAATCAATCGATTTTCCTGTCGATGTTCAAGTGCACGACGATGCAGAGTTGACCGATTTTGCTAAACCGACACAAGTTTTGGATTCATCTTTTGATGCTATGGAGGTGGGTTCGGGTGAAATTCAACAGGATGATGAAAGGTTGGTACAAACGGCTGAGGTATTTGATGATGAATGGAGTAATTCAGAGCTTGGTGAAGTTAGAGTCGGTGAGATGTTTCCCGTTGATATCTCGCAAAGCTATGATTGTGACCGTTTGTTGGAACCACCACTGGTTCAAGGTGAAAGTGCCGATAGAGTTGGCTAAGGCAGAACAACAACCGTCGGTAACAAGCTCTTTTGAATTCAAGGTGTTCGACAAATTGCCTGTGACAATATACAAAGAAACTACAAGTCAAGGAATCCTTGTTTCAGAAGAAATTGATGGTGTGTGATCGAATAATTATTATTGGTTCCTGTGGTTGATGGAAAACTCTACAAAATTGGTCGAAAGTCCAAGGTATTCGCTCACATGTATAATGGAATGCAAGCAGGGGCAACAATGAAAGAAATTAGGGAAGCAGTGGAAATCAACTTCGTTGGTATTCGAGGTAACAATTTGGATGAATTTTTGTTTAATCATTCTATTTGCACTATGAAGGAGTGTTTGAAGTTAGAGCCATTGCAATTGGTTCAATTCAAATTCTTTGATCCTGGTATCTTTATTAGCCATGTTGTAACCGTAACTGAGTGTAAATTTTATATGGTTGCATTGTTAAAATATTGTGAGCAAATGGAAGTGCCTAAAGAATTAATAGCCCCACAACAGTTGCAAGAGCCGAAGATGCAGGGGTCTTATTTTGCTTCCTTTAGTCCAGCAAAAAGGAATTGCAGAATTGTAAGACAAGGAACTCGTACTAGAGTTAGGAGAGGTGTATTGCAGCTCATAGTTGGTGGGGAGAGAAATACTAAATTTTCTGATTTAAAAGGAGCTAAAAAAATAGATGTTTGACCTCTCAATAAGGATGATAGAGTTGATAAAATTTCAGGGGAACAATGACTTCAGAGGGTAATCAAGCATAGTGTATGGCTGGAGAATGCAACTGATAGAATTAGACAATTATATTTGTCTTACTATTGGACCGGTTTGAAGAGTATTATACAATCAAGGGCTCAAAAGCTCATTATAGTCAGGATGAATGAGGACTTCTCAGAGGAAGAGATGGAGTTTTGTGTTCTTGATCGATCGGGAACAATTACAACATGTTTATTAATTTGGATTGACAAAATATGGGACTTGATTGTTGCTAAGGGGGTATGAGTACACTTCTACACACTATTGATGCTAGTGGCAAACAACACAACAAAACAGTCTCCAACACTTGTGTTTCATTGTTATTCAAGTTGGCAGGAAGTGACTTGATTAAGGGTGTTATAGTTGAGCTAGGAGGGCATGCTGAGAAGCTAGATACTGTGTTGTTTATGTGGACTAAAGTGAAGCTAGCGTATGTTGCAAACATGTGGCCCGAAGGATTTAATAGGTAGTTAGGGATTGAGGATTTTGATATGCATAGAGTATTAAAGGATGCAGCTGAAATTCTAAGATTTGACATAGAGAATTATGAACTGAACAGAAAAAAACTTATCTAATATCGGATTTTCTTTTGCCAATATAGACAAGGGAGAAATATTATTTGTTCAGGCTGTAATTTCAGTTAACACAAAAGAAACTTTTGGGAATATTTGGTCTAACCACTTAAAGGAAGCAAGGATGGTCAATGGTGATCAAGGACTGATTTTCAAGGGAATTGTTATGGAAATTTTTCTTAATTTTTCTTTGATCCTTGAGGACAAGGATTATATCAAGCAGGGGAGTTTTGTTACCATTGATAATTGCATAGCTCGGTTCAAATAGGGTGAATCTCTTTATGCATAAGTTATGAAATTTTGTCATGAGGTTAGGATTGTAGCGGATGACATTGAAGAGTGTGGGATAGTTTTCAGAGAAAAGAAAAACCAAAAGGTTCAACAAGAATTAAAAGTTACAAAATCCCAAATTGAAATGGTGGTACAGACAATTGAAAATCAACTCCAAATTGTTAATTCTGAAGAGTTCAATGCAAAGATACAGAAATGAGAATCTGTGAGTAGCTTCATTCTAAAAACTCATCTTTCTGGTCACAGTTCCTCTTTTACTGAAACATGTGCAAGCTCATATCAACCTCAAAATGGTGAGCTAGTTCTGGTGAAGGGATTAGAAAACAATTTAACTACTGTTGTTGCTCTTTTCGCGATCCAACTGTCAGTTGTTGCGACGTTTTTTACTTTTTAAAACAATATAAGTTTCAAAAAAGTCGATGCTACGGGTTATCTCAAAATTATTTTTTTTTTGAAATGATTTTTTTTGAAAATTATTTTTCTTTTGAATATCGATAAAAATTTGGAGTCGCCACCGGCCACTTGGATAAGGTAGGCCGGACACCACAAAACCAGAATTCAATTTAAAAGGGTTCGGGAATTGGTTACATGTGGGGAAGGATTAGCACCCCCAACAAGCCTGGAAATCTGTACCAAAATATTTGTTGTTTGTAATCGAAGGAAATTGTCGGAATTTGAAAGGAATTTAATTCAGTGACCTTAATTGAAAATTAACCTTAATTGAATGAGCTTAATCAAATTGGTGTATTCAAATTAATTGGATATTTAATTAATAAGGTCGATGATACATCGGACCATAGACTAAACCGACATCATATAAGCCTGACTGTCGTGTTAGTTTATGGTTCGAATCTCGCACGTCACCTTTATGCACGGGGCAAGCAATTAAAATATGATGTAATAATTTTGTCAAGTTTTAATTTTACCTTGAGTCGGTAAGAATTATTTTAAACATTTGGTCAACATCCTTTAAGCTCGGACTGTTACGACACAAATATCGAAATTAATGAATACCTCCCTTTTTATGATTTAAAACTAATTAATTTAAAATAAGTGGGCCTCATGAATGACAAATAACGTGAATGTCAAACAATGGCTTAAAAATTAAACGCACAAAGGCCCACTAAAAGCCCTAACTTAAAAGACCCAAATTATGAAAATTTAATTAGTAATCTAATTGTTAATTAGGCGAGTCTAATATTAATCCTAAATTAATTATCCCTAAAGACTAAAAAACCTAACAAATCATGATTTATCTTGTAACATGATAATTAAATCGATCGATTTTAAACTAGTATTCCAATAAGCCAAGAATACTATTTAAAGTAAATCAAATTAAATAATCATGATTTTAATTTAAATGTCAATTTAATCTGTATGTTAATTTTATCTTAAAAGTAATTAAGAAATGTCCAACTAGTTTAATAAACTTAACATTTATCCCAATAAGCCAAGGGTAAATTTAAATTCACTAAACCAATTTGAACCTTAATCTATCTAAGGCTCTAAGCTAAGCCTAAATTAATCTAATTAATTTAAAGATCGTGCCCCTATATGACGAACACATAATTTTAAATTAATCAAATTAATTTTAACTAATCCTAATCTAGAATTAATCTACCAAACCCAAAGCCCTTCTAAACTAAACAAGACCTAAACATGCCCAGAACATAAATTAAAAAAAAAAGACCACACATATATATATAAAGCATACATTTTAACTACATATTAAACTATATATATATAACAAATATTATACATTTAAAACTACATTAGATATATTTTTTAAAAGATATGTACTATATACATTATGAAAACTTATATTATACATTAGATAAACTATATATTATATATATTATAAAACCGTTTATCATACATATGTATATGTATATCACAAAAACCATATATTATTTATATTATAGAAAAACTTATACATATTACTTTTACATAAATACTATATTATATATATCATGAAAAAAATACTACATAAAAGGCATATATCATGTAATATTGTATACCATATAAACAAAGATTGCCACATAACAAAAATTTTCATCAACCACAAATCTAACAAATCAAGACATGAATAACAACATTTAACAAGTGAAATAACATACACATCACAAGCAAAAATAGAATAACAAAATAAAACACATGAGAAAGAAACTAAAATAAACAACAAAGGTTATTGTAGCGACTTTTTTTGACAAGGACAATCGTGTGGATCGCTCGTGAATTCGGCGCTACGAATTATCCCCTTAAATTATTAATAAAAATCTTTTAAAAGAATGGGGATTTCTTTTGAAAACCTTAATTTTTTGAAAATGATGAAAACCTGGAGTCGCCACCAGTCACTTGGGTAAGGTAGACCGGACACCATAAGAAATCAGAGATTCGTTGTGAAAGGGTCCGGGAGCTGGTTACGCGTGGGGAATGATTAGCACCCCCATCACGCCCGAAAATCGGTACCAAAACATTTGTTGCTTTTAAAATGATGAAAATCATTGAAATTTATATTGAATTTAACTCGGAGTTCTTAAATGAAAATTAACCTTGATTGCACGGGTTCTATCAAATTGGTGGATTCAAATTAATTGGACATTTAGTTAATAAGGTTGACGATATATCAGACCATAGATTAAACCGACATCAAATAAACCCGACTGCCGTGTTAATTTATGGTTCGACTTCCGTACGTCACCTTTATGCATGATGCAAACATTCAAGTATGATGTGATGATTTTGTTAACTTTTAATCCATTTACCTCGGGATGGTAAGGATTAATCCGAATATTTGGTCAACATTCTTTAAGCTAGGACTGTTACGATACAAATATTAGAATTAATAAGTACCTCCCTTTAACGATTTAGATTAATTAGGAATGCAATTAAGATTAAAAGTTATATGAATGACAACTTAGACATGACAATCAAAGGCACAAATATAAACGCATAAAAGGGAGACCCAATTTATTAGAAAGCCCAATTAGTGTTCTATTTATCAACTGAATGATTCCAATGCTTAACCCTAAATTAATTAGCCATAAAAGTTAGGAACCCTAATTTATTGTGACTGATTTGTAATTTAATGTTAATCTAAACTTAAAATTGATTTTACCCATAAAGTAATTAAGAAATGTTCAATTAATTTAATGAATTTAACATTTACCCCCAATAAGCCAATGATAAATTTAAATTCACTAAATTAATTCAAACCCTAATCTAACTAAGGCTCTAAAAAAACCTAAGGCTAATTTAATTAATTCGAGGATCGTGCCCCTATGAGACGAGCACACGATCTAAATTAATTAATTTAATTTACTTAATCTAGTCAAAAGCCCAAAAAAACCAAAACAAGGCCTAAGGCCCAAAAACCTAAAACCAAGCCCAAGACAAAGCTGGGCCTAAAGCCCAAATTAAAACTATCTAATAAAGGCCCAAAAAACATATACATTAAGATACATTATGTATTAAAATTATATCATATATTGAAAAAAAACTATTATTTTAAGGAAATTATATATGTTATACTTTTGTAAAATTACATATATTATATCTTTTAGAAGATTATATCCTATATTTAAAGAAAACTATACATATATTATAAACAAAAACATACATTTTATATTTTGCAAAATTCTTCTATATACTTTAAAAACTATATTATACACCACATATATATTTCACTTTTATAAAACATTATTATATACTTCAAAAACTATATACTTTATATACCAAAAATGTATGTATTACATTTTTAAAATTATACTATATACCTTAAAAACTATATATTATATCAAAAACATGTATGTACTATTTTATAAAATTATACTATACACTTTGAAAACTATGTATTATAGATCATAAATATATATATATATATATTACATTTTACAAAATTCTATCTTATACTTTAAAAATTATACATTATATATATATCAAAAGTATATATTGCATTTTTAAAAATTCTATTATATACTAAAAAAAAATATACACTATATATCAAAAACATTTACGTATATTACATTTTACAAATTTCTATTTTATACTAAAACATATATATTATAGGTTGAAAAATATATATTTCTTTTTACAAATTTATACTTTATCTACAAATGTATATTAAACATAAAAATTATATGTTACACTTTTATTTTATACTAAAACTATGTGCATATTAAATCCCTAACATATATACCATTCGAACTAACTTTATCCATAAAATAATGATCACAAGCGAGCAATATTAACATAAAAATTAAATTGAAATTGCTGGAAATAAATGTGCAAAATTTAAACTAAAAATTCATGAAAAAGAATAAATAAAAAATTTAATTTAAAACTGGAAAAGGACCAAATTGTGAGGAAACAAAATACAAAGACAAAATTAAAGAAAAAACAAGGACGTAATTGAAAACTTTGAAAAACTATGAAGGACTCGGAGAATAATTAAAATAGGCGGAATGGCTTCCCCTTGTAATTAGACCACACAGAGGGACTAATAACATAATTAAACCATCGAAAGGACCACGGCGTGATTATTTTAGGGTTGAGGTCCTTAAAATGTAATAATACAAATTTTAAAATATTATAACTCTATAAATTTCCTTTTTAGCCGAATTTCAGCCCTTTTAGCCATTCTGTCATAACACTCTTACTAAAAACCTCTGGAATTCTAAGATTATACCTAAATTTCGGCCGACAGCCGTCATTTGACGACGGCGAGCCTAAAACTACATAAACACCTCATTTTTATACTAAATTTTGATTCGAACCTATTTTCCTTAAAATCAAATCTACTTTCCAGTTAAAACCCAAAATCGAATAAAAAAAAGGGTTTCTGCCTCCACACACTCGCACCGTTTCATCATACTTGACCTCGAAGAGACCGAAACTTATCAACGGTGGAGCAACGGCTGGAGGAAGCCGCAGCGGCGCGAAAGGGAGGGGAATCTTATTAGAGATTCAAATGGTGAGATCTTGTGTTCGACTTACCGTTCCAACCCCAATATCCACTCGGTGTTCGAAGCTGAAGCGTTGGCAGCCGTTCAAGGTCTTGAATTTGCTGGAGATTTGGGCCTAATTAAGGTTATGGTTGAGGGAGACTCCAGATTTGTTATCCAGAAATTGAGTTCAAACGTTGGGGATTTATCAGCCATTCGACCCCTCGTTGCAGATGCGAAGAAGATCTTCAAAAACTTCTGTGTCTGTCGGTTCATCTTCACCAGACGGTCAGTAAACCAAGCGGCACATGTAAAGGCTCTAGAAGGAAAGGCTGCTACAGGTGATCGGTTTTGGGTTGAGGATGGCCCCGCATATGTTCGGACGACTACGGCAGCTGACTGACGGCATCTTGATCCACCTTAACGCCGCTCTGCTCTCATTGCTTTACTGGGTTTCAAGTGGCCAGTTTCCATTTGGTTTATTCCCTAATTTCAATTCTAAACTCAACCAAATAGGTTAGGATCATCTGAGTTGTTAGAGTGCTGTTGTCTTTAGTCTTTAGGTCTTTAGTATTTCTGGCGACATCAAATCCCGAATTCTAGTGATGCAGCTATAGATTTAGGTTTCTGCACATGCATTTTGTTTATTTGGTTATGTAATTAGACTTAGATTAGATGACAGAATTTGACTTTACTTGTTCGTACACAACATTTTCAAAAAGAATTTTTGTAACTCTTTCAATTCTATCTTTTGTCGTTACATATCCTATCTTGTTTTCGACTCCAAGTAGTCTTGTCATGAACTTGTCCACTGTGGTTGAAGAGATCAAACCTCGACGGCAGTCAGAAAAAGGACAAAGCTTCAACGATAAAGGTGCAAGATGAACAAAATCTGAAGAGGAACACACCAATCAGGTTACCCTCTAAGTTAAAACATGTCAAAGAGCACTCACCCAGGAAGGAAACTCAGAAAAAACTTGATTTCGTAGATGTTGTAAGCTTTCTTCTACTCTATTTCTGTAGTTTAAGTGTCCCCTTTGACTTATACAGAGTAATATCATCTTCTCACACTTGCCCCGGTTTTGCTAAAAAATGTAACTACTTAACTCCCCTAATCAGATATGGCATATGATAATATTTATTTACTTATAATAAACCCGAGGCTTTGTGCTTTCCTGATATTATCTTTGATGCAGATTGACCAGGTTGTATTCACTTGTTGGTGTGAATTCTGTTCTCTAGACAAATGGTTTTTCCCCAATTTACTTTGTTATTGTGTTGTTATACTTAATTTTCTCCAATACGTGTATAAGCGTTAGTAACACTAAGTTATATTTGAAAACATGAATATTTGGAATGAAACATGCATTATGTATAAATTAGTTTAAGATTAAAAATGATTATTATTTGAAAGTTAGAAAAAAAATATGAATTTCAAACTCTTTACTAAATATTCACAAATGCTACATTTATATGTTTTATGACAAAACTTACATTATTTTTGAAATCCAAGTTCCCAAACGCAAGCTTAGTTTTCTCCGTCCTTGAATCATTTTGTTGTTTTTGTTTCTACTTAGGCAACTCCCGTATCTGACAAAAGAAAAGGGACACAATCAATTCTCTCTCCTGAGTCTCTGAATCTCAAACAATCAAGATCAGGTGAGTCTACTATCTAACGTTTAGAAATGATCTTATCCATTGTCCCAAAAAGTCTTGTACACCTTCTCTGTAAGTTGCAGGCAGAGTCCTTTTACCTCCAATGGAATTTTGGCGCAACCAAATTCCGGTTTATGATCAGGTTTGTAATTCCATTTTGGCCGATATGTTGTTGCTTTAATTAACTTTAGTTCCCCACCTCCAGTTTGTGAATTTACTCTTTCCTTCTCTCTACCTCGAATCTATAGGATCGTAGAGTCACTGGCATTAAGGAAGGGGTGGATGACACTCAAGTATCAGGTTTGTCTAAATATTTAATGCACAATTAGTTTTCCTCGGTTTCTCGAAGGAAATAAATTCATACAAGTTGGTTTTTATTTGCTCAAAGTTATGGAAATGATGGAATCGATCGACACAGTTCAATTATTATCTTTCGTGTTCCATTGCTCATCTTTCTTTAACATTTGGCTGAGGGAACTGTTTTTTCATCCTAGAGTATTTTCTTTTTGTCTATAGCAGTTAACTAACAGTATTTTGCAAGTTACATTAAGGTAGCTATTTGAATGTATAATGATGCCTGATAATTCTTTTGGTTTCTACTTTTTATCCTTAAGGAGTCGATCGAATTCGAAGCGTCAGAAAGGTGAAACCTTCTGTCACGAGGTTTAGACTTCAAACAGTCAAATTACAAAAGGTATTTTGTATTAGCAAACATGTTAATATGTTGTGTTAACTGGTTGCAGAAACGGTGTCGTAGTAGGATCCTGGTAGATCTCTCTCTCTCTCTCTTTTTGTAGCGCGTATTTTGACCGTGTTATTTATGATATTAAATTACATATAGACGATATGATCTAAGCTTTTTATGAACCTATCTACATCTTGATATTCTGCAATTCAATTCCTTCATGGAAGACTTTCTCTCAGATAACATGAAAGTATACCTTCACATGTGTAGTTAGTGCATGAAAAACTGGATCTCTCACCAAATGTATTGTAATAATACAAATAAATGACATACGCTGTTAGCTGAGACACGTTCTTCGAGAATTGCATAAGCCGAGTGCTCTCATGTGCCTGATCGTTGTTGCTAAATAAAACATACTCGAACAGTCTTCGGATATCATGATCGCTTGTATAGTCTACATCACAATCACTAACGAGTTTATATTCTCCATCTTCTTGTAGAAAACGCCATGTCTCATTGTTCTTTTTACATCTTAAAGTTTACCTTTCTTGGTCCTTCAGGCAACGATGATTTAGGACATTTAACGCGATGCTCTTTGTTGGACAAGTCTCTCTGCATTACTCCAAAGGATCTGCCCATCTGTGTGACAGAAACGACATGTAGATGAAGACTTGCTATGCTGGCTTTGTTCTTGTCTCGGATCTCCTCGCCGGTTTTCGAGGATTGTTCTGTCTCTCCGGTGTTCTTTTCCCTTTTCTGTGTTTTATGTTTTCTCAGCTTTGCTTTCTTGTTTGCTGTTTTGGTTTTCCCCTCTGTTGGAGCTTGCTTTGCGTTTCCTCTTTGTAATTGTTCCTCTTTTCTTTTTAATAGTAATTGTTCTTCTCTATCTATAAAGCCCGTTTGTTTGTTCAATTTTTTTTTTACCATATTGCATTCAAATGAGACTTCTTTGGACTTTGCATTTTTCCTACGAATGGTAAATATCGAATCTTGGTAATCTTCGTATGTTTATATATTTTTAATTTTTTTGATGTGATATTTTTAATTATTCATTTTTTGTCCATGTTTCAATTTTTATAATGTGTACAATTTTATCCAATATTTCAATGTTTTAATTTTAGATTCATTTATATAAAATTAAATTATAATATATTATAATATCATGTGTAACTTTTTTTTGGAATTTAGTGTGACTATATGATATTATTTGTTTTTTATTTATAGTCATTTGAAAATAGATCTACACCTATACTACTTGACCCGAGAGAAATAATGTGATCTTTTCTCATTAAAAGTTTAAGGGCTCGTTTGGCGATAAGTAAGGAATATTGATTGTCGAATATTTTTTTTTCCGAATACCTTACGTTTGTGTCTCTTCGCTGTATTTTTACGCTTAATTTTAATCTCCAACGCCTATTTTGAAAAGTTGACATTTCCAACACTATTTTTTTACTGTAAACTTAAATTTTGTCAATTCTGCTGAACGAAGCCTAAGACCATTTAATGGGCTCAATTTTGTTTCTTTAATTATGAAAAAAAATGTAGCGAGCGGATGAATTCCAGTAAACCTTACAATCACGTGGAAAATGGATTTTATGGAAACAATACACGTAAGCGATCCTGGCGTACCACAATGAACCAATCAGATGACCCTGGCACTTGGGACACGGATTGATGTACTAAACTTTTAATATCACCGCAATCGCTTCCAATAAAGCCAAAAGCCACGGATCTCTATATTTGCCGTCGATAAAGTTTTAATCCAACGGTATACATTCTCCTCTCGTTTTGCTAACCCCGAAAAACACACCCGATGGATCTTTCTATTTAAACCCTTCCACACCGCATCATTCGAAATTCAAATTTCACTCTTCATATCTTTTCAAACTTTCAAGAAGGTTCGAAATCTTGAAAATGTCTGGTCGTGGGAAAGGAGGTAAGGGTCTGGGAAAGGGCGGAGCCAAGAGGCACAGGAAGGTGCTCCGGGATAACATTCAGGGCATCACCAAGCCGGCGATTCGAAGGTTGGCTCGTAGGGGCGGTGTGAAGAGAATCAGTGGCTTGATCTACGAGGAGACACGAGGCGTCCTTAAGATCTTTCTGGAGAATGTGATTCGCGACGCCGTTACCTATACGGAGCACGCCAGGCGCAAAACGGTTACCGCCATGGATGTGGTGTACGCTCTAAAGAGGCAGGGCAGGACGCTTTACGGCTTCGGCGGTTAAGTGTAATTTTTAGTGGGTGAATGCTTAAGCAGTTTGTAAATCTTGTGCAACAAGTTTGTTGTTGTCTTTTGTTTCTTCAATTCTGTATTTAGATGTGTAACTTTTGCTTCTCGCTTTCATCAGTTAGAATTTAATCTTCGATTTAGATTAGCAACGAATTTTGTCTACTGTTCATGCCAAAATCTAACTGATTTCGTGGTAATTTGGTTTTAGATTCAAATCATTTAGGGCTTTCTAAATCACAAAGAATGTCACATGAAATGTATAAAAAATATTAATATAACAAAAAAATTAAATAAATAAATAATTATTTTTCCTTCTCTATAAATCAAAACCCTAAACTTAATCTTCGATTGTTTCCTATTCTTCTGTTGATATCATCATCACTAGGTTGCCATAAACAATTTTTTTTTTCAGATTTCAATTTTTTGAGATATTTCAAAATTTTACAGCTACCGTACTTTCAGTTATTTGACATTCTTTATGTAATATTCTAACTTTGTCCGGGTAGTTTATATATATAATTCTTTATAAATAAAATTAAAATATTAAACAATAATAATAAAAATAATAATAATTATCTATTAAATAAATAAATGTTCATGAAAGAGAGTCCAAAATGTAAATAAGCGTCTATTATACATCACAAACCCATATAAATTTTCTTTATATTCAAAGAAGCCCAATTTACAAGTTTTTTGGCATATATATAGACCATTCCCTACCATTTATAAGATAAACATGTCAAAACAAACACAAAAGGATCCAATTGTGTTATCTTAGCATGCCAAAATGGCTATGTAGTGCACTGTCATCGGCCCTTCTTCATTTCACACGGATCATAACTTTCTTGACATTAGCACGTGCGTCAGCTATAGAGAAAAATATAATAATTAGCTAATAATGGTACAATAATTACCAGACATTAATTGAGAGAGAAAAAGACAGGATTCTTACCAGAAGCTAAAGAGTCTTTAAGAAGTTAAACAAGTTGCTGGAGAAGGCAACTGGAGTTGCCACAACGCTGACCAAGTACGTCAGAAGGTAGTATTTCCTCCTCTTTCATTTACCTACATAAAAACAGAAAATCAAATCAGATCTAAGCTTTAAAACAAAAAAAAAAACAGTGGCCTAAAGGACTAAAACCTAGATCTAAAACATGCAAAGATTAGAGAGTCTAAAGGCTTATTTGTTGGTTATCGGAATGCTTTGTGGTCGCTAGAGGGTTTGAGGATAATGATGGAGTTGAAAATGAGTGTTTAGGGTTCGGTTTTTGGGTAGATAGGCTAGGATTGGGCGAAGATGGGCAGATTCTATTGAATTCGAGCTTACATTAGGGTTTAAGATGAAAAATCGGTGAAAAATATGGTTATTAGGGTTTTTAGACGGCGGCTAAAAAGTGCCTCGCGGTGGTGACCGGTCACCAGAGTGAAACCAGACGGTGATTGAGGGTCTGACCAGAGGGTAATTAGAGACGACGACTGGTGGCCGGTGTCGTCTCCGGCGGCCGGTAAACCGATCAAAAATAATTTAGATTGGTGGAGGATCAAAAGAAAGAATGTCGAAGAACATGGTTTAGTTTTGGGATAAAATTGTTGGTTTTGATAAAAAAAACAAAATAATAGAAGGATTTTTGTGTTTGTTTGGATCAAAAAAAAAAAAAAATAAAGAACTGAAGAAGAACAATAGGTAAAAAGGGAGGTTTTGATCAAAGTAGGGTTGTTTTCTAGGTTTAAAAGAGTTTGTGGCCGAGAGGATTTTGAGAGAGAGGTGAGTGAGGAGAGAGAAGGTTTTGAGTAAAAATGGCCAGGTCAACTCTGCTAAGGGGTTATAAGGCTGAGCCAAAATGGTGCCGTTTTGGCACGGGGCTGACCCGATTGACCCGCGCCTTTATCCGACCCATGAGTAGATCCGCGCCCTTCTTTTACCCTTCTTATACTTTGGACAACAAATTTTCAATTATTACAATTTAGTCCTAATTCCTTGTAATTTGACATTTAAACTTCAATATTAATGCAATTTGGTCCCCTTTTTATGCTTTGTTTAAATTTAATTGCCTTCAAATTATTTATGTATGCTTGTTTCAATTAAATCATATAGTACATGCATGTTAGAGAATTTAATCACTTTGATTAATTACAGTAATTAAAGTTATAGTCTAAAGTTCTTTAATTAAGTTTGAATAATTAATTAGAGAGATAATTGTAGCAAATTAGTATATATTAAATGGGAAATTTTAGAGTGTTAATTTGGGTAGTATCTCACATATATTGAGATGTTATTCCAACAACACTCTTAAATAGAACATTTAATATTTACTATCACTTAGAATTTGGAACTTAAATAATTAATTAGAGCCTTAATTAGGACTATTACTTTAAGTAATTAGAAATGAAAAATTAAATAGAAATGTTATTCGATTAATTGATTTCAATATGAATAATTTCCAAGTTGTTGGATGCTATCTCATAGAAATCTTTTAAATCAATAACATTTAGTCGTAAATAATTAAATCAATTAGAGCCTTTCTATGTTCGAACTTAAAATTAACAAGACAATAAGTAATCATGCATTGAGAAACCTTTTATATCGTATTTGAATAAAATGTATTTCCTCATAAAAGGATATCTCCATTCGAAATTTGAATCCAATTAACAATTACTGATTAAATTAAATTCAAATTACTATTCGGAATGCCAAAATGCCACGTGAAATTAATAAGGTACCGATGATGGGCGTTTGTGGGGGTGCTAATCCTCCCCTACACGTAATTGACTCCCGAACCCAAATCATTTTTGAAATGAATCTATGGTTGTTTTTATGGTGTCTGGTCTACCGAAGTGACCGGTGGCGACTCCAAATTGATTTTCAAAATTAAATAAAGCATTTAATATGGAAAAATCCTAATTTTCAAGATTTAATAAATTAAAATGAATAAAAACCCGATTTTTAAAAGAAACAACCGTTAGGCTATTTTTTCACACTTCGGTTTTAAAAATGGTCGCGACAGCGTGGCGACTCTTCTGAGGACGTAAAAAATTTGAGAGTCAGGCCTAATTAATTAATTTCACGTGGCATTTTGGCATATTAGAGTGATAATTTGAATTTAATTTCTTCAATGATTATTGGTTGGATTTCTAGGAAGAATGGAGGTAGCTTTTATTGTGTGATATATCTGTCATTCATGCATAGCCTTCTACCTGGGCTTTCACCCTTAAGTGGGAGCAGGACATTATCCTACGTTGAGTTATCCAGCTCAGTGATCGATTTTTTGTCTCTCTTCCGCTATACTAACCTTACGCACCGTGAGGTCTACGCCTCCACTGTAGGGGACCTATACCACCGAATCGATGTCTTACTATCGCAGTATACGATAATTACAGTTCGAGAACCCAGAGTCTAGAACAACACCCTCATGCTGAATATTAGAAACCCACCCCCTAGAGCTAGACAGGGACCTAAGATAGGTGCTGCCAGTTTAAATACATTTCTTTGGTTATTTTCTGTGCTCGATATAACCTGCTTTGCTTTAATATTAAGCCTTTGTCTTTAATATAATTACAAGATACTGACACTTTCTTTGTTTTGCTTTGTTTTTTTGTTTTTCTTTTGGCATCATTGCATTCATAAGGGGTATAGATCCAAGAATTAGTCAGTTAGGAAGTGTTCAAATGGCAGAAGGGTCTAGTAAACAGGGAGAGGATAATGGCACTGTATGGATATGGTCAAAGGAATCCCAACATTTAAAAAGGGATAGTGTTCAAACAGATCATGTGTCGCAGACAAAAAACCCGCTAGAGTTAATTTAGGACAGAACAAATGTTTGCCAGAGTTAAAAGCTATGTGGGAACAGTGGGATGAAATGATGAAAAAGGAGTTTTAGTATGAATTTGGGGATATAGCTAAGTTATTATATATTCAAGTGGATCGGGAGATGATACGGGCCATGTTACAGCACTGGAATCTGGCATACAATTGTTTTACATTTGGAGATGTAGATATGACACCCACTTTGGAATTTGCTGAATTGTCCAACGGTACATAGTGATAAAATTTGTACAAGATCTAATCATCCACCAGACTTCAAGAAAATGCTAAAAGCAATCACTGGTAAGGACAAAGCATGGTTCGAAGGAAAGTTGAAAGGGAAAGGAAATGAAAAGGTTTTAGAAGATAATGAGTGCATTGATTGGAAGGTCATTCAAGGCATATTCTTAACTGGTGATGAATCAGAGAAAAGGAAGAGGAAATTGTTTGCTTTATGTATTTATGGGTTAGTGTCGTTTCCAAGGACTGTTGATTGCATAGATCCGTCAACGTTAGGATTGTTTGAGAGATTAGAAAAGGATATTAACCGGTGCCCGCAATCCTGACAGAAACATACAGATCACTCATTGCCTTTAGAAAGTCTGGGGAAGGAAGATTCTGGAGTTGTGCATAACTGTTGGAAGTATGGTTCCGAGGTCATCGATGAACAACACCTTACAGAGTTCGAAGGATTTTCAATGACTATTCACCCTTAGAAGAACACATTACTTTTGTATTCCTGAAAAGAAGACAGAAGTTCAGTGGAAATAATTTTCTTGAACTTGAAAGAATCAGATTGGTATAGAAAGCTCATTGGCTAAATGTAAATAGTTACCGATATCGGTGTGGAAAGTTTGACTGGATCCCATTATTGGGAATTTAGGGAGGAACAACATATTGCCCGTTATTAGTGTCTAGACAATTTGGATCGAGACAATTTATCCCTGCAACTAAAGGAATGGATACTTTTGGGTATGCACACAAAACAAGCAATTATAAATCGAAGGTAACTGATACTTCAAGAGCTTGGTTAACACCGAGAAGGGTGGAGCTTCAGGATGGGACGGAAGTCATGAAAGGTTATGTAGATTAGAAGGTTAAAAGGGTTAATGAAAACCTCCCGAATAAAGACTCAATGGATGGTGGTTCAGCTAGTGGATGCATAAGGGATGCTCCTTCAGTAATAGAGAAAATAAAGCATGATTATGAAAAGGAAATGAGAGGATACACGAAAAGGATTAGTGACTTGAAGCACAAGCTTTCAATGGCAACATTAGAGGTAGATGTTCAGCAAAATAAAAAAAAACTTTTGGAGCAACAACAGAAAGTCGAGCAAGAATTGACAAAATTGAAGAAGATTCATTCTGGGTGCAAAAAGACATAAAAAGGTACAAACATGATAGTGCAAAATGTTTCAGAACAATTAGAATATATGACCAAGTAAAGGGATAGCTACAAAAGATGTACGAGAAAATGGCACGAGAGTCAAGAGAATTGAACACCAAATCTAAAAAGAGGCTTGAAGAGGAACAAGCTCAAAACGAGGAATTGAAGATTCAGGTATCGCGGTTAGAGCAATTGGTTATAAAGTATCATAAAAAAGATCAACCCAAGATGGACCAAGAGAACAAAAGACTGCAAGAGAGAGTGACAAATTTAGAAAGCGAGGTTCAAAGGTTGAAATATCAACTTGCAAGTTATGAAAGAGCGTTATAGCTAGAAAACAAGGTGTGGAGAAACAAGTATGAGGTGGATCAGTGCACAGTTCAAGGTTAAAATAATGAACTGATCACTTTCCAAGAACAAGTAACGAACATTGCCGAGTATGTGTAGATGTTATCAAGAGACACTACAAGCCTGCTGCAACGTCCCAATGTTGGTCTAGAGCTTGAATAGAAGGTTGTTCATTTGCTGCATGAGATAGTCAACTTAGGAGTGAGAGTGGAGAGATTTGTGTAGTTGAAATAATCTATTTCCTGTAATGAACTTTTCTAGCTAATGAACGTTTCGCTAAAAGCTATCATTTGGACTCGATGCCCTTTTTCATTTTTGTATTCATGTATGCATGCATTCATGCATCATTCTTGCAACTTTTAAACAGTTTTTAATACAGAAGGTTTTATGACAGTTTGTTTTATAAACAACAATCATTCCACATTTTTACAGAACCCATTTATTTAAGACCATGTCTGTTGAAGATCATACTAGTTTGGAAAATGACCGAGTCAAAACACAAAATCATTTTGACAAAATGGAGTAGTCCATGAAGGATTATTTTGCCCAGACTCAGAGGGAGATAATTAATCAGCTAAATGTTCTGTTGGGACCAAAGGAGTCGAGAAAGGCTAAAGTGCCTTAAGGTGCTTCCAATAAATTGAACAAACAAGCAGAAACCATATCTCACATAAGGCTGCTGCTCGAGAGGCCTCCACCTACGAAGATGGTCCAAATTAATCTGGTAGGAACAACGCCTAGTCATCCAGTTCACACGGAGTGAACTTTGGGAGTGGTTAAGAGGTCCCTAATATGAACACTTTGAATGATATAGAGAAAATCCGTGCTGAGATTGAGAAAAAGTATGAGGAGCGTTGCAAAACATTAGAGGATCATTTGATGGAACTGCAGAAAGTGAATGAGACAGGACCTAGAGCAGTTGAAATGAGCTTAGTGGCTGACCTGATCCTTCATCTAAAGTTTAAAGTCCCGGATTTTGAGAAATATGATGGGACTACTTGCCCGAGAGCTCACCTCACAATGTACTGTCGAAAGATGGCTGTGTATTTAAAAGATGAAAAATTGCTAATTCATTGTTTCCAAGATAGTTTGACTGGTTCACCAGCACGGTGGTACACACAGTTGAGTCGTGTAAATATTCGATCATGGAAAGATCTCTCTAGAGCTTTCGTAGAGCATCATAAACATGTGACGAAATTGGTCCCCAGTCGTGTTATACTGCAAAACATGGAACAAAGAAGTAATGAGACGCTCCGATAGTATGCTCAGAGATGGAGAGATATAGTGGCCCAAGTGCAGCCTCCGTTGATGGAAAGTGAGGTTACCCATATGTTTGTGCAGACTTTGAAATGACCATTTTTTGAAAGATTGATCAGTAATGCTACACAGAATTTTGCTGACATAGTAATGACTGGTGAATTGATTGAAGCAGCGATTAAATGTGGTAGGATTGAAAGTGGGAAGAGTTCTCGTAAGAATTACCAAAGAAATGATAGTGAAGTGAACAATACAAGCGCATATAAGGCTTCCAAGAATGTGACTATCACTTCACCTGGGTATGGCATCAGGAAATTCACTGGGATCAAACAAGAAATATTCTCATGGTCCACGAAATGACAAAATGAATTTCACGCTGATACCAATGACATATACTGAATTGTATCCACAGTTGTATGAAGTAAATCTAGTGAGACCATACTATCTGAGTCCTCTGCAGCCTCCTTACCCTCAATGGTATAAACCTGATGCTCATTGTGAATTTCATGCTAGAATACCGGGGCATATGATCGAGACTTGTACGACATTCAAAAAGTGGTTCAAAATCTAATTAATAATGGGATTCTGAAGTTTGATGACCCTAACATTGTCATGAATCCTTTGCTGAGCCATGAGGGACGGGGAGTGAATGCCATAGAGGAAGATGATGAAGCAAAACAGTTGAAGACTGATGTGTCAGAAATCAGATATCCCTTGAAATGGGTATTTGAACAGTTGTATAATGCCGAGATAATTAAAATAAGTATGAAAGTGGAGAAAGAAATACAATTTGATATGTATTGTGAGTATCATCAAGAACATGACCATGAGATTCAGTATTGCCTAGAGCTATGAAATTTGACACAAAAGATGATGGACAATAAAGAGATTGAGTTCTTTGCAAAGATAAGAGAGAAGAAAGCAGTGGAGGTCTGTACTTCTGAGCCATTAGGTGTCAAATATGGGGTACACAAACCCCTCGTAGTTTCTATTAGGCCTAAGGTTGGAGGCCCTTCAGATGTGAAACCAATGATGATTGTGATTTCTTCCCCTGCGCTATTTGCTTACAAAAGTACTCACAAAGTACCTTGGAATTATGCAACCAATGTGACTATACTTGAAGAGGGCAAATTGTAGGAGGATGTAAAATTAACGGAAGAAACAAAGACGATGCCAGGAGAAAAGAGAGTTGAACAACCTTGATCAGAGACGGCAAATGAAGTGAGGTATTTTACCCGAAGTGGTAGATGCTATTCTCCCGAAGTTTCTAAAGAAGCAGAGAAAGTTAGAGGAAAGACTGCGATAGTACTAGAGAAGATTTTTGGAGAAGAACATGCACCTAAAATAAATGAGCTGGTGACAAAAGAACAGGCTCAAGAATTCTTGAAGTTTTTAAGGCACAGTGAGTAGAACACAGTTGAGCAGTTGAAGAAGCAACATGCAATAATTTCTATCCTGGAACTGCTACTAAGTTCTGAGGGGCATCGCAATGCCTTAATAAAGGTGCTCAATCAGACATTCATGCCAAATGACATATCTGTGAATAAGCTAGACAAGATAATGAATCACATTACTGCTGAGAATTATATCACATTTACTGATGATGAGATCCTTGAAGGAGGAATGGGATCCGTGAAGGCCTTAAACATCACTACACATTGTAAGGACTATGTATTGTTGGGAGTGTTGATAGACAATAGTTCAGCTTTAAACGTTCTGCCAATGGTAACTCTGCAAAGGTTGCCAATGGATGATTCACACATGAAAGTGTACAAGAACACCGTAAGGGCTTTCGATGGAACCACTCGTGAAGTACTTAGGAAGGTTGAAGTGCCACTGTTAATCGGGCCGACAGTTTACAATGTGGATTTCGTAGTGATGGATATAAAACCCACATATAATTGCCTATTGGGTAGGCCATGGATCCATTCACCTGGAGCGGTTCCATCATATTTGCATCAAAAGTTAAAGTTTGTCATTGAATGGAAACTTGTCAATATTGGAGCGGAGGAAGACATCATCCCCTCGATAACCACTGACGCTCCATATATTGAAGCTAATAAGAATGTCCTCGAATGTTCTTTTAGAGCACTAGAGTTTGTCAATACTACTTTTGTTGTTGAAGGTAAACCTTTTCCTCGGCCAAGATTGTCGAATTACACCAAGACGACTATTCGTGAAACACTAGGAAGAGGTGCAAGGACAGAGAAAGGATTGGGAATGCGTCTTCAGGGGTGCTTACGTCCAAAAACTGTTTTCATGAAAAAAAGACCGCTTCGGACTAGGATTCAAGCCTAGTATCCAGGAAAGAATGAAGGATTTAAGAAGGATGAGAGACCAAAGAAGAGCTTGTCTTTTGGGAGCTGGAGTTTCCTCTGAGCTCGTGGCCTTGTTTGACCTGACCCGAACCTTTAAATCTCGAGGATTCAAAAATGTCGAAGAGCAACTCATAGAGGTCAACTTGGAGACTGCAAGAACACATGAGGAGGAAATCTTTGGTAATGATCTGGAAGGACTGTTTTTTGGGGGAATTTTTGAAGGAACCTAACTCGAGAAGTTTCTGAAGAAAATCTGCATGTGTCTCCCTGGCGAGAAACTTAACAATTGGGTAATAGAGGAGTTTAATTTTGTATCCAATAAAACAAAGTAAATACCAGGAACCAACTCTATACCTTTGCCCGTGGGTATAGAATGTTAACTGTAAAGGGCCATCATATTAGTCCATTTAAATAAAGATGCTTTCAATGCCGATTCACAAATGGCAAACATCTTTCTTGTTTTCTTTTTACATCTTTTCCAAATATATATACTATTATTTTCTTTACAGGTTTTCAACTATTGATTGCATGAATGATCCTGAACCTAATCTTGGAGTAGATCCTGAGCGGCCAATGTTTATGATGGAAATCAATGAGGTTGAAGATGAAATAGAATGTGAAATCCCTGAAGAATTACTAAGGTTAGTGGAAAAAGAAGACAATCAGATCCTACCTCATAAATATGAATTAGAGATTCTCAACTTGGGAACAGATGAAATCAAGAGAGAGGTAAAAAATAGACTATTTTCTCACCAAAAGCTAGACAAGGGTTGACTGATTTGTTGCGACAGTTTAAAGATGTCTTCGCCTGGTCATATCAAGACATGCCAGGATTGAACACTGATATAGTGGTACATAAATTGCGTATAAGGCCAGAGTGTAAGCCAGTACAACAAAAGCTCAGAAGATTAAGGCCAAAAATGGTATTAAAGATAAAAGAAGAGGTACAAAAGCTGATTGACACTGGTTTTCTTGGAGTATCCCGATATCCGAAATGGGTGGCCAACATAGTCCTTGTACCAAAGAAAGATGGGAAAGTACGTATGTGCATAGATTACATAGATTTGAATAGGGTCTGCCCGAAGGACAATTTTCCCTTGCCTCACATAGACATCCTGGTAGATAATATGTCAGAGCATTCATGGTTCTCTTTTATGGACAAATTTTTGTGGTATAATCAGATAATGATGAGCCAGAGGACATGGTTAAAATGACATTTATAACCTTATGGGGTACATATTGTTACAAAGTGATGCCTTTTGGATTAAAGAATACCGGGGCAACCTATCAACGAGCAATGGTAACCTTGTTCCACGATATGATACATAAAGAAATTGAGGTGTACGTGGATGATATGATTGCAAAATCTTAGACCGATGAAGAGTATATCCAGAATTTGAGAAAGCTATTTTTGAGGTTGAGGAAGTACTAGTTGAAACTCAATCCAACAAATGCACTTTTGGAGTAACATCAGGTAAACTTCTAAGATTCGTTGTCAGCAGGAAAGAAATTGAAATAGATCCAAATAAGGTGAAGGCGATTCAGAATTTGCCACCACCTAGTTCACAAAAAGAGGTTCGAGGATTCCTTGAGAGGCTGAATTATGTTTCTATATTCATTTCTCAGTTGACTGAGAAATGTGACCCCATTTTCAGATTGCATAAAAAGAATAATTCGGGTGAATAAAATGAAGAATGCCAAGAAACATTTGACATGATTAAGAAATACTCGACGAATGCTCAAATATTAGTTGCACCAGTTCCAGACAGACCACTCATCCTCTACTTAATGGTTTTTGAAAACTCGATGAGATGCGTACTGGGGCAACATGATAACCCAGGGAAGAAAGAAAGAGCAATTTATTACTTAAGTAAGAAATTTACAGAGCGTGAAGTGCGATACCCACCAATTCAAAAGTTATGTTGTGCACTGGTTTGGGTAACTCACAGACTCAGACAATACATGCTATACCGCATTACTTTATTAATTTCTCGCCTTGATCCATTGAAGTTCATGATGGAAGTACAAGCATTAACTGGAAGACTGGCTCGTTGGCAAATGCTATTGTCAGAGTTTGACATTATGTATGTGAGTCAGAAGGCAATAAAAGGAAGTGCTATAGCAAATTTCTTAGCAAGTCGTGCTTCAGAGGATTATGAGCCCTTAAACTTTGATTTCCCAGATGAAGACGTGATGATCATCTCCACGTAAGAAAACGGAACCCTAGAGAATGAAACTTGGAAGTTGTATTTTGATAGGGCTGTTAATGCCCTAAGAAGAGGAATTGGGGCAATATTGATCTCACCGAACAATGCGCATTATCCATTCACAAGTAAATTAGAGTTTCTTTGCACCAATAACATGGTAGAATATGAGGCTTGCATTATGGGATTACAAGATACTATTGAAATAAAGATAGAAAGTCCGAAGGTATATGAAGATTTCGCATTGGTCATCTACCAGCTTCGTGGAGAATGGGAAACAAAGGATGCCAAATTGATTGAATATCAGAAATTGATCCTCAAAATGATAAAAAGAGTTCAAAGAAATTACTTTCACATATGTCCCCAGGGAAGATAATCAGATGGCAGATGCTTTAGCTACACTGGCTTCAATATTCTTGGCCAACAGACCTGAGGATATGATGACAATCCAAATGCAGAGTTATAATACCTATGCTCACTGTTGTAGTAGAGAAGAAGAGGCAGATGGAAATCCATAGTATTTCGATATTTTACAATTCATTAAATTCCAAATTTATCCTAAGGGTGTGAATGACAATGATAAAAAAACTATTAGAAGAATGGCCTCAGGATATGTGCTTGATGGAGAAATTCTATACAAAAGGGCAACGATCAGATATTGTTAAGATGTGTTAATGCCAATGAAGCTAGAAATATTCTGGTAGAGGTACACGATGGGATATGCAGTACACATGCAAATGGGTTTACAATAGCCAAGAAGATTATGAGATATAGCTACTATTGGTCAAACATGGAGTGAGATTGCATTGAATATGCCAAGAAATGGCATAAGTGCCATATATATGCGGATAAGATCAATTCTCCACTAGTACCTCTTCATACAATAAATTCACCTTGGCCTTTTACTGTTTGGGGCATGGATGTTATTGGGAAAATTCACCTTAATGCTTCTAATGGGAATTGTTTCATTCTTGTAGTTATTGATTACTTCACCAAATGGGTAGAAGCAGCTTCTGATGCCAATATCACAAGAACAATAGTCTGTAAGTTCTTAAAGAAAGAAATAATCTGTCGGTATGGATTACCAGAGAGAATTGTTACCAATAATGCCACCAATTTCAATAACAAGATGATAGCAGAAGTGTGTGAGCAGTTCAAGATTATGCATCACAATTCTGTGACTTATCGCTCTAAGATGAATGGGGCAGTGTAGGCAGCAAATAAAAACATCAAGAAAATCATATCGAAGATGATAGAAACTTATAAAGATTGGCATGAGAAACTTCCATTCGCATTTTCTGCATATCGAACCTCAATAAGAACCTCAACTGGGCAACTCCTTACTCCTTGGTTTATGGGACAGAAGTAGTACTTCATATTGAGGTTGAAATTCCATCCCTTCGAGTTTTGTCTAAGACAAAGTTAGATGATGCATAGTGGTTACAAGCTCGATTTGATCAGTTGAATCTCATCGAGGAAAAAAGGTTGAAGGCTATCTGCTATAGTCAAATGTACCAGAAAAGAATAATGCGAGCCTATGATAAGAAAGTCCGACCTAGAGAGCTTTGAGAGGGAGATCTTGTGCTAAAAAAGATCTTACAAATACACCGTGATGGTCGTGGAAAATGGATGCCTAATTAGAAGGGACCTTATGTTGTTAAAAATACCTTCTCTAGAGAAACATTGATTCTGACTGAAATGGATGGTAAAGAGTTACATAAACTAGTAAACTCTGATTTAGTCAAAAAATATTATGTCTGAAGAATAAAAAAAAAGAAAAAAAGAAAAAGTGGAGTGAAAACCCGAAAAGGGCGCTTCGCAAAATGAAAATATCTATGGTGAAAACCCAAGAAGACACTGTAGATATCAAAAAAAAAGAAAGAGAAAAAAAAGAAAAAGAGAAGAAGAAGAAAAGAAAGAGGGGGTTCAAGATAAAAATTCGTAAAGGGCGTCTTGAAACCAAATAAGGATCTGAGTCGAAAACCCGTAAAGGGCGACTTAGATGATTTGAGAATAGTCATCCGCCGGTTAGAACCTCTCGGAAACCTAGTATTTTGAAAGGGAATTCACACCTATAATCATCCAGACAACGTTCGAAGTCTGTTGAACAAAGGTTAAGCTCAAGGCTATTTCCGGTCGATGGGGTGGATGCATCCTTCATGCTGTGAATGCCCGAAAATCTGACCTTGTTTCTTGATTTTGTTGTTTTAGTTTGCCATGACTTGTTTTCAAAAACTCTACTATACCTTATTAATAACCTTCAATAAAAATCATGAATTCTCTTATGAGCTTTCTTTTGTTCTAAAGCATTATGAAATGGCTAATATAATGCATAAAAACAAATAATTTCTTGGTATTGCTATGTTTTGAAAAGTGCATGTGAACTTTAACACTCTGGGTTATTGAAGAAGAGTGTATAAAGTAAGGACGATGTTGAATTTTACGTAAAGTTGAGGATGGATTTCAGAGTCCATAATGATTGCTACAGAAAAGCATTGTAAAGATCTTAGCGAAGATACCCAAAATAAAAAAATCTGACACCCGAAGAACAATGATTTTTATCTATGTGTTCATAATGGAGATGATTGGAATTGCAAGACCAACAAATTATTATGATTTGAACTTGTCCATTCTCTGGAAGTATACACTTGTGGATTGTGATCATTTGGACAATATCTCAGTTGGGATAGTTTATGAAGATTGAAGATGATTTAGTGATGCATTTATTGATAGATTTGTGGTTTTTGATGATACCCTTAAAAATCGAGGCGAAATCCTGAAAGTGAACCTTGAGAAAAAGAAAAATAAAAAAGAAAAAAAAACCGAAGCGAAAACCTGGAAGGGCGCTTTGAGAAAAGTAATCTAAAGTGAAAACTTGAAATGACACTTTAGAGCAAAAGTCTAGAAACACAGAAGGGAGATTTTGAAGGCTAACCCCGAATGTGAGATGAGATATTAAAAGAAAATTAAGCATAGAAGGAAGCACCGAGATAAATCCCCAAGGAGAAAAAGCTGATTGATTAATCCTAATGAGATATAGTTCATGCATCATATAGAAATTAGGATCATATTAACCCATATTTAAGCATTTTAGTATGTTTTGACAGGAAAGCGAATATATAACTCCTAATGTGAAGAGTTCATCCATCGAAGATAGAACTCCTAATGTGAAAAGTTCACCCATCGAAGACAGAACTCCTAATGTGAAGAGTTCATCCCCAGCGAAGAAAGAGCTCCTAATGTGAAGAGTTCACCCAGCGAAGATAGAACTCCTAATGTGAAGAGTTCATCCCCAGCGAAGAAAGAACTCATAATACGAAGAGTTCGCCCAGCGAAAAAAGAGCTCCTAATATGAAGAGTTCACCCAGCGAAGTTAGAATTCTTGATGTGAAGAGTTCACCTAGCGAAGATAGAATTCTTAATGAGGAGAATTCGCCCAATGAAGATAGAGTTCCTTAATAAGAAGAGCCAGTTCAGACCCTATGGTTATCCTTGACAAGAGAATTGAGAGGTTCCAATGAGAATAACTTGTTCAAGCTTTTAAAGGGGAAAATGAGAGAAAGTTCATGAAAATAAGGCCTTGCAGCTCAGAGCAACAACTAACAAGATCAGACAAAATTCATGTCTTTTCAGTCTTTGCCCTATTCTTGTTCCACAGCAATGAGCAAAGAGGGGCAGCTGTAATACCCTAATTTTGTCCGGGTATTTATATATATATATAGTTCTCTATAAATAAAACCAAAATAATAAACAATAATAGTAAAAATAATAATAATCCATTAAATAAATAAATGTTCATGAAAGAAAGTCCAAAATACAAATAAATGTCCATTATACATTTACAAACCCATATAAATCCTCTTTATATTCAAAGAAGCCCAATTTAAAAGTCTTTAGGCCCAAATATAGACCATTCCTGCCCATTTATAAGATAAACCGGTCAAAACAAACACAAAAAGGCCCAATTGTGTTTTCTCAGCCCGCCAAAATGTCCACGTGGCACACTGCCATTGTCCATTTTCCATTTCACGCGGATTATTACTCTGCTGACATCAGCACCTGTGCCAGCTATAAATAGAGAGAGAAACACAATGATTAGCTAATAATGGTGCAATAATTACCAGACATTAATTGAGAGAGAGATAAAAAGACCAAGAGTTCTTACCAGAAGCTGAAGAGACTCTGAAAAGCTGAACCAGTCGTTGGAAAAGACGACCGGAGTTGCCACAACGCCGACCGAGTATGTTAGAAGGTAGTATTTCTTCCCCTCTTTCATTTACCTACATAAAACACAAAACCAAATCAGATCTAAGCTTTAAAACCAAAAAAAAATAGTGGCCTAAAAGACTAAAACCTAGATCTAAAATAAGCAAAGATTAGAGAGTCTAGAGGCTTATCTGTTGGTTATCGGAATGCTTTGTGGTCTCCGGAGGGTTTGAGGACAACGATGGAGTCGAAAATGAGTGTTTAGGGTTTGATTTTTGGGTAGATAGGCTAGGATTGGGAGAAGATGGGTAGATTCTGTTGAATTCGGTCTTAGATTAGGATACAAATTTGGTGAAAAATATGGCTTTTATGGTTTTTAGACGGTGGCCAGAAACTGCCCCGTGACAGTTACCAGTCGCTATAGTAAAACCAGACGATGGTCGGAGACGGTGACTGGTGGCCAGCATCGCCTCTGGTAGCTGGTAAACAAGTCAGGAATGGTTTAGATCGGTGGTGAAGGATTAAAAGGAAGAATGTCGAAGAACATGGTTTAGTTTTGGGGATAAAGTTGTTGGTTTTGATCTAAAAAACAAAGGAAGAGAAGGATTTTTGTGTTTGTTCGGATCAAAAATAAGAAAAATAAAGAACTGAAGAAGAACAATGGGTAAAAGAGGAGGTTTTGATCGAAGTAGGGTTGTTTTCTGAATTTAAAAGAGTTTGTGGTTGAGAGGGTTTTGAGAGAGAGGGGAATGAGGAGACAGAAGATTTTGAGTAAAAATGGCCGGGTCAACTCTTCTAAAGGGTTATAAGGTTGAGCCAAAACGGTGTCGTTTTGGCACCAGACTGACCCGATTGACCCGCGCCTTTATCCGACCCGGGAGTAGATCCGCGCCCCTTTTTTTACCCTTCTTATACTTTGGACAGCCAATCTTCAATTGTTGCAATTTAGTCCTATTTCCTTGTAATTTGTCACTTAAACTTTAATATTAATGCAATTTGGTCCCCTTTTCAGCTTTGTTTAAATTTAATTGCCTTCAAATTATTTATGTATGTTTGTTTTAATTAAATCATATAGTACATGCATGTTAGAGAATTTAATCACTTTGATTAATTAGAGTAATTAGAGTTATAATCTAAAGTTCTTTAATTAAGTTTGAATAATTGATTAGGGAGATAATTGTAGCAAATTAGTATATATTAAATGGGAAATTTTAGAGTGTTAACTTGGGTAGTATCTCACATGTATTGAGATGTTATTCCAACAACACTCTTAAATAGAACATTTAATATTTACTATCACTTAGAATTTGGAAAATGACTTAAATAATTAATTAGAGCCTTAATTAGGACTATTACTTTAAGTAATTAGAATTGAAAAAATAAATAGAAATGTTATTCGATTAATTGATTTCAATATGAATAATTTCCAATTCGTTGGATGTTATCTCATAGAAATCTTTTAAATCAATAACGTTTAGTCGTAAATAATTAAATCAATTAGAGCCTTTCTATGTTCGAACTTAAAATTAACAAGACCAGAAGTAATCATGAATTGAGAAACCTTTTATATCGGAAATATATTTTGAATACGAATAAGAGTGTCCTAAAGCATTTGAGCGTTCTTAACTTCGTATTCGAATAAAATGTATTTCCTCATAAAAGGATATCTCCATTCGGAATTTGAATCCAATTAACAATTACTGATTAAATTAAATTCAAATTACTATTTGAAATGCCAAAATGCCACGTGAACTTAATAAGGTACCGATAATGGCAGTTTGTGGGGTGCTAATCCTTCTTCACACGTAAACGACTCCTGAACTCAAATCGTTTTGAAATGAATCTCTGGTTGCTTTTATGGTGTCTGGTCTACCAAAGTGACTGGCGGCGACTCCAAATTGATTTTCAAAATTAAATACAAGATTTAATATGGAAAAATCCTAATTTTCAAAATTTAATAAATTAAAATGAATAAAACCTAATTTTCAAAAAAAAACAATTGTCATGCTATTTTTCCATACTTCAGTTTTAAAATTGGTCGCGACACTTTCAAAACGTTTATTGATGATAGATTTAAGTCTCTTCGTGAAAAGTTTTTCTTCCTTTTTTGAGATCAAGCATAGATTTCCACAACTTCCTTCAAGTTTCAGGTTGAAAAATGTTTTACGATATTTAATTTAATTTAATAAATAATATTTTTGGTCTAATTTTGTCTACAAAGGCCACTGCACGAGATAGGCAAGCCGTTTCGTGGATTTAAAAGTTCACTATTCTTTTATTTCGATTTTGAAGGGCTTCATTTGTTTTTGTCGTAAAACACAATAATGATCAGTACTTCAAGAAATATATGGAACTGATATTGATTTTGAAAGAACAAAAGATTGTTTACACTGAAAACTAAAGAAAATGGACCTTAAACTATTTACAACAGTAACACTACTTTTGCAGCACAAGTCCTCTTGTTCTAGCATATTTATCAAGAAGCAGTGGTGGATTAAGATTTTATATAGTGGGGTTAGAGTAGATTTTGGAGTACGAGAATTTTTATACCATTCTAATATAAATATTATTGGCCCTATACCCATACAAATCAAGTGGGGTTAATTATAATATTTTTATAAAATTTTATACTAAATCCATAAAAACTCCATTTAACTCTTTGAAAATCACATATCACAACAAATCAAGTGTGGTCAATTGACCCCCTAAGCTACATGCGGCTCCGCCACTGTCAAGAAGATGAACCTTGAAACAACAAGCCATGAATAACAGTTCCGTTGAGTATGTGTATACATGAGCCGAATCGAACCCGAGAGCATTGAGCTCCACTCTCCTCGTTAAGGACTCGAGTCGAGTATTGATCGAGTTGGACTCGAATAATTCGCGCTACATTACATCTCATTTATAGCCCTAATAATAATAAATTATTATTATTATTATTATTATTATAATATATGTTTTAGTTTACTTTAATTTTAAAAAGTTAAAAATGTAGTATATTATATTTTAGTTCATTTATAGCCTTATCCAGGTTGAAACTTAAAGGAATTTTGCCAAGAGACCTATAGATTGTAAGGTTGTTTAAAAATATTTGATTTGATTATCCGTTAATCCGATCTAAAAAATTCAGATCGGATATTTGATCTGATTTTTTTTTCAGATCGGATAGAGATTACAATATTTTAATTTTCGGATTAGCGATGACAAAATTACCCGACCCGGGGTGCCCCGACCCGACCAAGTTCCCCTTAAAACTTAAGGGTTCGAGTATATGCTAGAAATTCCTCGCCATGCCCGATATATTTTTATTTATATATATTATATTTATAAAAAAATCACTATATATAAACACTTTTATGTGTTTTAAACTAATTTTTGAATTTGTGCTTATCGTAAAATTATGTTAGATGTTGTTCAAGTTTTAATATATTCTATTCTGACGGTCAATGGTTCAAGTTTATTCTTTTAAATATGTAATTTAACATGTGAGTAATTTAAAATTAGTTTTATTTTATTTTGTATATAGGTTTAAAGTTCCTTGAAATCATAATTTGTGATTGTGGTGGAGGATTGGTCGGATCTAACCTTTATCGTAGACGAAGATTAAAATTTTTCAAGTCGAGGCAAGATCGGGTTTAGGTGTTAGTATATCAGAGCGAGGCAGGGTCATGTTTAATAGCTTATAGATTGGGGCGGGTTCGGGGCGACCAAAAACCCGCCCCTCCCCGTTGTCATAATCCGAAATATCCGAAAATTCAAATATTCATAGATACAAATCTTGTTATATTTAGTAATTTAATGCCTGTTATATCCAAAAATTAAAAAAAAATCAAACCTTTTACGGATGTTAATCTTGTTTTATTTGATATTTTTTTATTCGAAAATCCAAAATTTTTATAGATACGACCACAAAATTCAAACAAAAAATTACATAAATCAAATTATATATTCCGATAATCGGATATTCGATTTTTTTCGAATTAGATACAGATCGCTATTTTACTGATTCGAAACTTTAGATATCAGATTTTTGGGTCGGATCTGATGCGATATCAAATAATAAACACCCCTAATAGATAGTGTTATAGTGGATAAGTTATAGATTTTACTATCGACAAAAGAAAATTACTTTAGAACTTGATCGAACGACAAAATATTCATGTTATTGGCATGACATTTTATAACTCTAAACAGTCTCAGTCTGCCTTAACAACATCGTTGTATTCTTTTGTCATGCTTGCTTATTTGTTATTTTGATTTTTTTACCATAGCAATTAGTTTACATTTATTTTCTGTTTTTATCATTACTCATAATCAAAACCAATTAGTTCTTTATTTTCTGTTCTTCATGAATATAGTTTGTTTAAAATTCTACTCAGTGGAGAACACTATTGGATGTGCCGATCTAGTTCTAAAAACAGCTTCTGATCTGTGTTTTTTTTTATAAAAATTACAGCTTAAGAGAATAAGAAGACTTTAATTTTTTTTTAAAAATAATCAAGCTCTTGAACCAACTAATTGAATCAGTTAAGCTCGTTGACCAATTTTGATAATTAAATCTTGACATTTTTTTGGATCTGTTGATGTAGCATGTCATGTCACGGTGTTTCCGCTTGACATTTGTAGATTTTATTTTATTTAAAAAATTCTTTAAAAGTTTTAAAAATTCTAAAAAACTTATAATTTTTAGATTTGTTTTTGAAAAAAATCTGTAAATGCAACACGATAGAACTGTAATGTATCATGTTCTAGTAATAACTAAAGAAAAAAAATGTCAAGATTTAATGGTCAAAATTGGTCAAATAACTTAACTGATTCAATTTCTTTATTCAATGGCTTAATTGATTCAATTTCTTTATTCAATGGCTTAATTATATGTAAAAAAATCAGAGAATTAATTGATTTTTTTTCTTCCAAAAGTTCGAGGACCCTTAAACCAATTTCCTCTAACCTTATCTCATTTAATGCATTTAGTCTCACCATAAACAAAATTTTAAACTTTTGAATACTATCTTATTTAATTCTAATGTATTTATGATTATATTTTTAATATCATCAATTTCTTTTTATTTTTTGCAAACTCATAAAATTATAATAGTATATTTTCCTCTAAAATAATTATATATCCAAACAAAATAATCATGCATGATAACATTTTAGAAATCTCTAATTTTTTTTCTTCAAAATATTCTCATCCAAATGCACGCTAACTCTAAGAGTGCGATTGGACAAGGGATTTGAACTAGTAGATTCATTTTTATCAAGATTTTTAAAATTCCAAAAAAGAATTTCCTTTGTTTGGATAAAAATAATGAAAATTTTCAAAATTTACAAGAAAATTTAACATAAAATTTTATATTCCAAATCCATTATTCAAATCTCACCAAAGATGTGTTTTTTTAAGATTTTATTAAGTTTTATATCATTTAATTCATATGGTCCTATTATAAAATAAAAGCTTTAAACTTAAAAAAATGTTTTTATTTAATTTTTTAAAATTATTATATATGTATTTACAAATATAATGATATCCGTATTGTATATTTTATATCGTTATTTTCATATATACTTATTTTTTACTCATAAAAGTTATCTAAACAAAATAATCATAAATGTTTAGCATTTCAAAATGATGCACTGTTGAGACTGTTAATTTGTTAGATGATTAGTTAATGTTTGTAATTAGTTAACATAATTAGTTGGCTAGTTAGTTCAATTAGTTAGATTTGTTAATTAGCTTGTTAGCTGAAAGTTGTATATAAATACCTTGTATTTTCCTAATAATGCAATGAGGCTTTCTTTAATATCTACCCACCTTTATTATTTTAACATGGTATCAGATGCCAGCCTATTTGTTTTGGCCGTTGGTTTTCTATTTTGATCCATTTCATTTTCCACCCTCGCCTTTGTTTTTCCCTTTTTACTTTCTAGGTTTTTTTTTATTCTCCGCTTTCTCTTCAATGGAGATTGATTCTAATCACCTATTTTTCATCCATCCATTTGATACTCCTGGCGCCCACTTGATTTCTTATAAGCTCGTCGGCGTTGACAATTATAGTGTTTGGCACCGTTCGATGCGCATTTCCCTTCTTGCCCAAAACAAGTTAGGGTTCGTGGATGGCTCTTGTCTCCGTGATGGATATGTCGCCGCGTTGCAACCCATGTGGGATCACTGCAACACCCTTGTTCTCTCCTGGATCTGAAATACCGTGAGCAAAGAGTTATCCGCCGAAATTGTCTTTGCGTCTAGCGCTGTCCTAGTTTGGGCCGATTTGAAGGAGAGGTTCGATAAGGTCGACGACTCGCACGTCTGTTTTCTTCATCGCGAGATTGCTGGGTTGACTCAAGGGAAATTCAGGATGGATTTCTCCTAGTCGAGACTTTTAACTACTCTCGGGATACCTGAATCCTCAATTATCTTCCTATTATCCCAATTCTTCTTAGCTTCCTCTTGGTCTAACATATCAAAACATTATAACTACATATTAGCATCAAGACAACCCTTGATATGAAACATTAAGACAGCTTATAAATACACATATTCATTTTCTCAAGAATAGAGCAGCAAGCATGTAATTCAACACGAATCAATCGAATTTCACATCTATATACACATTCTTTCAAAGCTGGGCAACAAGCATGTATGTTAACATGCTATATTGCAATAAAATTCACATACATATACATTTATATTTTATCAATCAGCCTATAGTATACAAACATACTCAAGATAGTCCAAAATCACACGTGTTTATATATAATCTCATAATAGATTTTACATTCATATTTTTCAATGATATTTTCTAATATCTTATATGGCTGCTGCTGCCGGGCAGACTACGCAATACTCAGTTAAACTTTCATAACTTCCAATCCGTAGATCGGAATTTTGAATCGTTTGCACCATTGGAAAGGTGACTTAACTAGCTTTCTGACCATTTAGACCTTGCATTTTTTAATCCTTATGAATTAATACGGATTTTATTCTAAAGATACACCTAATTCTGCCACCAGGAAGATTACACTTTCTTTGAACAATTGTCTCTACAAGTTGTTATAAAACTCAGAATTCAGTTTCGTTTGTTTTAAATGAAACTAGACATGACAAGCTTTCCAGCCACTTAAATTATAGGTTCTAATTCCATCAATACGATTTATAGTAATTTTTTAAAGTCACAGCTAATGCAGATTTTAAAACTGTTTACAAAGTACAAAGCAGGGCAGCTTCAATCCTATCCAATTTATCAATTTCTAGCAACCATTGAGCTGAGAATTTCATGTAAAGGTCATCTAATTATATATATACACTCAAAATTTCATTATTACAATCCTTGTCTTATACAATCATTTAAATCAACTATCAAGATCTCTAATTCCATAACTTAAATCATAAGTTGTTCAAGTTTCCAGCCGATTCAATGCTAGAACTAAGGTGACCACAACAATGATGAAATACATCAATTTCATAAGATTATGTTCACATCGTCATACTTAATTCTTTTAACAAGATATCATCTAACTAAAAAAATTCAACGTTCATTTAACTCCCACTCTAGGATTCTCCCTATTTAAATCTAACAATCTTACCATAATCCACCTCTAATTTAACATGCAAGGCAATTGTAAGGTCCTAATATTCTGAGCTAACAAAAGGGAAACCGAATTACCTTTACTTCTAATGTAAGATCTTCAAACAAAAATTCCAATTGCTAGGCAAGGATCCAAATGCAAGCTTTCTCACACTAGCACTCTCTCTTACTCTAATCGATGATCCATGGAGAAGAATAGGATGATTTTTTCTTTCATTCTCCTAATTGGGTGGGTTTAACCGAGATCCCACATGGATAGTGTTGCGTGTAATAAGTGCTACGCAATTGTGCAAGTATACACGTCGCAAGTAATAAAGTGATACGAGTATCGAGTATCGTCTCCACAAGGATTGGTTTGGGCCACTTTGCTTTAGTTATCGCGCTATAAAAGTAAAAACACAATTGATAGTAGGAGTTGATTTTAACGAGTAAAGTAAAAGCAATAAACTAAAAGAATAGATGAAAGCAAAAGAGTGAATAGGCCAGGTTATCGTGAGTTGAGGTGTGATAGCCGATTGGATTGCCTTGGTGATTGAGTAGCAGCCGGATTGCCAAGGCAATTCTGTTATGATTGCCTAGTCGATTGCTAGGGCAATTTGGTTGCAATTGCCATGTTGATTGCCAGGGCAATTCTGTCGTGTTGCCTGGTCGGTTGCCAGAGCAATTCCCCCTCGTTGTCTGATCAGATTGCCTGGGCAATGATCCCGCGATTGCCTGGGCAATTAAGGATGGGTCGATTGCCTGGGCAATTGAGCATTCACTTCCAAAGTTCGGCGAAGCGTTATTCAATGGTTTCTTCTTATCCCTAAGTCGAAACTCTAGCTATTTGTGCATGCCTTGATAATACATCCCTGCGTGAATCAAGGGTGAACAACAACCAATCTTGCATTCCTCTTAGCCGTTGAAATCCTAAACTTATTCCTAAGCCGAATTAGTCTTCACCATCAATTGATTGAATAAAGACCATGCTCATTTTTTTCTTGAATCTAACTCTCCCGATATTGGATAAATAGATGAAGTTACGAGATCCTCTCACAATTCACTCGCAAACAAGATTGAGAACCAAGAATGAACAAACTTTGAAAATTGAATTGCAACTCAAAAACCTAAACGAAATCTAATTGTTCTTCACAACAACAAAACACAATAACCCCAACCAATCAAGTTAGTTCATGGTTGGGTTCAAAAGATATACAAAGATTAATCCCCAAACCATGAATCTAATGGAAGCAAAGAAGAAGAAGAAAAAATCGAACTCTCTTCCCCTTGCTCTCTTGTCGAAATCTCTTCCTTCTTACCCTTTGGAGTTGTCGAAAATCCTCTCTTCTTGCTTACCTGGAGTTGACGGCTTGGTGATCTATTTATATGGCTTGGTCAAAGTCCTTCTTTGAGGAGGAAGTTAGGTTAAAATTAAATTATCTTTAAAGAATATAATTCTTTATTATAATTATATTCCTTCTAGAACTTCTCCCATCTTTTTGGAATTTAATTCTTCTTTAACCTCTTCCTGGAAATTGATAAGTGTTCAAAAGTACTATTTTTCTTACCCTTTTTACTCATATTATTGTTAGACTTAGGCTCATATTAGTTGCATAATTAGCTATTCATGCATTAATCCATGTTTCCTTCCATCGTTAAGCTTGATTACATAACTTGGTAGTTTTTGTGGAAAAGATGCTGCTTTGGTGTGCTTTGTGTGTGTATGTGCAGGATCACTTGCCAAAACAATGCCGAGCTAGTTGCCAGGGCAATGCATGAAGGAGACGCCGAGCCAGTTGCCAGGGCAATTGTCGATAAGAGTAAAGGTGATATGGTAGTCGAAATTGATGACTAGACAAGCCCAAGATGACGTGGAGCAAAGCCCAAACCCAAAGGAATTTGATTGCCATGTAGAGATTAAAGAAGAATTAAATTCCAAGAAGATAGGAGAAGTTCTAGTAGGAATACAATTATAATAAAGAATTATATTCTTTAAAGATAATTTAATTCCAACTTAAACTCCTCCTCAAAGAAGGACTTTGGCCTAGCCCTATAAATAGCAAGGAGATTTCGACAATCCAAGGAGAGAGAGCAAAAGGGAAATTTCGACAAGTCCAAGAAGGGCAAGTGGAGAGAATTTTCGACAAGCATCTAGGGCAATGAGGATTTCGACAAGCCTCCTCATTCATCCTTTTCTTTCTTGTTCGATTGGGTTTATGCTAGGGATTGTTTATCTTGTGTTTCTTTGGAACCTAGCCATGAACTAAATCTACTTGGCTATGGTTATTGTGTTTTGTGGTTGTGAGAAACTATTGGTTTTTGTTTAGGTAATAAGAGTTTTCACTTTTCTATTTCAAGGTTTATTCATTCTTGGTTCTTATTCTTGTTTGCGAGTGAATTGGGAGAGGATCTCGTGATTTCATCTATTTATCTAATATCGGGAGAGTTAGATTCAAGAAACGAATGAATATGATCTTTATTCAATCTATTGATGGTGAAGATTAATCCGGCTTAGGAATAAGTTAAGGATTTCAACGGCTAAGAGGAGCGCAAGATTGGTTGTTGTTCACCCTTGATTCACGCAAGGATGTATTATCAAGGCATGCACAAGTAGCTAGAGTTTCGACTTAGGGATAAGAAGAAACCATTGAAGAACGTTCTGCCGAACCTTGAACGTTGCTGCCCAGACGCCCAAGTAGTTGCCCAACTAGTTGCCCAGGCAACCATCGATTAGTTGCCAAGGCAACCCCGTTGTGCAAGTTGCCACGGCAACTGAGTTTCCCGTGCACTCTTTTACCAAGACAATCCAATTGGCTATCACACCTCAACTCACGATAACCTGGCCTATCTCTCTTTCATTTGATCTTATTTATTCAATTACTTATTTGCTTTCTAGATTAGTTATTAGTTAAACCCCTATAATCCTTTACTTGTGTTTTTACTTTTTACAGTGCAAGAGACTAGATTCTTGAAGTGGCGCCAATCCCTGTGGAGACGATATCTTTTATACTATAACTTACGACGTGTATACTTGCACATTTGCGTAGCACTTATTACGCGCAACCAATTTTTGGCGCCGTTTCTGGGGATTGGCAATAGCGACTTTGTTTTTATTTTCTTGCACTTTATTTTTACTTTTCTTGTTTAAAATTCAAAGGGCTAACAAACTTTGGTTTTGCATTGGTATATGACCAGGGCGAGACCGACTTCACCAGAATATCCCTTTGATCCAGAAATCGAACGAACCTTACAAAGACTTAGACGAAGGATAAGAGAAGCAATGGCAAATCAAGACGGCAATATGAATCAAGATGTTCGAGTAGGAGGAGGAGTGATTCTTGCACGAAACAGAACTATTCGAGACTATCTTGAAGAAGATCTTGATGGACTTAACCTAGGAGTTGTCGCACATGAAATTGAAGCCGACCACTTTGAGTTGAAATCGGTAATGTTTAATATGATCAACACAATAGGTCAATTTGGCGACTCAGCAACTGAAGATGCACGGCAACATCTGAAATCTTTCCTCGAGATTTGCAACTCGTTCAAGATACACGGAGTCACCCCGATGTATTACGATTAAGATTATTCCCCTATTCACTGAGGGATAGGGCGAAAGCATGGTTGAATAGCATTCATGCCGGATCCATAGCATCTTGGACTGATCTTTGTTGTGATTTCCTTGCTAGATTTAATCCTACAAATTTGACTGATAAGCTTCGTAACGACATTACTTCTTTTCGGCAGGCAGATGATGAATCCATGTACGAGGCTTGGGAGCGATATAGAGAACTTCTACACAAGTGCCCCCTACACGGATTCCCGGTGTGGACTCAAGTAACAATGTTTTACAATGCCGTGAATACACCAACAAGGATGATGCTAGATGCCTCGGCAAACGGCATACTCCTAGATAAGTCGCCGGAAGAAGCAATGCAAATTTTAAACAGGCTGGCCAAGAATGACTATCAGTTCCCATCTACTAGAAGAGGAGGAGTTAGACGCCAAGCCACAATACATGAACTAGGATCATCAGATTCAATTTCGGCACAATTGGCCACTTTAACCAAGATGGTCCAGAACATGCAAAAACCAAACAACACATAGGAAGTCAAGGTAATAGATTCTTTTTGTGAGTTATGTGGTGATAACCATAATTCTTCTGAATGTATGCAGAATCCGGAATCCAGCTTCTATGTGGGGAATTACAATCAGAGCAATAACGTAATGTCCAATACATACAATCCAGCTTGGAAGAAGCACCCAAAATTTTCATGGAGTAATCCCAACAATGCTCTAAACCAGAACAATCAGAATGCACAAGCATCGGGATTCCAACAGAATATGCCACGGCAACAGTTGCCACAGCAACAACCGACGACATCTAGTTCTTTGGAAAATTCTCTAAATGCTTTTATGATGAAAACTGAATCTTATATGGCTGAGAATAGTAATTTCATAAAAAGAACTGATGCTTTTATTAACAGGACCGAGATGAGGTTGCAAAACCAAGAGGCGGCAATCAAATCATTAGAAAATCAAGTCGGACAGTTTGCTCAAAATCTGAATACTAGACCACAAGGAGGTTTACCTAGCGATACTGAAGTCGCAAGAGGAACTGGCCATGAGCAATGTAAGGCAATCACCACCATAAGTGGCCAACAACTTAGAGAGGCTCAAACCCGTTCATCAAACAAAACTCCACAAAAAGATCAAGATGAACCTAGCGGCAAAGCCTCAGATGCTGAACCAGGAATTGCCACGACAACCAGAAATAAGCATGACTCGGTAACCGACGATAAAGACGCCTCAGCAACTTGCGATAAGCATGCCTCGACAACCCCAGTTGATACCGCCTCGGCAACTCCAGATGTCCCGGCAATGCCGTCAATCAGGTTTCAAACCAATGAAAGGATCGAAGATATCCGACTTCCACCACCATTCCCACAAAGATTGAAGCGACAAAAGCAAGAATACCAATTCAAGAAGTTTCTTGTTATCCTAAAGCAAGTCCACATCAGCTTGCCACTGGTGGAAGCAATTGAACAAATGCCAAACTATGCCAAGTTTCTTAAAGACATTGTGTCCAAGAGAACAAGGCTAGGAGAGTTCGAAACAGTTGCCGCGACAGAGGGATGCATGGCAATGTTGCACAATCGTATGCCACCCAAGTTGAAGGATCCCAGAAGTTTCACAATACCCTGTTCTATTGGAAATCACTATATCGGGAAAGCATTATGCGACCTTGGGGCTAGCATAAACTTGATGCCTAAATCGGTTTTCCAGAAACTAGGAATCGAGAAGGCAAGACCTACAACAGTTATGCTACAGCTAGCCGATAGATCCTATGTGCATCCAGAGGGAAAAATCAATGACATACTGGTAAAAGTTGATAAATTTATTTTTCCCGCTGACTTTATTGTTTTGGATTTGAAGCAGATGAGCATGCACCCATCATTCTCAGGAGACCATTCCTAGCAACAGGGAGAACCTTGATCGATGTTGAAAAGGGAGAACTCACAATGAGGGTGAATGACCAGCAAGTTAAACTAAATGTGTTCCAAACACTAAGTCATGCCGATGATCCAGAAGAATGCCAACTTCTTCATGCTACGACAGAGTTTAACTTCGATGAGGAATTTAGTTGCCTCGGCAACTACATTGCCGATCAAGAGGAACCTGAGGAGTATGAAAAACCGGTCGATGAGGAACAACAAGAAGAGGAAAATTGGCTAGTCAATCGACCAGGTACATACTTTGAACCACTGGATTACTCAGGTAAGGAAGGTAAGCTCGAAAAACCCTCTATTAAACAACCACCGATTCTTGAGTTGAAACAATTGCCAGAGCAACTAAAATATGCATACTTAGGAACCGGTAATACATTGCCTGTAATTATTTCTTCTAAGTTACAACCTGAGCAGGAAAAGAAGCTGATCAAGATGTTGAAGCTACACAAAAAGGCAATAGGGTGGACAATTGCCGACTTGAAGGGAATTAGCCCGGTAGTGTGCATGCACAAGATTCTGTTGGAAGACGATCACAAACCTTCAATTAAGGCCCATAGGAGACTGAATCATGCCATGAAAGGGGTTGTAATGAAAGAAATCATCAAGTGGCTTGACGCCGACATTATATACCCTATCTCTGATAGTACGTGGGTAAGTCCGGTACAATGTGTACCGAAAAAGGGAGGTATAACAGTGGTAAGCAATTAAAATAATGAACTTATCCCAACCAGGACTGTGACCGGTTGGAGGGTTTGTATGGACTATCGAAAGCTAAACAAAGCCACTAGGAAAGATCACTTCCCATTACCCTTTATTGATCAAATGCTTGACCGTCTTACAGGTAAACCCTTTTATTGTTTTCTTGATGGTTATTCAGGTTACAATCAAATTGCCATAGCACCAGAAGATCAAGAAAAGACAACCTTCACATGCCCATATGGTACTTATGCCTTCCGAAGGATGCCGTTCGAATTGTGTAACGCCCCGACAACCTTCCAAAGATGTATGATGGCACTCTTTTCAGACATGGTCGAAGACTTCCTTGAGATCTTCATGGATGATTTTTCAGTTTTTGGTAATGACTTCGACGGCTGTGTCGGCAATTTAGAGAGGGTGTTAGCAAGATGCGAAGAAACGGATTTAGTCTTCAATTGAGAGAAATGCCATTTTATGGTAGATGAAGGAATAGTGCTCGGCCACAAGATTTCATCCAAGGGAATTGAAGTAGACAAAGCCAAGGTGGACGTGATCGAGAGATTACCCCCACCAAGTTCGGTTAAAGGAATTTGATGTTTTCTCGGACATGCAGGTTTTTACAGGAGGTTCATTCATAATTTTTCTAAAATCACTAAACCCTTGTGTAATCTGCTTGAACAGGGATAAAGTCTTCAATTTTGATGATTCTTGCACCCAAGCATTCGAAACCATAAAGAAAAAGCTTGCCTCGGCACCCATTATCGTTCCACCAGATTGGACGCTACCTTTTGAGCTCATGTGTGATGCAAGTGATTTCGCGGTAGGAGCAGTCCTAGGCCAACGCACAGGTAAGACCTTCCATGTGATATACTACGCTAGTAAAACTCTTAATGGTGCTCAAGTGAATTACACAACAACGGAGAAAGAGTTACTAGCTGTAGTTTTTGCATTTGACAAGTTCCGATCCTATTTAATTGGTACAAAGGTAATTGTTCATACGGACCATTCGGCAATCAAATACTTATTTGCTAAAAAGAATGCTAAACCTCGTTTGTTTCGTTGGATATTACTTTTACAAGAATTTGATATTGAAATTAAGGACAGGAAAGGAACAGAAAATCAAGTGGCCGATCACTTATCACGTTTGGAACGCAATAGGGAGGAGGACGCGGATCTAGAGATATGCGATACATTCCCGAATGAACAAATTTTAGTTGCCTCGACAACCCTAGACGCCTCGGCAACCCTCGACGCCTTGGCAACCCTCGACGCCTCGGCAACGCTCGACGCCTCGGCAACCCTAGACGTCTCGGCAACCCACAACGCCTCGGCAACCCTTGACGCCGCAGCAGCCTTTGACGCGCACGCCTCGGCAATTTTGGGAGCAGTCGCCACGGTAGCACATGCCTCGGCAATACCCTGGTACGCGAATTTAGTTAATTTCCTTGTTTGTGGTATTTTTCCTTATGGCATTACTCACCAAGGGAAGAAGCAGTTCCGCCATGATGCTAAGCATTACTTTTGGGACGAGCCTCTTTTGTTTAAACAATGTGCAGATCAGGTTATACGCCGATGTGTCCCTGAAGAAGAGCAACAGAATGTACTCCGGCAATGCCATTCTTCACCCTATGGAGGACATTTTGGAGGAACTCGTACCGCGGCCAAAGTGTTGCAATTCGGTTTGTATTGGCCAACATTGTACAAAGATGCCCAAGACTTTTACAAGCAATGTGATCGTTGCCAGAGGACGGGCAATATCTCTAGACGACATGAGATGCCGCTCCAGAACATCATCGAGGTGGAATTGTTCGATGTATGGGGGATCGATTTTATGAGACCTTTCCCATCTTCATTCGGCAACCTCTACATTCTACTTGCCGTCGACTACCTGTCTAAATGGGTTGAGGCAGCTGCAGTTCCCAACAACTATTCCAAGACCGTGCAAAGATTCTTGCAGAAAAACATATTTACACGGTTTGGGATGCCAAGACCAATTATCAGTGACGAAGGCAAGCATTTTGACAACAGACTAATTGCCAAGATGTTGCAACGCTTCGGCATATCACACAAGATCGCCACGACATATCACCCACAAACCAATGGGCAAGCAGAAATTTCCAACCGGGAATTGAAGGGTATACTCGAGAAAGTCGTAAATCCCTCTAGGAAGGATTGGTCATTAAGACTAGATGACGCACTTTGGGCATATCACACTGCATTCAAAACACCCTTAGGTATGTCCCCCTTCCGACTTGTCTATGGTAAAACATGTCATCTACCGGTGGAAATCAAGCACAAGGCGTACTGGGCAATCAAGACCGTGAATATGGATTGAGAAAGTGCCGGACAAAAGCGTTTGATGGACCTCAATGAGATAGAAGAATTCCGTTCACTCGCCTATAACAATGCACGAATCTACAAGGAGAAAACAAAGCGATGACACGACAAGAAACTATTGCCGCGACAATTCACACCAGGGCAACTAATTGTCCTATTCAATTCTCGGCTAAAACTTTTCCCGGGAAAGCTGAAATCAAGATGGTCGGGACCATTCGAAGTCGTCAAACCATTCTCCCATGGTGCCGTGATAATCAAGTCCATCTCTGACAACCATGAGTTCAAAGTTAATGGACAAAGATTGAAGCATTACAATGGTGCCCATGTGGAACGTAACAAGGAAATGGTCAATTTAGGAGATGCATGAGCATGCTCTCCCTTTTGATATTTTTATTTTATTTTTATTTTTTGATTAATTAGTTATTTTATATTTTTGTCAATTTTTTTTCTTTTTCCGATTATTAGTGGTTTTTAGGATAGATTTTTTTTAATTTTTTATTTAAGTTTAAGAATCCTATTACACATCTTTATTTATTTTCTCTATTAGTTTATCTTTAGTTTTAATCCTTATTTGATTTGTCTTTGAATTGTAGGAAAAGAAGTTCAAGATAAAGAAGGAATTCTAAACCAAGTAGGAAAACATCTTCAACAAGGAAACTAAGGGGCTGAATCTAAGGCTTATATAAAGCCTCCAATTCATCCTAACCAAAACCCCTTGTCGACAACTTCTACCAAACCCTAAACCCTTTTTTGTTTTCCCCTAATCCCACCCACCTATCTTTTCTATAAAACCATCACCCTTAACCTATTCCTACTTTCTATCTTGCAACTTTGTAGTTTCTTTTCTTTTCTTTGTTTTTACTCACAGCCAAGATCATCCATGGCATCCAAGATTAAACTTTTAGTTCATCCAAGTTCCTCCAAAGAACCAAGATACAAGAAGTTTGCTACACCGGTGGTTCAAGAAAGATTTCAATCCAAGTTTGAAAGCCGGAAGATTCATGAAGAACAAGGCTTTGAATACTCCAACTCTCATCAAGATTTCGGCCTTGAACCATTCATCTTCGAGAGGATTGCACATCAAAAGTGGCAAATCTTCTGCCATCAACCGGAACCGGGTAACATCTCATGGGTAAGAGAATTCTATGCTCACTCACCTAACCCAGATAATCCTTATGTTTTTGTTCGTGACAAGGCCATACTTATAATTCCCGAAAGCATCAACACCTTTTACGGACTTTACATTGAGAAGGACGAGCATCAAGTCTTCGTTGACCAAATCAATCCCAAGCAACTCGACAAGGTGCTTCAAGAACTCACTCAACCGGGAACTCATTGGAACGACGGTAAATACAAGGGCACGGTAAATCGCCTTCGGCTTAAACCCGAGGCAAAACTATGAAATAAGTTTGTTGAAACTTCTTTAATGCCCACCACACACAATACTACCGTTGATATGCCACGTCTTTTGCTCATACATTCTATTTTGCATAATCGCATCATTAACATTGGAAAAATTATTTGTGATGAGATTTTTGTATGCAGTTCAAAAGATAAGGGTTCTCTTTTCTTCCTTTGCTTAATTTCTAATCTTTGCAAGGAGATGCATGTCCCGAGTGAGCCCACCGATGAAAAGGCCCTACCCAAGTCTGGTTGGAATCAAGCACTAATCCGAAAGCTAATGGGAGAGGCACCGAGAGATTCTTCAAGGCCTCTAATTGCCACAACAACTCCTGCCGCCACGGCAATCCCTAATGCCCAAGCACCTAACGCCAGGGCAACTCGGCCATTAACCCCGGGACATATTGAAGCAATTTTGCACCCATTGGCAAGCCACCTAAGGAAAATTGAAGACCGGCAACTAATGTTCATGCGGTACATGAAGGAGCACAACAATGCCATCACCCAAGTCATCCTAGAAAAGTACCCGGACAATCGCGTGCCGTTCCCAATCTTTCCCGCCGAGATCCTTGCCCCGGCAACCAACGAAGCAGTCACCACGGCAACCTACATCGTGCACGCACAAGATGATGCCACGGCAACCAAAGCTAAAGATATCCCGGCAACCACTGCAAAAGCCAAAGGTAAAGCACCTATGCCCGAATCAACTCCTAAGGAATCATTTTCTGATTTTTCAGATTCGGACGAGACCTCCATTGAACCAATAAAGACCGCACCAATTGAATCCTCCAAGCGAAAAGCCATTGACATTGATGAAGAGGTCGATGAGGACAACCCCGTACGAGGATCGATTCCACCACCGGCAACAAGAAAACAACCATCGCGTTCAAGTAAGAGAATCAAGACACCGACTAGAAGGAAACTAATCATCTACGATGATGAATTCTCGGAGTAAGTCCTCGTATGCATTTTATTTTTATTTTTTGTTATTTTTGTGCATGCATTGAGGACAATGCCTCACTCGAGTTTGGGGGGGGATTGTTATTAGTAGTTACCATGTTTAGTTTCATTCATATTAAGTAGTACATTTAGGATAAATAAATTGCTTGCCATGCCTTTAATTGAAACAAGAATTGTTTAGATTTGATGAATATTCGATGATGACTTTGCCAATGCACTTAATTGATAGAATTTTTATTCTAGGATAACCATGGAAAAACTTAGAATTTTACTATGATGCTAAATTTGATGAAACACTGTTGTGGTTTGATTGATTTAAGGAACTCTAGTAAACTTAGGTTGATAATTAACAAATTGGGGGATTAGAATAAAAATTGGATGAATGCTAGAGGTGCCCGAAATTGGCTCTAGCATGTGCTAAAAATTTATCGCTAGAGGTGCCCGAAACTGGCTCTAGTATCTGTTAAAAATAATTGATCACTAGAGGTGCCCGAAACCGGCTCTAGTCGAATAAATTAACTTAAGAAAACTAAAAACAAAACACTAGAGGTGCCCAAAACTGGCTCTAGTTAAAACATGTTAAAAAGAACCCAATGAAGTAATTTGAAAACCTATTGTTTGCATAGAATCCGAAAAATCAACTTGCACACAACTCAGCACACACTCACAAGCATTATAGTTTGATTCTGAGTAATTTTTAAGTTTACAAAAAAATAAAAAGCCAATCATACTTTGTGCCCCGGTTCAGAGAATTGAAATCAAGTTCAAAGCTAAGTTTGTGAAAATTGAAGTCTTGGCAGGTAATTATGAGTTTGCATTGCTTGAGGACAAGAAATAGTTCGAGTTTGGGGGTGTAATAAATTAACTTAAGAAAACTAAAAACAAAACACTAGAGGTGCCCAAAACTGGCTCTAGTTAAAACATGTTAAAAAGAACCCAATGAAGTAATTTGAAAACCTATTGTTTGCATAGAATCCGAAAAATCAACTTGCACACAACTCAGCACACACTCACAAGCATTATAGTTTGATTCCGAGTAATTTTTAAGTTTACAAAAAAATAAAAAGCCAATCATACTTTGTGCCCCGGTTCAGAGAATTGAAATCAAGTTCAAAGCTAAGTTTGTGAAAATTGAAGTCTTGGCAGGTAATTATGAGTTTGCATTGCTTGAGGACAAGCAATAGTTCGAGTTTGGGGGTGTGATAAGTGTTCAAAAGTACTAGTTTTCTTACCCTTTTTATTCATATTATTGTTAGACTTAGGCTCATATTAGTTGCATAATTAGCTATTCATGCATTAATCCATGTTTCCTTCCATCGTTAAGCTTGATTACATAACTTGGTAGTTTTGTGGAAAAGATGCTGCTTTGGTGTGCTTTGTGTGTGTATGTGCATGATCACTTGCCAAAGCAATGCCGAGCTAGTTGCCAGGGCAATTCATGAAGGAGACGCCGAGCCAGTTGCCAGGACAATGCATGAAGGAGACGCCGAGCCAGTTGCCATGGCAATTGTCGACAAGAGTAAAGGTGATATGGTAGTCGAAATTGATGACTAGACAAGCCCAAGATGACGTGGAGCAAAGCCCAAACCTAAAGGAATTTGATTGCCATGCAGAGATTAAAGAAGAATTAAATTCCAAGAAGATAGGAGAAGTTCTAGTAGGAATACAATTATAATAAAGAATTATATTCTTTAAAGATAATTTAATTCTAGCTTAAACTCCTCCTCAAAGAAGGACTTTGGCCTAGCCCTACAAATAGCAAGGAGATTTCGACAATCCAAGGAAAGAGAGCAAGAGGGAAATTTCGACAAGTCCAAGAAGGGCAAGTGGAGAGAATTTTCGACAAGCATCTAGGGCAAGGAGGATTTCGACAAGCCTCCTCCTTCATCATTTTCTTTCTTGTTCGATTGGGTTCATGCTAGGGATTGTTTATCTTGTGTTTCTTTGGAACCTAGCCATGAACTAAATCTACTTGGCTATGGTTATTGTGTTTTGTGGTTGTAAGAAACTATTGGTTTTTGTTTAGGTAATAAGAGTTTGCACTTTTCTATTTCAAGGTTTATTCATTCTTGGTTCTTATTCTTGTTTGCGAGTGAATTGGGAGAGGATCTCGTGATTTCATCTATTTATCTAATATCGGGAGAGTTAGATTCAAGAAACGAATGAATATGATCTTTATTCAATCTATTGATGGTGAAGATTAATCCGGCTTAGGAATAAGTTAAGGATTTCAACGGCTAAGAGGAGCGCAAGATTGGTTGTTGTTCACCCTTGATTCACGCAGGGATGTATTATCAAGGCATGCACAAGTAGCTAGAGTTTCGACTTAGGGATAAGAAGAAACCATTGAAGAACGCTCTGCCGAACCTTGAACGTTGCTGCCCAGACCCCCAAGTAGTTACCCAACTAGTTGCCCAGGCAACCATCGATTAGTTGCCAAGGCAACCCCGTTGTGCAAGTTGCCACGGCAACTGAGTTGCCCGTGCACTCTTTTACCAAGATAATCCAATTGGCTATCACACCTCAACTCACGATAACCTGGCCTATCTCTCTTTCATTTGATCTTATTTATTCTTTTACTTATTTGCTTTCTAGATTAGTTATTAGTTAAACCCCTATAATCCTTTACTTGTGTTTTTACTTTTTACAGTTCAAGAGACTAGATTCTTGAAGTGGCACCAATCCCTGTGGAGACGATATCTTTTATACTATAACTTGCGACGTGTATACTTGCACATTTGCGTAGCACTTATTACGCGCAACAGAAATCAAACTCCTTTTGGATTTAGCTTTGCTCCACGTCATCTTGGGCTTGTCTAGTCATCAATTTCGACTACCATATCGCCTTATTCTTTGTCGACAATTACCCTGGCAACTGTCTCGGCGTCTCCTTCATGCACTGCCCTGGCAACTAGCTCGGCATCTCCTTCATGCATTGCCCTGGCAACTAGTTCTAGCCTTGTTTAGGCAAGTGATTCTGCACACACACAAAAACACACCAAAGCAGCATCTTTTTCCACAAAAATCACCAAGTTATGTAATCAAGCTCAACGGTGGAAAGAAACATGAATTAATGCATGAATGACTAATTATACAACTAATATGAGCTTAAGTCTAACAATAATATGGGTAAAAAGGGTAATAAAATAGTACTTTTAAACACTTATAACACCCCCAAACTCGAATTATTGCTTGTCCTCAAGCAATGCAAACTAACAATTACCTACCAAGACTTTAATCATCAAAGACACGGTTCAAACTTGAATTCAAACCTCAGAACCATGGCACAAAGTATGATCACCTTTTAATTTTTCGGATAGCACAAAAAATACTCGGAACCAAACTATAATGCTCGTGACAATGTGCGTGCGTAGTTGCGTACAAGTTGATTTTCAAGATTCTATGTGAACAATAGGTTTTTATCAATTTAATTACCGGGGCATTTATTTTTATTTTCACTAGAGCCAATTTCGGGCACCTCTAGCAAAGTAAGTAATTTCTCATTTTATTTTAGTCGACTAGAGCCAATTTCGGGCACCTCTAGCGATTCTTTAATGTGCATTAACAACTAGAGCCAGTTTTGGGCACCTCTAGCAAGAAAGTGCAATTACTACTAGAGCCAGTTTTTGGCACCTCTACCAAGAAATTAACTTTTAATTTTCAATTTTAAATTTACCCGAATTTTAAGCAACCTAAGTTCACTAAGTTTCTTTCAATCAACAAGCCACAACCGTGTAACCAAAATTCAGCATCATAGTAAAATTCTAAGTTCTTTTCATGCAATCCTAAAATTAAAGGTTCTTTCAATTAAGTGCAGTGGCAAAAATTCATCATTGGATATTCAACAAGTCTTAAGCAATTAAATCCAATTAAGGGCATGGCAAGTAACATATGCAACCTATATGTGATTGCTAAAGATGAATGCAACTAAACATGAAACTAACTAGAAACCAACACCCCCAAACTCGAGAGAAGCATTGTCCTCAATGTATGTAAAAGTGAAACAAAATTTAAAAGAAACTAAATGAAATGAGTTAGGCGGAGAGGTCGTCACCTCGAGTGATGAGTTTCCTTTGTGCCGTTTGCTTGATTCATTTTCCGGTCAGTGGTTGAATGCTTGTGGCTGGTATCGCGCGAATAACATTGCTTTGATTTGATCCATGTTTGGGCACCAGAAGTTGCCGACGCCATTGTTGTTGCTTGGCATCACTAGTTTCTGTTGCCGTGGCAACTGCTGAGGTAGTTGCAAGGGCATCCTCTGTTGTGGTTGCCGTGGCAAGTAGTCGGTAGTGAATTTCCTTAGCATGGTGGTTGTGAGTCTTATTATGGAAAATGAAATAAAACAAAGAAAAACTGGAAAATAAAGATAATAAAGAAAAATAAAATATCTCCTAAAAATTCCAAAAATAAATAAAGAGAAAAAAAAACCGAGAATAATAAAAAAATAGTTCAAAAATAAAAAATAAAAAAAAGAAAAAGAAAAAGAAAATATCGAAAGGAGAGCATGCTTATACATCTCCTAAGGTGTCAACTTCTTTGTTACATTCTACATGGGCACCGTTGTAGTGTTTCAATCTTTGTCCGTTAACTTTGAATTCATGCTCGTTGGTAATAGACTTGATTATCACGGCACCATGGGTGAATGGTTTGACAACTTCGAATGGTCCCGACCATCTTGATTTTAGTTTTCTCGGGAAAGGTATTAGCTGAGAATTGAATAAGAGAACTAGTTGTCCTGGCATGAATTGCCGTGGCAATAGTTTCTTGTCATGCCATTGCTTTGTTTTCTCCTTGTAGATTCGTGCATTGTTATAGGCGATTGCACGGAATTCTTCTATCTCGTTGAGGTCTAACAAACGCTTTTGCCCAACATTTTCCCAATCCATATTCACGGTCTTGATTGCCCAATATGCCTTGTGTTCGATTTCCACCGGTAGATGACATGTTTTGCCATAGACAAGTCAGAAGGGGGACATACCTAAGGGTGTTTTGAATGCAGTGCAATATGCCCAAAGTGCGTTATCTAGTCTTTCTGACCAATCCTTCCTAGAGGGATTTACAACTTTCTTGAGTATACCCTTCAATTCCCGGTTAGAAATTTCTGCTTGCCATTGGTTTGTGGGTGATATTGCCCGTCCTATGGCAACGATCACATTGCTTGTAAAACTCTTGGGCACTTTGTACAGTGTTGGCCAATACAAACCGGATTGCAAAACTTTGGCCGTGGTACGAGTTCCTCTAAAATGTCCTCCATAGGGTGAAGAATGACATTACCGGAGTACATTCTGCTGCTCTTCTTCAGGGACACATCGGCACATGACCTGATCTGCACATTGTTTAAACAAAAGAGGCTCGTCCTAAAAGTAATGCTTAGCATCATGGTGGAACCGCTTCTTCCCTTGGTGAGTAAGGCCATAAGGTAAAATACCACAAACAAGGAAATTAACTAAATCCGCGTACCAGGGTATTGCCGAGGCATGTGTTGCCATGGTGACTGCTCCCAAGATTACCAAGTCGTGTGTGTCTAGAGTTGCCGAGGCATACGCGTCCATGGTTGCCGAGGTGTGCGTATCAGTGGTTACCGAGGCGTTCGCGTCTGGAGTTACCGAGGCGTGCGCGTCAAGAGCTGCTACAACATCGAGGGTTGCCGAGGCATGTGCATCCATGGTTGCCGAGGTGTGCGCGTCAAGAGCTACTATGGTGTTGAGGGTTGCCGAGGCATGCGCATCCATGGTTACCGAGGCGTCAAGGGTTGCTACGGCATCGAGGGTTGCCGAGGCGTGCGCGTCTGGAGTTTGTCGAGGCGTGCGCGTCAAGAGCTGCTGCGGCATCGAGGGTTACCGAGGCATGAACATCAATGGTTACCGAGGCGTGCGTGTCAAGAGCTGCTGCGGCGTTAAGGGTTACCGAGGTATGCGCATCCATGGTTGCCGATGCGGCAAGGGTTACCGAGGCAACTAATAGTTGTTCATTGGGGAATGCATCGTATATCTCTAAATCCGTGTCCTCCTCCCTGTGAGTTGGCCTAGGACTGTTCCTATCACGAAATCACTTGCATCATATATGAGTTCAAAAGGTGGCGTCTAATCTGATGGAATGACAATGGGTGCCGAGGCAACTGTCGATCTCATTACCAAAAATGGAAAAATCATCCATGAGGATCTCAAGGAAGTCTTCGACCATGTTTGAAAAGAGTGCCATCATGCATCTTCTAATGTTACTGCATATCTGAGAAAACTTGAGGAGGGTCATTTTCGATACTTCTTATAGTCCATCCGTACCCTCCATCGGGTGACAATATTGCCCAAAAAGAGTTGGGCCAATGTGCTCCCAGCTACTCCCTTTTGCATTACCATGGTGGATGTATCTTTCTTTCGTGTTCCCTTGTAGTCCATGGACATCTTCCACCTTGCTACTGTTCCTGAAGGCATGGATATATTATTAGGAAAAATTATATCAACATCTAACCATTTAATTACCTCATTCTCGTCGGGCTCCATCATGGTTGGATGTAGCATTTGTTGTCATGGCAATTTCTGCTCGAGCCAATTACCGTGGCTATTAGTTGTCAAATTTTGCTTTAAGTCAAGAGAAGAACCAATTTTCTAAAAAGCTTTATGAATCCAAACACCTTTTTCTTTTGGCCTCTCAAACATCTCCATCAGTAGAGATTTCGATGGCTTCATATCTACCAACATTGGTTCCTCAAGACATACCTGCAATGGATGAGGTGAGTTTTTAAAGAATTCAAAAGGTTCAACCATTACCTGCTCATATTCCATTAGCAAAGTATTATCATCTCGTTGATCTTGCATGTGGTCGTGTAATTGCCGTGGCAACTGTAGATAAGAGCAATCTAAAGATTCATGCTTCAACATCAATGTTGTAACCTTCTGGGCATCAGGTTCCTCAGAATTTGCTGTAGTATTGTTGTTCTCAGCTTCACTGAGTGTTGTCGCGGTATTGCTCTGTTCAGGCTCTTCAATCATTGCCGAGGCAATTTGTTGCTCAGGCTCATCATGTGTTGGGCAGACTTTCTCATCAACATACTCTCGACTTTGAGGTTTTAGTTGTTCCTCACACATCGAAGATCTTTCCTTGCATTGTTCCTTGTCCTCTTGCCTTGGGACTTCAGTATCCCTAGGAATGAATTGTTGGTGCATGTTATCCATTACATACGTGGATCTCCTCGATTGATCTTCTGAATCCCCCAAGGTTGCATCCCACTGAGCTATCCTCGTATCCATAGACTTTGATAGCTCTCGAATCTCTTCAATTGATCCGTTAAGTCTAGCCAAGGAATCTAGCAATGTTTCCTCCAAGGAATTGGAATGCTCTTGAAAAGGACTACATTGCCATGGCATATCTGTTACTGCGGCAAAATTTTTATGGTAAAATTTTTTGAGCTTTTTGACCATACCATGAAGAATTTTGCTGCTGGTTCCCTCTATGGTCCACCATGTAGTTATATGCACTGAAAATGTGAGGGCAATTTTCAAACACATGATGTTCTCCACACATAGCACAAGATTTTTCCACGGTATATGCTCTTTGGGCTTTTGTCGGTTGGTATAGGTAATCATCAAAGGGTGCAAGAAACTCTTGATTGGATTGATTCCTATCTTCCAACATCATCTCTCGAATAGATCGGCTTTTATTTCCCGACATGTTGATGTCCCTTAACTTGTAGAGCACCTAAATTTTTTTTTGATAAAACAAACAAAAAGAAAAGTTAGTAAAACTAAGAGAAAAAATGAAATAACAAAAACAACTAACACCAATTGCCAATCCCCGGCAATGGCGCCAAAAACTTGTTGCGTGTAATAAGTGCTACGTAATTGTGCAAGTATACACGTCGTAAGTAATAAAGTGATACGAGTATCGAGTATCGTCTCCACAGGGATTGGTTTGGGCCACTTTGCCTTAGTTATCGCACTATAAAAGTAAAAACACAATTGATAGTAGGAGTTGATTTTAACGAGTAAAGTAAAAGCAATAAACTAAAAGAATAGATGAAAGCAAAAGAGAGAATAGGCCAGGTTATCGTGATTTGAGGTGTGATAGCCGATTGGATCGCCTTGGTGATTGAGTAGCAGCCGGATTGCCAGGGCAATTTGGTTGCAATTGCATGGTTGATTGCCAGGGCAATTCTGCCGTGTTGCCTGGTCGGTTGCCAGGGCAATTCCCTCTCGTTGTCTGATCAGATTGCTTGGGCAATGCTCCTGCGATTGCCTGGGCAATTGAGCATTCACTTCCAAAGTTCGGCGAAGCGTTCTTCAATGGTTTCTTCTTATCCCTAAGTCGAAACTGTAGCTATTTGTGCATGCCTTGATAATACATCCCTGCGTAAATCAAGGGTGAACAACAACCAATCTTGCGCTCCTCTTAGCCGTTGAAATCCTAAACTTATTCCTAAGCCAGATTAGTCTTCACCATCAATTGATTGAATAAAGACCATGCTCATTCGTTTCTTGAATCTAACTCTCTCGATATTAGATAAATAGATGAAGTTACGAGATCATCTCCCAATTCACTCGCAAACAAGATTGCGAACCAAGAATGAACAAACTTTGGAAATTGAATTGCAACTCAAAAACCTAAAGAAAATCTAATTGTTTTTCACAACAACAAAACACAATAACCCCAACCAATCAAGTTAGTTCATTGTTGGGTTCAAAAGATATACAAAGAATAATCCCCAAACCATGAATCTAATGGAAGCAAAGAAGAAGAAGAAATCGAACTCTCTCCCCTCTTGCTCTCTTGTCGAAATCTCTTCCTTCTTGCCCTTTGGAGTTGTCGAAAATCCTCTTTTCTTGCTTACCTGGAGTTGACGGCTTGGTGATCTATTTATAAGGCTAGGTCAAAGTCCTTCTTTGAGGAGGAAGTTAAGTTGGAATTAAATTATCTTTAAAGAATATAATTCTTTATTATAATTATATTCCTTCTAGAACTTCTCATATCTTCTTGGAATTTAATTCTTCTTTAACCTCTTCATGGAAATCAAACTCCTTTGGGATTTAGCTTTGCTTCACGTCATCTTGGGCTTGTCTAGTCATCAATTTCGACTACCATATCACCTTATTCTTTGTCGACAATTGCCCTGGCAACTGGTTCAGCATCTCCTTCATGCATTTCCCTGGCAACTAGCTCGACATCTCCTTCATGCACTGCCCTTGAAACTGGTTCTAGCCTTGTTTAGGCAAGTGATTCTGCACACACACAAAAACACACCAAAGCAACATATTTTCCACAAAAATCACCAAGTTATGTAATCAAGCTCAACGGTGGAAAGAAACATGAATTAATGCATGAATGACTAATTATGCAACTAATATGAGCTTAAGTCTAACAATAATATGAGTAAAAGGGGTAATAAAAATAGTACTTTTGAACACTTATCATATAGATTATCCAAGAGACATGTGTAAGAGTCTCATATAATTCTTTATTTATCATGCATTCCTCAACAATTTCAAGTCTTACATTTTGGTTCTTAATCTTTGGTCACAACTTCTGTTTTATTCTTCAATTAGATCCTAACAAGATGAACAAACATGAAAGCATCTAAGAATCAGTCCAATATTTATTTTATAATGCTTTAATTTTGCCTTTTTTGATTAGTGACTTGCTTAATTTAGTCACTTTAACAATCCAACATAAAATTCTAATATACTCCTCCTCTTAATTCAAGGTTTGGTAAATTTTATAATCGAGCCTTTAAAATTTTACAATGAAATCGTTAACTTAAAACCAAATTAGTATTATTTCTTCTAGACCGAGTCTCAAGATGTTACAATTCCCTCCCTCTTAAAAGAAATTCATCCTCGAATTTTCCCTAAAGGTGGGCAACGAGAACATCTATCTTTTAAGGCGACCTCAACTCAAAAGATACAAGCCTAGCAATGATCTCCTATATTACTTCTTCCACTTATCCACCTTACAAGTCTCTATCTTCAGTTCTTATAATAGAAAGTCATAAGACTTAAATAGTATTTGAGATTTGCCACCAAAATCATGAAGTTTTTATCACAACAATATCAGCCTTTACACAACAAAAGTAATTATTGCTTTCACTTTATACCCTCCTGCACACAAAATCATTCCTAATCATCCTTTGATTGCTTACAAGTCATGACATATACATCAAACAAGCATTTTATTACTCCACTAATTTAACAATCAACATATGTTTATTCGAATTCATTGACTCGTGACTTAGCTAACAAGTAACCACAACATGGTTAATAATTAGTCTTTTATCTCAAAATTCATAGAATCACTCATGGGTTCACATCTATGTGGTGTTTTAAAGATCTATTGAGAAGGTGTCCTATGCACGGATTCTCGAATTGGCCGAAAATTCAAACCTTTTATAACAGATTGAATTAACAAACAAGGACTATTGCTGATGCTTCAGCTACTGGATCATTGCTTGAAAAGAGGTATTCGGAGACTGTTGACATCCTAGAGAGGATTTTGATTAATGATTGAATATCCTGTTGCTAGACTTAGGATCGGGAGCAAAATTAGTGGGAAATTTTAGGTTGATGAACTAACATCTATTCATGCCAAGATTTCCAACCTCACCATAATGGTGAAAACGTTGGAAAAGAACAAAGAATCCCAAGAAGTTAGAGCATTAGACTCACTCTGTACAATTTGCGGAGAGAACTATTATGTGGAAGAATGCCCTGCCAAACCTGAGTCGGTAATTTTAATCGTTACTATACCCCTAACTCCAATACTTATAATGCAAGTTGGAGACAACACCCTAACTTAGCTTGGGGAAATCAAGGAGGTAACCAGCACTATGTCCAATGCCATAATGCCCAGAGCCAGAATAACAATGCCATGCCAACATTCAATGGCAATGGCATGCCGACATTTTATCAAAATGCCGCGCCACACTTCATGGGCGGACCTATGTACAACACTATGTACAACGCCAGAATGCCCAGAGACAGAATAACAATGCCATGCTCAGTCACTTCATGGGAAGACCTATGCCAGAAGTTTTTGACACGATTTTAGCCGCCAACACTCACTGCAAAGCTACGAGGTGAGATTATTACATTCAGGTAGGCTGAGGATGAAACTTTATATAATGCTTGGGAGAGATTTAGAGATATGTTGAGAAGGTGTCCTGTGCACGGATTCCTGAATTGGACGCAAATTCAAACCTTCTATAACATATTGAATGCACAAACAAGTATTGTTGTTGATGCTTCAGCCGCTGGATCATTGCTTGACAAGAGGTATTCGGAGGATGTTGACATCCTATAGAGGATTTCGATTAATGATTTTAAGTATCCTGTTGCTAGACTTGGGATCGGGACCAAAACCAGTGGAAAATTTTAGGTTGATAAACTAACATCCATTTATGCCGAGATTTCCAACCTCATTAGCATGGTGAAAACGTTGCAAAAGAACAAAGAATCCTAAGAAGTTAGAGCATTAGACCCATTCTGTACAATTTGCAGAGAGAACCATTATGTAGAAGAATGCCCTAGCAACCCTGAGTCGGTAAATTTTGTTGTCAATGTTAATCGTTACTATACCCCTAACTCCAATACTTATAATGCAGGTTGGAGACAACACTGTCGCAATCCTTTTTTAGAAAGGTTTGGACGTTGTTTGGAAAACTTAAGAAAACACAGAGTCACCACCAATCTTTTTTTGAAGAAAGTGTGATTGGACAACTTTTAAAACAAGGGTTATTTCAATAAAATGTTTTATTTATTAAAATAACAATTTTGGTCCACGAAAACAAAAAAAAATAGGTTAGGGGGTCGGTTACGTGTAGGGAAATGTTAGCACCCCCACAACGTCCAAAAATTGGTACCTAATTGATTTCAAAAAGTGTTTTCAAAACTGGAATTCGCAAGTTCACACAATTTCTATTTATTTGTCCGCTCAGTGAATATAAATCTATTTTAATGGCCTTATCACCCGAGAAATGAACTTCAATCACTGCCAACACTTCCGGCGCTAACCCGTCATTCCTGCTTGATAAGACACCACATTAATTAAGTTAAGGATTAGGTGTGGTACAGTCTTTTAATCAAAACCTAATTAGTGAATAAACCTAAAGAAATTTCTATATTTATTTTAACTATTAAGGTTATAATAAAATTAAGTGTATTTTATCAAAATTATGAAGGAAATATTTTTGCACACATGTCTCTATTCTATGTATTTAAAGATCATATTCCTAAAGTTTTTAACACACATATATTTACATGAAAGACATAAAGAAATAACTAATTATTTAAGTTAAAATAAATAACTAAACAATTGCTAAATTAAAATAAAGAAAAGAGTATTTAGCTTTTATTTTGAAAATAGAATATCTGAATTAGGGTTTAAATTGAAAGAAAGCAAAATGTGAAGGATAAAATTGAATAATGAGTGAAATTCGATGGTCAATCTATAAGAAAAAGGACGAAATTGAAAAGATTGAGAACTGAAGAGCTGCGGTATAAAACCCGAGAAACAAAGGTGCGGGTTGACAAACATGTTCAGTTTGGATTCCGGGTTGGTATAAATAGCCAAAGTTATAATAGAAATCATTTTATCCCCTCCCAAATGGATCAAATCGATGTTCTTAAAAAAGCTCTGAACCCGTTCTTCATGTTCTTCATAGATTGAAGAACACGATGAACGTCTGCCGTGTCGGCCGCCTTCTAGTGGTGTCGGCCGCCGTTGCCGGTGGCAAAAATTTCCAGAAACCACATCTTTTCCCCAGATTTCGGCGACCCCAAATCATGTTTTTTTCTTACTAAAACTACATCGAAACTAAATCCGCTACAGTGCTACATAAAATTAAGGTAAAAACTTCCCTTTTCCTTATTTAAATCAAAGATTATATATGTAAAAGAGAAAATTACCAGAAATTTGCTTGCTTTTATTTCTCTGGAAAATGCTTGATTACACTTGCTTGCTTACAACCTCTAGAATCCGAATGCTTATTGTGTATGTATGTGAATTGTGTTTGTTTCGTATGATTCTTGTGTATCTAGTGTGTGTTCTACATGAATTTTACAATGCTATTTATAGGTATAGAATTGCTTGAATTCCAACAAATTCCCGATTTCTTCCCCTAAAATGTGTCCTCCTTGATTCGGATTATGCTTGATCATCGCCATGGCACCATTTTAGGGATCGATTATTCCCTTTTTGCTTTTGTTTTGACCTCATTTACCAGTTAGGGCTTCGAATTAGGGATTTTTGTTCCTATCTTGGAATTTAACCCCCGTTTGCTTCTTTTTGCATATTTTTGGTGGCTTCGATTGTTTATGGAGACGCCGGAAAGGGGTGAATGGTGACAGAAATAGCTTGTGTGCTCGCCGAAGAAGATGGAATGAACATCCGGGATTGAAACGTCGCACACGTGGTTGTCACGTGCGAATGGTGATCCGAGTGCCTTTCTCTAGAGCGTTATGTGCCGTTAGATCTCATCTAGATCTAATGGTTAGGAGCTTTGTCGCTTAATATCCTTCAGCTGGCTTGATTCCGCACCATTGGATTAATTCCTGATCCAACGGTCCCCTGTTGGCTGTGCACAAACAAAGAAAGGGCATTTAGGGTTTAGCTTATAGACGGGCCGAACAGGCTCTTGTATATTGGACCCTTTGTATATATTTCTGTAATGGACATTTATAAATATAAACGGACTGTGTATTTTTATATTTTGGGTTTTATACTAACCATTTGCACTAACTATACTACACTAATTATATTAACAAAAATGTATAATACCACTACAATACTACTAAACTGAAAATGACATAGTTATAATACAATAAATAAAATGAAAGTAAAAACAAAATGTTAGGTGAAAATTCAGTTACAAATGATGCCCTCTTTGGTCATTCCACTGGAACAAGAATAGAACAAAGAGCAAAAGGACACCGATTTTCACTAATTACCAAACCGTCATTGCCTGAAAAGACAGACGGGTTCTATTCTTCTTATGCTTGAATAGATAAGCGGGTTCTATTTTCCAAATGTCTGAACAGATAGGCGGGTTCTATTCTCCTCATGCTCAAATAGACAAGTAGGTTCCATTCTCCAAATGCCCAAACGGATAGACAAGTTCTATTCTCCTCATGCTCAAATAGATAAGTATGTTCCATTCTCCAAATGCCCGAACGGATAGGCAAGTTCTATTCTCCTCATGCTCGAATAGATAAGCAAGTTTCATTCTCTAAATTCTCGAACGGATAGGCAGGTTATATTCTCCTCATGCTCGAATAGGTAAGCAGGTTCCATTCTCTAAATGCCCGAACGGATATGCAAGTTCTATTCTCTTCATGCTCGAATAGATAAGCAAGTTCTATACTTGTCAAAAATTTAGATAAATGCTATGACCAAGATGAACATGCCCCTAGGGATGCCTAGTCATGAATGCATGTTATTTTTGCTATTTATAATCCTTTTATCAGAATTAGTTTTTTTTGAATCATATCATCTCAAACATTTTCTCAACTCTGGCAACAGATGGTAAGTGTCTATTCTGGCCCATCCCATCAAAAGAAGCAGTATGACCTCTTTTCATTTCTCTACACTGAACGACTTTGCACCATGTTATTAGGATTACAATGAGCAAGTAAGTTTGCAATAGCCCGTCTTTCAATATTAGTTGGCTTCACAAATTTCTTGTTGTTAAAATTCCACTAACCATTCCTTGGAAAGAAATCTTCACCATTGCCTACTCTTAACCTCGGGGGCTGTATGATACGTCCTTTAATTTGGGTGAAATTGGATTTCACCAAAACACCATCATGTTGTACCATAGGTTTAATGCCATAGCTACATTCATATTTTCCCATGACTTCTGCCTTGATTTTTCAACCAGGGAAACTTTTTGCAAAGTGTATAGCGTTTATAGGACACCAAAGAGCGAAACTCCATGGGGATATATGTGGGATGCTTTGGCTCCCCAACATTAATACGTGGGAAATCATCTGAATATTGTGATAGTTGACAAAATAATCATAGATAGTCATCTCCATCATCTCTGTTTCACCATTTTAGTACTTTTTTGCTTCATAGAGAACATATGATCTTTTGCACATTTGCTCGCTTAATCTAGTTATCTTGTATCCTTTGGTTGGAAGGACTGACTTTATCCTCATATTCTTCAACACTGTTTTGGCCTTTATCAAACTATCATTGTAGTTGATACATCAATATTCAGTGACAAACCTCCTTGAATGGTCTTGAATGAAAGCACCCCATATCCCTAGTTATTTCTTCCAATGTCTGTAAAATTTTTCTCATTTTTGTAGAAGACAAACTATCTCGTGTAAACATCTTTATTTTGCAACATGCTGCCTTAGGGTAATGTCAAAACATCTCTTGAGGGTTCTCTAATTCCTGCCTCCGCAGAGATCTTTGAATTGCTTACATGGAAATTTTTGTAGCAAAACCTATTTCCATCTTGAACCTCTTCACATGTTTGCTGCTCTTTATGCCCTAAGCTCCGAACTTAACCACGAAATACCTTGTAGTTCCAATACCCTTTTAAAAAAATTTCAAAGTAATGCCCAAAAATATTTTGTATGTTTTAAGTGATGTCAAATTTATTAATTCTCAATTCAATGCGAGATGCTTATACGAAAAAGGGAGATGGTGTAAGGAAAGGAAGGCTAAGAAACAAAACTTTATCAATATTGTGACAAACATAAAGAAGATTACAAGTGTTCAAATATCAATGGCCAAAACTCCTCCTGTTAAAACACCGTGAGATGTCTTGAATGTTACCCATGCTGAGCAGACTTCAAAAATGGTGACAATGCGAGAAAGTATATAACTCATCTGTGTTATGTTCCCGAGAGAATTTCCTTGGTTATCAACTACCTAAGCCGCCTTTTGTGGGTTTTCAACTTTGGTCCTCCTTTGGCTTCAAAACGCTCTTTGCAGGTTCTCATTTTGAACCCCTTTTTCTTTCTTCTTCTTCAGACATAATACTTTTTGACTGAATATGATTTTATCGGACTCTGAAGTTCAACTCCATCCATTTCAGCCAAAATTAATGCCCCACCTAAAAAAACCTTTGTTACATTGTAAGGTCCCCCCCAATTTGGTGCCCATTTTCCCCGGGAATCACTTTGATTGATAGCTTTTTCCTCAACACCAAGTCACATTCTTTAAATTCTCTCAGGTGAACTTTCTTCTCGTGAGCCCTTATCATCCTTCTTTGATACATCTGCCCATGACACAGTGCTTTCAATCTTTTCTCTTCAACTAAATTCAGCTAGTTATATCTTGCTTGAACCCGTTCTGCCTCTTCCAACTTCGCTTCCATTAAGACACAGAGCGATGGTATTTCAACCTCAATTGGTAGTACTGCTTCCATTCCATATACCAATGAGAAGGGTGTTCCCCATTAGAAGTTCTTATTGCGGTTCGATAGGCATATAAAGCTGAAGTTAGCTTTTCATGCCAGTCCTTATAAGTATCAACCATTTTTGCAACTATCTTCCTAATGTTCTTATTTGCAGCCTCCACCACCCCGTTCATCTTCGGGCGATATACCACTAAATTATGGTGCTTGACATTAAACTATTCACAGACTCTGGTTTTCATCTTGTTATTCAAAATGAAAGCATTATCGGTAATGATACTTTCTGGTAAGCCATACTAGAAAACGATTTCCTTCTTTAAGATTTTGCAAACTGAAGATCTGGTGATGTTTGCATAAGAAGCTGCTTCTACCCACTTTGTGAAATAGTTAATAGCCACCAAGATAAAACGATGCCCGTTTGACACCTTGGGGTGAATCTGACCAATGACATCGATGGCCCACATGGAGAAATGCCAAGGTGCTGACATAACATGAAGAGGTTAAGGTGGTGCATGAACCTTGTCAGTATAGATCTGGTATTTATGACATTTGTGAAAGTAGTTGATGCAATCACCTTCCATGGTTGACCAGTGATATCCAAGATGCATGATTCTCCTAGCCATAGTGAAGCCACTAGGATGGGTTTCACAAGCTCCCCCATGAACTTCTTCCATAATTAATTGAGCTTCTTTTGCACCCACACATCTTAGAAGCACTTGATTACGACTTCTTTTGTATAAAATTTCTCCATCAAGGACATACCCTAATGCCATTTTCTTGATCATTTTCTTTTCATTCTCTGTAGCTTGTGGTGGGTATTGCTGAGATTTTACATATTGCAAGATTTCATAGTACCATGGCAAACCATCTATTTCTTCTTCCACATCATAACAATGGGTTGAGGAGTCTAGCATATGTAACCTGATGAGCATCGTCTTAGAATCTTCACATGATTTAAAACATTGCTGCTAAAGTAGCTAAAGCATCGGCCATTTGGTTGTCTTTTCTGGGGAGATATTTGAAAGTGATCTCATCAAATTCTTTGGTCAACTCGAGGACCAACTTGCGGTATTCTACCAACTTTGTATCTTTTGTCTCCCATTCTCCACGTATCTAATAAATGACCAATGCAGAGTCCCCAAAAACTCTTAAAGTACGGATTTTCCTTTGTATAGCCTCTCTTAGACCCATTATACAAGCCTCGTATTTTGCCATATTATTAGTGCAAAAGAATCTTAATCAACTGGCAAAAGGGTAATAATCTCCTTCTTGCGAAACCAAAACTACCCATATACCTCGTCCTAATGCATTTGATGCACCATCGAAGTTCATAACCCAAGATTTTGTTGGAGCCTCATCATCTTCTGTGATACACATCAAATCTTCATCAGGGAAATTGAAATTCAATCTTCATAATCATCACAAGCACGACTTGCCAAAAAACCAGCGATATAACTCCTTTTTATTGCTTTTTGGCTCACATACTGGATATCAAACTCTTATAGTAACATCTGCCAATGTGCTAATCTTCTCGATAAGGCTAGAGCATCCATTATGAACTTTAAAGGATCCAATTTTGAGATTAGCCATGTAGTGTGATATAACATATATCACCCTTTTTTCTTCCAGATCGTCATGTTGCCCTAATACGCATGTAGCGATGTCTCATTTTCGCTAAAAACGTGTTTTCGAAGTGTTTGTGATTTTTTGGATATAAAATATTTATTCCGTGGGGGTTTTAAAAACCGTATTTTATTTAAAAATTGGAGTCGCCACCGGCCACTTAGGTAGGCCGGACACCATAAAAAACCAGAGATTTGAAAACTATTGGGTTTGGGAGTCGGTTACGGATGGGGAATGATTAACACCCCACGCTGCCCAAAATTGGTACTTCAATAATTACTGCTTTATTAATATTAAATTTTTCGGATTAAAGTGACGGTTGTTTAAAATTCGGTTATAATTGCGAATAAATTTTAAAGGCCCCGTTATCCGAGGGTAAACGCCCAACCACTATCACTACGCTCGACATCGGCCCGTTTACGCTTCGGATAAAAGGGCACCGCATTGACATTATATATTCCATTATGCAAACTTAGTGAGCAAAATATAAAACATGGCAAATAATTTAAATACAATACAAATAAATATTAACATAATAGAATACTAATCTAACATAAATAAAATACTAATCTAAAACATACATACATAAATATTAATATAACTTATAAATAAAAACAAATCTAATATAAATAAAATACTAACATTCATAAATATTAATCTAACACATAAAAAACAAATTTAACATAACTAAAATATTAATATAAAACATAAATTTAAAACATAATAAATACTAATCTAAAGCATAAATAAACATACAAGGTAAAAAAAGAGCACAATTTTAAATTAACTAATACTTCATTAAATCATAAAAATTACAACATAAATAAAAAGGAAAGAAAATATACCTAACTAGGAGCTCGAATAACGAACCCCAACTGAACCCCACCGAGATCTACCGCGACCCCTCCAAAAATATTAACTAGATCGGATCCAAAATAGGACCCCGATCGAATGTTGGATCGAACCAACTGGGGCCGAGGACACTGCCCCCAACCCCGGCCAGCCTTGCGGTCGGCCATGCTCCCATGAATTGGGTGGCAATTCAATTGCCAATTTCATGGCCAATTGGGCGTGAAAATTGTTTCTAATTGGGCATGTCAATTGGCTGCCCCCATGCCTTGTATTTATAGGCACGGGGAGGGTGAAATGGGGTGACGTGGAGCAACATGCTCCACGTATTTCCTTTCTTTTTTTTAATAATATATATATTTTTTATTTTTTGATTTTTCATTAATTTTATATTAGTAATAATATTATTAAAATAATACTAATAACACTAAAACCCGGTCAAAAATGAGTGATTACAGTTGCCCCTCTTTGCTTGTTCTTGTGAAACGAGGACAAAGCAAAGATCAAAAGCACTCATTTTTGACCTACTTTCTTGTCTTTGGCTTCGGAATCACGTGTTCTTCTGGAACTCTTCGCTATTCCTTAGCTGAATCTTCAGGCTCGTAAGTTGTTCCTATATAGAACTTCTTCACCTTCTGATCTTGGAACTATAGGCTCTTCCTATATGGAACCCTTCACTGTGAAGCCTCAAGTTATGAGTCCCTCCTATATAGAACTTTTCATTTTGAGACGGTAAGGCTTGAAGTCCTTTCTATATCGAACTCTTCACCTTCAACGCTGGTTTCTCCTATATAAAACCTTTTGCGCCACTGATGGATTCTTCCGACTGGGAGTTCCTCCTGTATAGAACTACTAGTCTTCAAACCCTGGAGCCGCCAGTCCTTCCTATATAGAACTTTTAGCTTCTGAAATCTCGGAGCTACGGGTTCTTCCTATATAGAACCTCTCACTCTAAGACAGTAAAGCTCAGAGCCCTTCCTATATGAGACTCTTCGCTTTCAAACAAAACAGGATTTCCTATATAACCTTGTGTGTCATGGGTGAATTCCTTCGGATGGGAGTTCTTTCTATATAGAACTGCTAGTCTTCACCCTGGAGCTGTAAGTCTTTCCTATATAAAACTTTCAGCTTCTGAAATCTTGGAGCTACGGATTCTTCCTATATAGAAACTTTTACTCTAAGACAGTGAAGCTCGGAGCCCTTCCTATATAAGACTCTTCGCTTTCAAACACAACAGGTTTTCCTATATAACCTTGTGTGTCATGGGTGAATTCCTTCGGCTGGGAGTTCTTCCTATATAGAACTGCTAGTCTTCACCCTAGAGCTGTAAGTCCTTCCTATATAAAACTTTCAGCTTCTGAAATCTTGGAGCTACGATTCTTCCTATATAGAATCTTTTACTCTAAGATAGTGAAGCTCGGAGCCCTTCTTATATAAGACTCTTCGCTTTCAAACACAACAGGTTTTCCTATATAACCTTGTGTGTCATGGGTGAATTCCTTCGGCTGGGAGTTCTTCCTATATAGAACTGCTAGTCTTCACCCTGGAGCTGCAAGCCCTTCCTATATAAAACTTTCAGATTCTGAAATCTTGAAGCTACGGATTCTTCCTATATAGAATATTTTACTCTAAGACAGTGAAGCTCGGAGCCCTTCCTATATAAGACTCTTCGCTTTCAGACACAACAAGTTTTCCTATATAACCTTGTGTGTCATGGGTGAATTCCTTCGGCTGGGAGTTCTTCCTATATAGAACTGCTAGTCTTCACCCTGGAGCCGGAAGCCTTTCCTATATAAAACTTTCAGCTTCTGAAGCCTCGGAGCGGCGGATTCTTCCTACATAGAACCTCTTGCTACGGGAGCTTGAAAATATAGGCCCTTTCTATATAGAACCTTTATCTTTGATTTTTTTTCTTTTTTTCTTTTTCCTTCTTTTTCGGCACTTTTTCTCTCTTTTTCTTTTTCTTTTCTCTCTTTTTTTTCTATCTCATTTTCATCATTTTTTTACAAGGCTGTTGATATCTTTGGACTTACGCTTCTAAGGCTGCCGCATCATGCCCGAATGACTTATCACCGGGCTCGAAAGACTTACTGGTGGCCCGAAGGACTTAACACCGTGCCCGAAGGACTTACCGATGAACCGAAGGATTTAATATATGGGCCTCACACTGTTATGGCTGCCGATTTTTCTGGACTTACGTTGCTAAGGCTGCCGAAATCTTTCTTCAAATTTTGGGATTCACGCCGAAAATGGCTACCGATCTTCAAATTTTGGGGACTCACGCTGAAGGTGGCTGCCAAACTTTCTTCAAACTTTAGGGACTCATGCCGAAGGTGGCTGCCAAAACTTTCTTCAAATTTTAGGGACTCACGCCGAAGGTGGCTGCCAAACTTTCTTCAAATTTTAGGGACTCACGCCGAAGGTGGCTGCCAAAACTTTCTTCAAATTTTAGGGACTCACGCCAAAGGTGGCTGCCAAAACTTTCTTCAAATTTTAGGGACTCACATCGAAGGTGGCTGCCAAACTTTCTTTAAATTTTAGGGACTCACGCCGAAGGTGGCTGCCAAACTTTCTTCAAATTTTAGGGACTCACGCCGAAGGTGGCTGCCAAAACTTTCTTCAAATTTTAGGGACTCACGCCGAAGGTGGCTGCCAAAACTTTCTTCAAATTTTAGGGACTCACGCTGTTATGGCTGCCAAAACTTTCTTCAAATTTTAGGGACTCACGCTGTTATGGCTGCCGATTTTTCTTCAAATTTTGGGGACTCACGCCGAAGGTGGTTGCCAAACTTTCTTCAAATTTTGGTGAAATCCACTTCTTAATACTCTTTGATAATTCTTCACGTACCTGTCCAAAACAAGCAAAAATTGACATGCCCCTATCTATATGATGCATGCAAGGTAATGCTTTCTTTCTCTTCTTTTTCTTTTTTCTCTCTTCTCATTTTCTTTTTCTTTTCTTCTTTTTTCTTTCTTCTATTTCCTTCAATTTCTTCTTATTTTTTCTTTTTCTTTTCTTTTTTCTTCTCCCTCTCTTTCTTTCTATTTTTTTCTTTTTCTTTTTCTTTTAGCCCCCTTTTCGTTCTAAAGTCTTACACCCTGAAAGGTCGCTCCCCAGATTTCTTCATCTCTTTACTTCTTCACTGTATGCTCTTAAATCCTCATTTGAACATGCTTTTAAACCTTTTGTGCGGAAGGCTTTCTTGTCTTCAGGGTTATCACCCGTCTTCATAAATGATCCTCTGGTTTTTATATTATTCTTATAAGAACCATTGTCATCTTCTTCATTTGGCGTTCCCCCATTCAACCACGGGCTCCACTGCTTTGAATTTTCTGACCCATCATACAGAGCCTTGATCTATTTCTAGTTATCAGGGTGAGCCAAAATGCTTCCATCCCCTGAGCTCATCCTTGATCTTCTCGTAGCACTTCGACGGGAACTAACTCTCGGTCCCTATGCTTTAAATCTCATCATCATTCATTTTTAAAGTAATGCAAAAGGCAATTTACTTACGTATATTTCAAAAAATAATGATTGTTTGAAAAGATAACAGTCATTTTGAAAATCATAACTTGGAGGGGATACCAAAAATTTTGAAAACAATGTTTGGAACAAATGGTAAACATCATTTTTCCTTCATTTTTTAAGGACCAAACATTTTTTTTAAATTAATGTTTGAAGAGTGTTAAACAAAATTCGAAGTATATTGCCAAACATTTTAAAAACTAATGTTTGGGGGAAATGGTAAACATCAAAACTTTGGGAGAAAATGTCAAACCTTTTAAAACATGTTTGCCCCTGAAATATCAAACACCATAGCGCATCTGCTTCAAGTTTCCAGAGATCAACTCTAATGAAGTGCATATTTAGAAGATCTTGACCATTGTGGAAATATATGCCAATGTATAGTTTCTTCTGGTCTAATATGCTTTTGAGAGGAACAACCCTACCTAGTTTCTACCCCGTTTAAGGTGGCTCTTTTAATCTTGCTATCTCACCATGCCCCATCCTTCCCTCATTTGGGTGTCGATCAAGCACTTCGAAGTTTGACGTTCCTTGAAGCAAAGTTAACCCTTATAGGCGGAATGAAATCTGAAGATATTCTCATTCAACTTGGATATCTATGGATGACCAGAATAGTCTTTGGGGCTTGTAATGTAAGCCTTTGGTTTATGGTTAAGTGAAACAGTATTTCTGTACTTGTGTAACTTGGATATGCCCATTATTCCTTCCCTTTTTTGGATCACTCTAGACTGCCCGTTTTCGGGTTTTCACCCTAGAGTTCATTTCCTTTCTTTTTACTATAGGCTGCCTTGCATACTGGCTATATACTAATGTTCGTTTTCTGTTCAAGAATGTTTTATCCTCCAAAACTCCTCGGAACTGAGATTTCTTGAATGAAGGACTACGAATACATTTCTGGGAATTCTCGTGATTGGCACGCCCAGATAAAATATAATTCTTTCTTTCTTCTTTTCTCTTTTTTCTTTTTCACTTTTTCTCTTGGATCGCTCTAGACTGTCCATTTTTGGGTTTTCACCCTAGAGGTCAATTCCTTCTTTTGTACCTTCGGATCAATGTATTTTGGTTGGATATTGATGCCAGCATGCTCAGGTAGACTACTCTTTTTCTTCATTTTCAGGATCACTCTAGACTGCCCATTTTTGGGTTTTCATCCTAGAGGTCATTTCTTTTTTCGAAATTGGCAATCTTCGGGCCGGCTGGTCTTGACTTGGCTTCAATTCGAGCTTCTATACAGATTTTCAAAACTGATATTTACTTGAAATATGGATTCCTTGTGTCTCTTGCTCATAGTTGAAGTCTTGTTCTTGTATTGTTCGATCTGTGTGTGAAGCATATACAATATTCTTTCTTTCTTTTTCTTTTTTTTCTCTCTTTTTCTTCTTTTTTATTTTATTTTTCTTTTTTTTCTTCTCTTTTTTAGACTGCTCATTCTGGGTTTTCAGCATTGAATCTCTTTCTTCTTATTCGAGTCTATGAATGTATCCTCGAATCAACACGGATCTATACTGGGTATTGATGCGATCTTCCACTCGTAGTTAATTGCCTCTCTGCAGCTCTTCTGATATTTACTCGATCTGGATTGCTTCAGCCTTCTGGTTACCATTTGTCTTCTTTTTTGGTTTTTCGTTTGGACATATCCATGTTTTCAACCACTTTCTTCTGATGATTTTCTGATCTTCGTATCCAATCTGTATGGTCTCATCTGTGTCTTCTGGTAAAGTAAAAGAACAAAATTCGTTGTCATATTCACAAATGTCCTGAGAATGCCTTCAGGGGTTAGAGGTTTAGGGTCAACTTTCGTTTCAAGGATCTTAAACGACAAGTGCCTGAGAAGATAAATTCTTAAAATGGGAACTGCCCATTGTCTAAACACTCGCTTTGTTTCTCTGTTGGCCTAAGTAAACTAGCAGATACTCACATTTACAGTATCCCCACAACATTCAATCTCTTCTAAATATATGCAACTTAGAGTTGATCTTTGGATCTGAAGCAAATGTACTGTTGCATTCAAAATTCGAGGATCTGGTATATAAATGATATATACACATGTCCATTCAAAAATGCATGTATATGCATATGGGAAAACTACCCCATAAAATGTTTAAAGAATCAAGAATGTAAAAATGCTTTCTAAATGGAAATGTGATTTGTTATTCGGACAAACAATGATTTTTTTTTGTTGAGAATTTCTTTGTGAAATGATGAGAAAATCGTAGGGACCTTTGAACTATCTCTAGGGTACTAACTCATTCCGGCCCTTTCAAGGTAGTGTAGGCTTGTGCCACTTCTCTTGTTTTTCCTTGCTGGATAAATTCTTGTCATGACTCCCTCGTCAACCACCTTCTTGATTTCTTCTATTAACGACCCCAAATTTCTTGGTGTTATGCCCCGGTGCGTTGGCGTAGAACTCACATATACCTTGACCAGATAAGGCCATATGTTCGAGATGGAATACTCCGAATATCTCTAAATATGTACTTGTTCAAAGAATTTTTCTCGGTGATTCGGAGGAATATGTCTATCTTCTTCTCTTACGATCACGATAACCTTCGAAAGTGGTATCCGTTCATCTCATTCTTTCTTTCTGCTCCTAGGCATGTCTGGTCTTTTAAACTTAGGTCCCGAAGTGTATGTTTGATTCTCTCTCCGACTGTCATGAAGTCCTCAAAGCTGGCATTCATTTTCCCGAGCACCTTATAAAAGAAGAAATAAGAAAGGTGGCATGTAAGTCACTTTCCTCTTCATCTACGGGAGGCTGCACCTGGGTCGCTAAACACAGACACCTCAAAACACATTCCCTGGAGATACTGACGACTCGGTGCTAGGTCCAAAGCATATCATATCACGGTAGGTCCTGCTAGACTGTCGGGAAAGTAGTGGATCGGCAATTTTCTATTCTCGATGTAGCCCTCTATCTTTCTGCAGGACGTGGTCAGGTGAATCTTGGGGCAGCTTGTTTTGTCATACTACACAAATCTTAGAATCTTGAAATCCGGTGGGATGACCAAATCAGGGCTTTCTTGCCTCGAATGTATCAGTCTTCTTCTTTTTCCTCATTTCTTTTTTCTCTCAAGCCCATCTTCCAACTACTTGAATCTTGATTTTTGAGCGTGCTCATTTATTTTACTTGGCAATGATAATGCTATGTAAAATTTTATGCAAGGTAATGATAATGTTATGTAAAATATGCCATGACTGTACAATGTGAGGCAATACAAGGTATGAATGCAAATGCGGTGTTGATTCTTGAACAGTCCTTAAAAGACTTTCAATAAAGAAATGTCTATTTGCCATAACTTAATAATGAATTACAGGTAACAATTGGATTTATCCTGGAGACCTTGACTTTCGAAAAGCAAAATCTGTGCTCCACGTCTCGACGTCGTCTTTAGGATGATGGATGACCCCGCCTTCTCCTCTTATTCTATTCCATGGACTCGTGACATCATGATCTTTATTTTTGTGGCTTCTAAAAATGACATCAACAAGTGCAGGCATAATGCAGATAAGATCTTTTCTGGGTGCAAACGAATAATACGTCTAAATAGGGATGGATTCTATCGGTCCTAGGGGAGTACTTTAAAAATTTTAGGGTTTAAATTAAAATTCTCAAAGATCATTTGGTTTAAAAATTCCCCCTTTTTATTATCAAAAAGTTTTAACATAAAATGAAACTTTTAGGTTTCTTTTTGTTATTATTATTATTATTCTAAAAGTTTTATGAGGGAAGAAGTTTCAAAGCAAAATAATAATATTTTCAAAAAAAAATTTAAACGAGTTAAATTAAAATCTGAGATTTTTTTAAAAATGGTCAAATGTGAAGATTTAAAATTGGGGTTCTGCGTCCCTGACTGAATCTTCTGCGTCGCACGTGCCTTACTATCATACCGTCTTCTTTCACGATTGGTCTTTGCTCGGCCTAACTTGATACTGTAATATTATCGTTTCTGGCAAAGCAGACTTTTTCTATTTTGAAAGCCTTTTAATGAACTGTTCTTGAATCAACACCATGTTATGATATGTAACATGAATGCAAATAAAGGCGTTGATTCCGCTGGTAATCACCCTTTCGAACGACTTTCATGGGAATTAAAGGGTCCAGATTACAAAAAAAGTTCATATTACAAAAGGAGTCCCTATTACAAAAAGAGTCTCTATTACAAAAAGTCATAATTACAAAACAAATTTCTACACATAAGCCCTAACTCTACCTCATAGCTCATCGACAGCTCTGAGCAACTTGATAAACCTTGGTGCTTCTTCCATGTCCGGGGTTACGAAAGGTCGGAGAGTCGCGGCTTCGGTAGCTAAGTCATTAACACACCTTGTAGCTCATTGTATGTCCACCATCAGGGTCTCGTGTGTATACTTTGGCACTACTCGCTTGCTCAGCAAATCATTACTTCGGATCTGTTGATTAATCTCTGATCGATGTCGCGCGACTGGATTGATGCCGTCTTTTCCTAAGACACCTTTTTTCCATGATGAAAGATTTTCTAATCGGACAAACCACTTGAATCAACGCCTCTATGTAATGTGGATGCAATGATAATGCAACAAAAGTATGTGTAAAATAAAAATAAAAATAAAAATAAAAATAAAAATAAAACACAAAAGTGAGTTAGTACCGGATAAATACATAAATAAAATGACAAACAAAATAAGGTAAACAAAAAAAAACCCTATTTATCCCGTCTAAAACACCTAAGGTTATCTGCATGGCTCTAAAGGGGTGGGTTTCTATATGTTCTCTACATGCAGTGTTGGTGCTAGGAGGTACCCGAATTGTCCTTGGTGTCCTCTACTAAGAGTAGCAAGGCCCCCGATCATCACCCATTATAGGCTCCTTTCAACCGGATTCAATTCAGGGGGACCCATTCGCTTATGCTTGCACGAAGGAACGATATCCTTACGAAAGCATAAGGTACTCGAGCCCCGAAGGTACTTGTTAGGCCTACACGGGAGAACGATATCTCCACGAAAGCGTTAGCGTTTTCCCCCCACTTAAAAACGAGTTTATATGCCATATTTTAAATGCGTTAAAATAAACGCGCAATTACAACCGAATATTAATTTAATAGTCACTTTAATCCGGAACTTCTAATATTATTAAAGCGGTAATTATTTGAAAAAGCTTGACTCTCTTTATTTTGTTAAAAACAAAAAATAGTCCCCAGCGGAGTCGCCATCTGTAGCGATGTCTCCTTTTCGCTAAAAAATGTGTTATCGAAGTGTTTGTGATTTTTCGGATATAAAATATTTATTCCCTGGGGGTTTTAAAAACCGTATTTCATTTAAAAATTGGAGTCACCACCGGCCACTTAGGTAGGCCGGACACCATAAAAAATTAGAGATTTGAAAACTATTGGGTTCGGGAGTCGGTTACGGATGGGGAAGGATTAACACCCCCGCGCCGCCCAAAATTGGTACTTTAATAATTACCGCTTTATTAATATTAAATTTTCCGGATTAAAGTGACGATTGTTTAAAATTCGGTTATAATTGCGAATAAATTTTAAAGGCCCCGTTATCCGAGGGTAAACGCCCAACCACTATCACTACGCCTGATACTGGCCCCGTTTACGCTCGGATAAAAGGGCACCACATTGACATTATATATTCCATTATGCAAACTTAGTGAGCAAAATATAAAACGTGGCAAATAATTTAAATACAATACAAATAAATATTAACATAATAGAATACTAATCTAACATAAATAAAATACTGATCTAAAACATACATACATAAATATTAATCTAACTTATAAATAAAAACAAATCTAACATAAATAAAATACTAACATTCATAAATATTAATCTAACACATAAAAAACAAATTTAACATAACTAAAATATTAATATAAAACATAAATTTAAAACATAATAAATACTAATCTAAAGCATAAATAAACATACAAGGTAAAAAAGAACACAATTTTAAATTAACTAATACTTCATTAAATCATAAAAATTACAACATAAATAAAAAGGAAAGAAAATATACCTAACTAGGAGCTCGAATAACGAACCCTAACTGAACCCCATCGAGATCTACCGCGACCCCTCCAAAAATATTAACTAGATCGGATCCAAAATAGGATCCCGATCGAATGTTGGATCGAACCAACTGGGGCCGAGGGCACTGTCCCCAACCCCGGCCGCAGCCTTGCGGCCGGCCATGCTCCCATGAATTGGGTGGCAATTCAATTGCCAATTTCATTTATAGGCAGGGGGAGGGTGAAATGGGGTGACGTGGAGCAACATGCTCCACGTATTTTCTCTCATTTTTTTAATAATATATTTTTTATTATTTTTTTGATTTTTCATTAATTTTATATTAATAATAATATTATTAAAATAATACTAATAACACTAAAACCCGGTAAAAAATGAGTGATTACAACGTAGCCCATAGAATTTTCATGCACCGTTAAATAAAGGATTAAAGGCGTCCCCGAAATAGGTGTTACTAATACGAGAGGGTTGGTTAACTGCTCTTTGATCTTTTCTAAAGCCGCCTGACATTCTTCATTCCATGTCCCTGGGTATTCTTTCTGAGTAATCTGAAAATTGGATCACACTTATCAGTTAACTGGGAGATAAAACGGGCGATGTAGTTTAACCTCCCTAAGAAACCCCGAACCTGTTTTGGTGTTTATGGTGGTGGGAGTTCCTATATAGCCTTTATCTTATCAGGGTCAATCTCAAGTCCTCTCTTGCTTACCACAAAGTCTAATAGCTTTCCGGATGTAACTCCAAATGTACACTTGTTTGGGTTAAGCTTTAGCTGGAAATTCCTCAGCCTTTGAAAGAGTTTCTTTAGGTTCACCAATTGTTCCTCCTCAGATTGGGATTTGGCGATCATATCATCTACGTAGGCTTCTATTTCCCGATGCATCATGTCATGGAAAAGAGTGACCATGGATCTTTAGTAAGTTGCCCCCGCATTCTTTAGACCAAAGGGTATTACTTTATAACAAAAGGTTCCCCAAAGTGTTATGAAGGTGGTCTTTTCCATATCTTCTGGGCACATTTTAATCTAGTTATACCCGGAAAACCCATCCATGAAAGAGAAAAGGAAATGTCCAATTGCGTTATCCACTAACGTGTTTATGTGCGGTAACGAGAAATTGTCTTTGGGGCTTGCTCTATTGAGATCCCTATAGTCAATGCACATACGTACTTTTCCATCCTTCTTGGGAATTGGGGCGATGTTGGCCACCCATTCTAGATACTTAGCTACCTCTAAAAATCCTGCATCAAACTATTTCTTTACCTTATCCCTGATTTTTAGGAGCATTTATGCTTTTATCCTCCTAAGCTTCTGATTTACAGGCTTGCATCCTAATTTTATAGGAAGCCGATGTAAAACGATGTCAGTGTCAAGACCTGGCATGTCTTGATATGACCAAGAGGAGATATCCTTGAATTCTTTTAGGAGCTCAATCAGGCTTTATCGAGTATGGGCTGTAATGGTGGTGCCAATCTATTTTCCTCTTCTTCTACCATCCTGAGCATTTCTCTGGGCAATTCATATTCTTCTTCATTATCAACATCATCAACTTCTTCTAAGCATAAAGGTAATTCAAATTCAACTTCAGCGTCAGACTGAGAGTCATTTAAATCATTGATATCTGAATACCTGCAAATAAAAGGGACATAGATATATATATAGAGAAAGGAGATGAATGAAATGAATGTTTTTAGTTTTAACTTTAAGCTTTATTTATGGGAAGAGTTTGCCACACAAGATTTGTTGGAAGAAAGAGAATGTATCTTTATTGAAATTTAAATTATAAAGTTTGAAATAGACCATTTACATAAGATCCCTAATTGCCTTCGGGTCTAAAGGCAAAAGGGTGGGTTTTGAGAATTACTCTGAAACTGTCTTAAAGACTACAAGAATTTCTTTAGCAGTCCAATTGTCAAGTTCAGAGCAGGGGCAAATCTTGGACAGGTATTTGTTCTCTTCCTCCTCGTTTGTCACAGTGTTGATGCTCAGCTTCTCAAACATTTCACACAAATCATTATTTCCTTTCTCTTCCTCATTAACTGGGGATCCAGTAGGTCCCCGAATATGAAGTTATGGCTCAGGGGTGGAAATGTCATCGATTTCCACTCAATTTCCTCTCCTTTCAGCCTTGCATGTCTTCTTTCCCGGTGTTTCCTTATTTTTGCCCTATTTTGCCAATTTTTGGGTTTGAAACCCAATCCAAACCAATCCTTCTTTAACGGGATTACCACGAGATACAACCTCCCTTGGTGTCTCTCCCAAATCCTTTTCCAAGTTTAGCTCATTTTCCTAGAGTTTGTTTAACTTGAATCTTTGCACAGTTGGATAATTCTGGTTCAGGCACCTTACTCCCTTCAATGACAAAGGTCGCATTGAATAGCTCTAATGTCCTAAAGTGACACTCGAGTGTACCCTCATCAATCTCGATAAAGGGTGTATCAGTAGTTACTGATACAATGATTTCTTCCTCTGCACCTACAATTATCAATTGGCCGTCAATCACAAATTTCAAATTCTGATGTAAGGTAGAAGGGACCGCTCTTGCTGTATGAATCCATGTGCGCCTAAGCAAGCAGCTATAACTGGGCCTAATGGCCATGACCACAAACTCAACATCAAAGGTTGATGGTCCAATTTGCAAAGGCACTTTAATTTTTCCCAACACATCCTTCTGAGTTCCATCCTACGCTCTTACTGTATTTTGATAGGCTCTCATATGAGAGTTGTCTATAGGCAGCTTCTTTAGCGTTGCTAATGTCAAAACATTCAGGGCCGATCCATTATCAATAAGGACTCCCGGTATCATATTTCCTTTGCATCTTGTGGTGATGTGTAGAGCTTTTCACGATCCCTTTCCTTCTCTAGGTATTTCTTCATCATTGAACGAAATAAAGTTGTTGATAGCAATGTTACCAACTAACATGTTCATCTTGTCGGTTGTGATTTTCTTTGGTATGAACGTTCGGTTCAGAATCTTCAACAAGGCCTCACGGTGACCTTCAGAACATAGCAGCATGATAACATGGAAATTCGGGATGGGAGCTTGTGGAGTTGCTCCACCATGCTATATTCACTATGTTTAAGAATTTTCAAGAATTTCTGAGCCTCTGATTCCTTCACTGGCTCATGGTACATTGGTGACTTTTCTTTGAAGAAATCTCTATCATCTTCTTTCTTAGGTTCTTCAGTAGCAGCCTTTCTTTGAGCTGCATCTCTATCCTTTGCTATCTACTGGGAATAGAGCCTTCCATTCCTTGTAAAATGGCTCACTTCATTGACATGTTAATCTTTTGTTCTTTCTTCAACAGGTGATCATTCTGGGGCTGCCACTGTGCAATCATAATTCCATGGGAACTGCTTGTTGTCTTTGTATGGAAACGGGGTTGGTGCCTTAATTATAAGTCGCGGGATTACACCTTTTGTGGGTTCACCAACTCTTGCTTTAGCCTTAATAACTAAAGGCTTCATTCTAGAATAATCTCTTCTAGAGGATGACTCCTCTGATGTGCAAATGTCCCACATGCACTCGTTGTTTTCTTTCTCAAGAAACTCTAGTTCTTTTTCGTCCATCTTGTCTTGGACCAACAGCTTAAACTCTGAGCAATGTTCAATCCCATTTCCTCTCTTCTTGTGGTGCTCACAACACAATCCATCTTCAATTTCCAAATCTTGCGCTTCTCCTTCTAGCATTCTAGCTGTCACCATTTGAGCCCATACCCACCTCATGGGTGCTCTGACCTCAGCAACATGTTTCTTAATCCTCTTGTTTTCCTCCTCCATGATTGCATTCACTCTTGTTTTCTAATGTTTTGGCAGAGGATTTCCCTGATCTTCTGACGTATCAAACGACAACATTCCAGAATTTCTTAAATCATCTACCACTCTCTTTAATGCGGTGCAATTTTTAATGGTGTGCCCCCTAACTCCTGCGTGATATTCGCATTGTGCCTTCTCATCGTACCATGGAAGATATGGTGGTGAGAAAGGAGGAACATGTCTTGGCAGCACCATTTGGGATTTGACCAATTCAGCAAACAATTTAGTGTACGTCATTGGAATATAAGGGAAATACGACTTCGAATTCCCTTGATATCTTCGTTCTTCTTTCGGAGGGCTTGTTACTGCTGGAGCTGCAGTCGAGACATTGGACTTATTAAAGACCACACCATTTGAATAATTGGGATTATAACCACTGGTGGCATTAACTTCGCTTTCCCTCTTCTTATAGGGTTTCTTTGTTTATCCATTATCCAACTTTCCACTTTTCATAGCGGCCAGAATCAGCTCTCCATTCATTAACATATTTGCAAAGCACTCAGTGGCATGATTGAGCATGCGATCATAAAAAGAGCCTTTTAATGTCTCCACGAACATTGGGGTGATTTCATTCTCTAGTAATGGTGGTTGAACTTGAGCAGCTACATCCTTCCACCTCTGTGTGTATTGGCAAAAACTCTCATGATTTTTTTGTTCCATCCTTTGCAGGACCAGTTTGGTTGGAACCATGTATGAGACATGCTTGTATTGCTCACTAAAAGCTCTAGATAAATCCTTCCATGATCTGATTTTAACCCGGCTTAGCTGTGTATACCATCGTGTAGCTAATCCTACTAGATTGTCTTGGAAGCAATGAATGAGCAGCTTCTCATTATCAAGATACATCGACATATTTTTGCAATACATGGTTAGATGTGCTGACGAGCATGTAGTTCCATTGTATTTCTCAAAGTCTAGAACTTTGAATTTTGGAGGTACTACCAAGTCTGTCACTAGGCTCAAGTCTTTGGCATCCACACTGCCATGAATACTTCCTTCTTGGAAAGACTTAATCATTCTTTCTAACTTCTCATAACGGTCCCATTTCTTCTCACCTTTAGCCTTATTGGTAATCTCATCCAGGCCGAGCACTTCATAGTTGTGAACTCCATCTTTATTGGCCTTAAACTCATTCCGAACGAAAGACTCAGCAAAATGGGGAGTCAGATTAGCCTTTGGTGTTGAAGCTTCCTTCTGTATTCTAGGATGGGTGAAAGTTATTCCCTGGAATCGGGGCAGAGCACTGGTTTCCTCTCCAACTTCTGCTGCATCTGGGTCCTTGAATCCCAGCATTGCTGCAATTGATCTAACTGTCTTCTGGTGAACTAATTCCATTTGTTGCTTCAAGTCCGTTTCCAGCTTGTCCAACCTGTCCTGGGTACTTTTGTGAGTAGTTTCTAGGGCTACCACTCTATCTTCCATCGCTCTAGCTTGGGAACGGGTACCATACTTGTAAGTTGTTTTTGCAATTTTGAATTTCTTTCATGTTTTTATTTGAATTAAATTCTTATCATGTTATGAATACATGCAAAAACAAAACAAATGCAAAGAAAAGCAACAAAACACAAAAAATGCAAATGCATGAATGCAAGCGAAGGGCCATTAATTCTATGAAGCATCTGCTCAAGAAACAACTCTTTATTGAATATGAAAGGTCCTTATTACATCAAATTTCATATTTTCTACAAATATTTTTCTGCACGAACTCCTAATTCCTTGACTTCTTCGATAAGCCACATAAGTATTGGTCCTACTTCTCCTACTGGCTTGATGTACTGACGAAGGGCTGCAGCTTCAGTAGCTAACATCGTCACATGTCGAGCCACATCCTGAACCTGGGCCATGGCAGTCCGATCGAACTCATCTCGTCCTTGAAATCTTCTGGCATTATCTCTGAGGTGGGTGAACCAGTAGTTATTACCTCCATCAGCTATATCTTCAAGGACTAAGATCTTCGTCCTATAGTCCTGGATGATGTTGTCTATTCCTTCAACTTGTTTCTTTAAGGTATCATTCTCACTTAAACAAGCCTGAAGTTCAATGTAGGTGTGATGGTTCTGAAATTCATGCAGCGAACGGTTCAAGCCATCTACTTTGACTTGCAACTCAACAACACAAGCTTGGCTTTGCTTCAACTTCTCACTAGTCTTATAACATGCTGTTTGTAACTCAAATAAACAGATCTTGTTGTCGTGGGCCTTCATTTTCCATGCAGCCACACTTTCTTTCTCTTTTTCAAGAACCCGTTTGCCATTTCCATTTTCAGTTTCCAACTTAACCGTTTTCTTTTCTTCAGCAAGAGCTCATTTGTACTTCTAAACTTTCCTCTTTCCACACTCTTTCTCCTTTCCCACATCATGATCGATTTCCTATTTCCACTATTTTGGGGTTTTTCTCAGATCAGCATTTTGAAAAGTAGTCTGAAACTTGAGGAAATCAACCATTTGGATTTCAAACTTTCTTTCTAAGTCTTTATACAGTTTTATCACTCGCTTCGTTTCCCCTTTATACTTTTCCACGTCAAGGCTTGAGTCAAACCGATCTCATTGGTTCTACTCTCACATGGCTTCTATTTCCAACTTGGCTCTTTTCAATTCTTCTCTTATGATGTCAGCTTCTGTAGGAACTACCTTCAAGTGTTCCTCTAAAGACTTGGCCTGTCCGGGTGTAGGTGACATGACTCTATCATTTACTCTAGTATGCCTCTAAATATCATAGTCCGGGGTGTACATGCAGTGACTATCAGATTTTAACTCCATACGGTAATAGTGGTTCCATGCATCACTGATTGTCTGAACCTTCTATCTGAACTCTCCTTGGAATTCAAACTCTAACAAACCAAGACCAATAGTGAATGAGATGAACTGCCGAGACCCAAATTGACGAGATACCAGCAAAGGAGCACATCCAATTCCTTCCCATAAACCTAGCAGTATCAAGAAGTTGAAATCCCCACACTTGTACAAAAGCTTAGTATGACCCATCCAAGGAACCCTCCATCTGATGTCTTCGTCGCGGCGGTCTTTGAAAATCTTAATCCATTTACTTTTCTTAGCAACTGACCATTCTTTTGCTAGGAACTCGCGGAGAGGGGAGAAATTTGGAGAAAATACATTTGACAAGGCCAATGTTGGGCATTTCCAGAAGTGACTAAGAGCCCAGACTTGTAGAAGCAGAGCACACCCTCCAAAACGGACACCTTCAACTTTTCAACAACCATTAAGGGAAATGAAGGTTTCAGCAAGTACACTGACACTAGGTTTACTCCTCTATTTAGTTGTTCAAGGAAATCAAGTAATGCCACATCAATGTTCCCTAAAACTTTTGGAAAAATGACTAAACCATATATTGCAATGGCTAGGAGATCAACTCTCTTCTCTCTGTCAGGGTTGATCAAAATTATATTTCTGATGCTTGACCAAGGGAAATTAAAGCTGCCTCATCTCTTCCGTATCAACCCCTTGACCCAACCATCACTCATTCTGGCAAGAACTTGAAGCCTTGAATGTGGGTTCTTGTTTTTAGGAGGTTTGGCATAGAGCCAGTTCTTCTTTACCTTATGCAAGTTGAATAGAGCCAATTATTCTTCAAAAGTGTGCATCATATCCTCTCCATTGAAAGTGAAGCAGCAATACCCGAGATTCCAAAACTGAACCAAGGCTTTGAGAAACGGCTCGTCCACCTTCACATAAAGGAGATTTACTATATCACTGTAGACTTCATAGAACAACTGCTTAGTTTCATAATCAAAATGATCCTAGATTTCTTGCAGCCCCTACATGTTATTCTGTTTAACACTGATGTGGGCATATTCTGAAGTCTCTATTTCATGATCAGCGGCTAAACTATCCCCAAATATTCGCTGGTTAACCTTGGACCAATGTCACACTTTTGCATTCTCATCTTCACTTTTCAGGATCTTTCCATCCATGACGAGAGCTTTTCAAAGTTGAGCCAATATTTTTTAGAATCAGCCCCTTCTGATATGGAATGATGTTGCATGAATGAATCTGCAAAACAACAAAACAAGGGGAAGTATGATTAGAATTAAGAAAACACAGAGGGTTCAAAATAATTTGATACATGAATAATTCTGGGCAGCACATTCCAACACTTCAAGACATGTCTCCACGGATTATCCTTATGAAATAATTTTGACTTAAAACTAAAAACCCTAGGTTTTCTGCATGGCTTTATTGTGATAGGCTCTAGATTCTCAAACTTGGTTAGGCTCTAAAAGGTACCCAAGCTATCTTTGTTGTCTCCTACTAAGGGTAGCAAAGCCTCTGGTTCTCACCCATTATAGACTTCGAACGAACCAAGTTCAACTCAGGAGGACTCACTTCCTATGTCTTCTCGAATGATCAATATCCTTACAAAGACATGAGGCATATGAGTAATCAATATTCTGACATGAGCAAAGCATTTTCCCCCCACTTAATCAAACGGAATGAAGCTCAGGCTATAGAGCTTTTTGCAACAATTTTAAAATGTATAAAATAGAATTACATTCATTAAGCGGACTAATAGATTGAAACCTTTGTGAACGTGCAAATTCCTTTTCTAAAAACATTTCTGAAAACAAATTGTGGCCTGACCCACTTTTTGTAAAAACAAAAATGTCCCCAACGGATTTGCCAAGCTGTCGTAACCCTTTTTAGGAAGGTTTGGACGTTGTTTGGAAAACTTAAGAAAACACGGAGTCACCACCAATCTATTTTGAAGAAAGTGTGATTGGATCACTTTTAAAATAAGGGGTATTTTAATAAAATGTTTTATTTATTAAAACAACAATTTTTGTCCACGAAAACAAAATAAAATAGGTTCGAGGGTCGGTTACGTGTGGGGAAGGGTTAGCACCACCACAACACCCAAAAATTGGTACCTAATTGAATTCAAAAAGTGTTTTGAAAACTAAAATTCGCAAGTTTACAAGATTTTGATTTATTTGTCCGCTCAGTGAATATAAATCTATTTTAACGGCCTTATCGCTTGGGAAATGAACTTCAATCACCGCCAACACTCCTGGCGCTAACCCGCCATTCCTGCTTGATAAGACACCGCATTAATTAAGTTTTCACTTTTTAAACAAATCAACAAAAGGATTAGGTGTGTTACAGTCTTTTAATTAAAACCTAATTAGTGAATAAACCTAAAGAAATGTCTATATTCATTTTAGCTATTAAGGTTATAATAAAATTAAGTGTATTTTATCAAAATTATGAAGGAAATATTTTTGCACACATGTCTCTATTCTAAGTATTTAAAGATCATATTCCTAAAGTTTTTAACACACATATATTTACATAAAAGACATAAAGAAATAACTAATTACTTAAGTTAAAATAAATAACTAAACAATTTCTAAATTAAAATAAAGAAAATAGTATTTAGCTTTTATTTTAAAAATATAAAATCTGAATTAGGGATTAAATTGAAAAAAAGCAAAATGTGAAGGTTAAAATTGAATAATGAGTGAAATTATGTGGTCAATTTATAAGAAAAATGATGAAATTGAAAAGATTAAGAACTGAAGAGCTTCGGTATAAGACCTGAGAAAGAAAGGCGCGGGTTGACAAACAGGTTCGGTTTGGATTCTGGGTTGATATAAATAGCCAAAGTTATAACAGAAATCATTTTATCCCTCCCAAATGGATCAAACTGATATTCTTAAGAAAGCTCTGAACCCGTTCTTCGTGTTCTTCATAGATTGAAGAACACGATGAACATCTGCCGTGCAGCCGCCTTCCACCGGTGCCGATGGAAAAAATTTCCAGAAACCACCTCTTTTCCCATATTTCGGCGACCCCAAATCATTTTTTTCTCTCACTAGAACAACATCGAAACTAAATCTGCGATGAAGGTAGACAAATTTATCTTTCCAGATGATTTTATTATTTTGGATTATGAGGCTGATGCTAATGTTCTGATTATTTTAGGCAGGCCATTCCTTGCTACGAGTAGGGCTCTTATTGATGTTCATAAAGGGGAACTAACAATGCGTATGAATGGCCACCATGTTACATTTAATGTGTTTCAAGCTTTGAAATGTGCAAATGAACTTGATGAATGTCAATCCGAGGAGATGATTGAGTTTATCTATACTGTGGGCATGTCAAAACTATGCCAGGATACAGAATTTGATGCCAGCATGCTTGATGGCATAGTTTAATTGTTTGAGGACTCTGAGGAATCAGCCTTGAAGGCTGAAGATGTAAGATATTTTGAGCCACTATAGTTGGCAGGCAGAGAGATAAAAGAACCTAAACCATCAATTGCGGAACCACCAGAGTTGGAGCTTAAACTATTGCAAAATCCCTTGAAGTATGATTATTTAGGTAAACACTCAACTCTAAAGTGATCATTGCCACTGATCTCACCAATGATCACGAGGAGAGATTACTGGCAATATTAAGAAATTATAAGCAAGAATTGGGTTGGACCTTCGTAGACATCCGAGGTATTAGCCCAACCATTTGCATGCACAAAATCATTTTGGAAGAGTACCATGGCAGAACCATTGAAGGCCAAAGAAGGCTAAACCCGAGCATGAAAGAGGTAGTAAAAAATAGATCATAAAATGGCTTGATGCCGAGATCACTTATACCATTTTTGATAGCTCATGGTTTAACCCTGTACAATGCGTGCCGAAGAAAGGTGGCATGACCGTGGCACAAAATAGTGAAGCTGAATTGATTCCCTCTAGGACCATCGCCGGATGGAGAGTGTGCATGGATTATGGAAGGTTGAATAAGGCTACAAGGAATAACCACTTCTCATTTCCTTTCATCGACCAGATGTTAGACAGATTTGCAGGTAAAGCTTTCTATTGTTTCTTAGATGATTACTCGGGTTATAATCAGATTGCCATTGCCCCTGATGATCAAGAGAAGACCACATTCATGTGCCCTTATGGGACGTTCGCTTTTAGAAAGATGCCATTCAGCCTATGTAATGCGCCGACAATATTTCAACATTGCATGATGTCTATTTTTTATAATATGATCGAGCACAACATGGAAGTATTCATGGATGATTTCTCAGTGTTTGGTAAAATGTTTGAGGAATGCATTCATAGTTTGGAGCAAGTCCTAAAGAGGTGCATCGAGACGAACCTAGTGTTAAACTGGGAGAAATACCACTTCATGGTGAAGGAGGGCATTATTCTCGGTCACAAGGTAACTAAGAGAGAACTAGAAGTTGATCAAGCCAAAGTGGAGGTAATTAAGCAATTTCCACCTCCGATGACTGTTAAAGGTATAAGGAGTTTTTTAGGTCATGCCGGTTTTATCGGCAGTTTATTAAAGATTTTTCAAAAATTTCTAAGACCTTATGCTTGTTGTTGGAACAAAATACCACTTTTGCATTTGACGATTCTTGTTTGAGAGCATTTCAGGAACTTAAAGAGAAATTGATTAATGCCCCTATATTTAGACCACCTAATTGGAATGAGCCCTTTGAGCTCATGTGCGAAGCCAGTGACTATGTCGTTGAAGCAGTTTTGGGACAGTGGTATGGCAAGGTTTTCCATGCCATCTACTGTGCCAGAAGAACCTTGAATGAAACACAACTTAATTACTCTACAACCAGGAAAGAATTTCCTGCAGTTGTAATTGCTCTTGATAAATTTAGATCTTATCTAATTGGTAACAAGGTTGTGGTTTATACAGATCATTCAACATTGAAATATCTCTTGGAAAAGAAATATGCCAAGCCCAAACAAATTCGATGGACGCTCTTGCTTCAAGAATTTAACCTAGAGATCAGAGACATGAAATGTAGCAAAACTTAGTGGCTTACCACGTTTCACGTATAGAGCATCACATTGAAGATGGTAAGTCTAAATTTATTAGAGATGAATTTCTTGACGAATACTTGCTTGTAGTGAATGCTATGCCATGGTACGCTAACATTGTCAACTACCTGGTGAGCAACATTCTTCCACCAGATTTGGCATACAATGCCAAGAAAAAATTCCTGCAAGAAGTTAGGCAATACTATTGGGATGAACCAATATTGTTCAAAGAATATACTGAACAAGTGATCCGCTGGTGTGTGCCCGAGGATGAACAATATAACATACTGCATTTGTGCCATGCTGCACCATATGGAGGTCACCTTTCTGGGATGAAGACTGTTGCCAAAGTGCTGCAATCTGGATTTTTTTGGCCGAGTCTATATAAGGATGCCCATTAGTATGCCAAGGCATGTGACTGATGCCAACGAACAGGAAACATCTCCAACAGACATTAACTACCACTTCAAAATATAATGTATGTGGTTTATTTGATGTATGGGGGATAGAATTTATGGGTCTTTTCCCTCCATCATTCGGTAATGTATATATTCTTGTGGATGTTGACTCTGTATCTAAGTGGGTAAAGGTTGTTGCCCTACCAATAAATGATGCTAAGGTCGTTCCTAAGTTTTTGCACAAACACATTTTTACCCGATTTGGTGCCCCTAGGGCAATAATTGATGATGAGGGTACTCATTTTAAATGTAATCTAATCTCTATAGCTTTGTGCAGATATGGTACAGAGCAAAGCGTTGCCACAACATACTACCCACAAACAAATGGGCAAGCTAAGATTTCAAACAATGAGATCAAGAACATTTTAGAGAAAACTGTAAATCCAACAGGGAAATACTGGCCTCTAAGACTATATGAGTCCTTGTGGGCTTATATGACTGCTTTTAAAACTCCATTGGGTACTTCACCCTTTAGACTCTTTTTTGGTAAACCATGCCATCTGCCAGTTAAACTTGAACATAAAGCCTACTGGGCCATCAGAAAACTTGATATGGCATGGAGAGTTGCGGGAGAAAAGAGGTTACTCGACTTCAATGAGTTGGAGGAATTCAGGACGCAAGCCTATGAGAATGCTAGAATCTACAAAGAGAAGGCAAAACGTTGGCATGATAATAGGATAATGCCAAGGCAATTTGAAATAGGCCAGTATGTTTTATTGTTTAATTCATGCCTTAAATTGTTTCCAGGGAAACTCAAATCAAGATGGGCGGGTCCTTATGAAGTTATTAAACTATACGCCCATAGAGCTATGGACATTAAGAACTTAAGGACGGGAGAAATTTTCAAGGTGAATGGCCAACGTCTAACGCATTACATGGAAGGTAGTCGAAACAATGCCAATAAGGTGATCCTCTTGGCAAAGTTAACATGAAACATCATCAGGTCTGAACTCTTTGTAAATACTAGGATATTTGTTTTTGTTTGTTTTAGGATTCAGGTTTTATTTTTCTTTTTGTTGTTTTTCAGTTTTATTCTCATGTTGTGTTGAAGAAGTTTCTTTTGAGTGTATGCATAATTAATGCCAGTGATACAACCAACATGCTTGCCAAAGGCAATACCATGCACAATACGACAACAGCTTGGCATGTGTCGGTTTACGTGATGAAGAAGAAAGAGAAAACCCAATTTTGATCAAATAAGAGACTCCTTATCACTTTCAAATCTTTTCCAATTACAACTCTTGAAATTCCATCATTATCACCTCATTAAACCTGCTACCATCATTAAACCCTTTTCAACACTCCATCTTTTACTTTCTTTACCCTAGCCGATTTCCCAAAAAAAACATTTTTCTCATTCTCTATCTTTCTCAAGCAAGGATTAAGAACACACTCGCCCTTTCTCCTTCTTCTCTTTACATCGATTCGAATCTTCTCTGCATCCCGATGACATCTTCATCTACTCCCTTCAAACGTTTCCTCAATGAATAAATTCGTAAGAAGTTTGAAACAAGTTTTGCCTCAAGATTCTTTTTGTACCAGAGGCACTTCGACATCCAAACTGACACCACTGTGAGATTCCCACCAGAGTTCATGGCCATTGTCGACATGCACAAGTGGAGTTCATTCTGCCAACAAAAATGGGAGGTCTACACCACCATTGTGTAAGAATTTTATGCGCATCTTATGACAAAAGATTTTCCATTTTTGATGATTCGAGGTAAATGCATATGTTTCGATGAAAGACTTGTGTGAGCCTGGCACAGTTTGGAGAGTTTCATCGATGGGCCACCAAACGGTGATGAGGTTGGTGTTGAAGCCAGAGATGTGCGGCTGGAATCACTTTATCAAGGCAAATTTGTTGCCTACATCTCACAATGAGACCGTCTTGGAAGAGAGACTAATTTTGTTGCACTCTATTGTCAAATGATGCAAGATAAACATTGGTAAAATCATTATTGATGGGACCTATAAGTGCATTGCAAAAGGTAAAGGTAGTTTATTTTCCCTTTGCTTATTTCTGACATTTGCATGCGTCATGATGTGCCTAGACTTGATGAAGATCAAGGCCAGATTATAAAGGGAACGACAATCACGATTGCCATATAGAAAAATCTCACGGCTGTTGAGCCAAAGGAAAAAGGCAAGGGAAAGGTCAAAGCTGCCACACCAAAGCCAAAACCTATGGCAAAGCTGGGCAATGTGGCATAACCAAGCCAACCAGTTCGTTAGCAGTGCTGTCCCAGGTTTACCACCGCCATGAGATTATTCTCCAAAAACTAAAGGCAACCGAGGACTTTAATCCTAATATGAATTGCTACACAAAGGAGATGGATGCTATTATCAGGGAGGTGCTTCACAAACTATCCCCTGAAATGGTGCCACGATTCCCAGTTTGTCCTACCGAGCCCTCGAGCAATGAAGATGATATGCCTGCCAGTCCAGCTAGTCCATTTAAGCCAACCAATTTAGTTAGTCTAGTTAAGCCAGCCAGTCCAACCAGTTCAGTTAGTCCAGTTAAGCCAGCTAGTCTAGCCAGTTCTGAATCTAATGCCACAATTCTTGTGTCCCTAGTGCAAGTTGAATCCACCAGCACTGATTCCTTACTTGAATCAGAGAAAATCCCAGTTAAAACACCCAAAGCTAAGCCAGTTACACGCCAGTTGAACCTTCCAAGAAAAAAGAAGGAAGTTGAAGCCTCCACTGGTGCAAAGCCACCCATGACTAGAATCAAGCACAAAGCTCCCGATCGTGGTAGGTTTATCAAAAGGAAGACCCGAGTCACACGGGTAGAAGTCAAACGAGAGGAAGTCTCCGATGGGGAGTCTTCTTCTACTTAAACTCCTTTGCATTCCATTACATTGCATTCACATGATCATGCATTTTATTTTTTGTTTTAAATTTTGTATATATGTGTTGTTTCATGCATTGAGGACAATGCACATCTTATGTTTGGGGATGTGCATTTCCTTACATTTATGTCATGCCATGCTTTCCATATCTAAATTTCTACATTTTTGCTTGCCATGCCATATAGGTCATATAGTTAGTTACATACCGAACCGTTAAAAAAGGAAATTTTGCCTAAATTTAATTTTGAAGGATGATAACATTTGTTAGGAAAGCTTTATTTGATCTAGGTTTCTGTCCAATGAGGAAATTTAAGCTTTAGTTGACATGCCATGCCAGCAGGATAGTATGCCAAGATTGCTTGGCAATTGATCTCTAGTTTAGGGAATTGAATTTACACTTAACACGTGATATGTATCTAGTTCCCTAGCAAACTTAGACTATTTGAAACTATGCTCAGATTAAAAAAAAAGAGAAAAAATTGAAAAAAGATGCCAGAGTAAAAGAAAATAAATAAGGCAACAATGTTCTGCCAAGGAAATGAAAAAATGAACCCTCCTCTACCTAGGGATAATAAGTTACTTGGGGCTTCGTTGTTGCTCCCTCTTAGTTCTTAAGTCCAAAACCCTATGGTATGAGTTGAAAAGAAAGCCTAGTGATGTCTGGATTAAGGTGGGGATTTGTGGTATGCTCCCTCTTATCACTCACGCTAAATAGTGTCACGAAGCAAGTTTAAATTAATGCCAACAGAACCCTCGGCAAGAAAGAAAAAAAGAAAAAAATGATGAAAATAAAGATCTAAGTTTAGGTAGTAAAATTGGCTAAGGGGGTGAAAGGATATTGGATACATATTGCCTACACATCATGCACTCTTCATGAACTTAGACTAGAGTTATATTGCTACACTTGAATTACTACTTGCTTGGCATTATTGCACTGAGATATTGAGGACAGAAATAGAGCCAACTTCTACTTGCATTACTTGAGGACAACCAATGAGTTAGGTTTGGGGGGTGTTACCTCTCTAAAAGTATTGTTTTTAATGTCAATTTTACATTACTCTTGCTTGTTTTTAGGTACATTTAGTTGCATTAGGTTGTTAGAATCATGCATTTGCATAAAGAGTTTAGTATTCTGTCTATGCTAGTGTGAAGTGTTGTTTTGTGGCTATTTTGTAGGTTTGGCATAGGATTAGGCGCAGGAAAGCAACACAGTTAGGATGGCCAAAGGGAATTCCAAGTGTTGTTGGCATTGAAGGACCAGAGAGTGTCAAGCACTTGTTGGCAGAGAAGTGACTTTGATGCCATGCCAAGAGGCTGTTGAACCCTAAAAAAATAGGACATGATCAGGCTTCTAAAAGATCGCAAATGGATCAACCTCCGAGAAAATAGCGGATAAGGAGATGCCAAGCTATGTTGGCAAAGACATGCCAAGCTTGTGTGCCAAGGCAACATCGGCATGATGATATTAGCCCTAGCTTGATAAGCTATCACACTGATCAGATAAGACTCTATCTCTTATCCTTGGAGCATTTGGAATTCAAATGAAGAAGTTATCCTATTCCCTTCCCTTGTACGCATATATAAGCACCAACTGATCAAGCATTTGCGTACGAGAGGAGATCGGGAAGACTTTAAGTGATCGGGGTGAGGTGTTGGAGTGCTCGACGAGTGACGGCCGGCTGCACCGAGGAAGGGTGGTTCAACTACTTGGCTGAGAGCTTGGATTCGAGGGCTGCACCGAGAGACCCCTCTCGCCTATTCTCTTTGGTTCAAGCTATTTTATTTTTATTTTTATGATGATGTATTTGAAAACGGTTATGGCTTTGTTGGTTAAATCCCTCACCATGAACTAATTTCATATATGGTAGGGGTGTTAGTTTTAAACGTTGATTTTATGCCTTAGCTTCTTTAATGGCAATTCTGTTTTGACAAAAGTTTTCTATTCGGCATACTTAAATTTTTCCCAAGTACTATGCCAAGCGAGAGCTGGCATAGTTAGCCTTTTGTTCTTCAATATCTTAACAGAATTGGGGTGGCAACGATTAAGTTGTTGAATAATATGGAGAGAAGCTTCGAGAGAAGTCGTTCAAGTAGATGAACTTACTTCATAAGTGATATCTACCCCCTAGGAATATGATTGGTTCTTAATCAAATCAGTTCATTTAAAAACATTCACTATAGAGATATAGAGGTTTTTACATAATCGGCTTAGGGCGATGACCATCGAGAGAAGCATTAGTAGTGCTGAATCTACTCGGCAACCAATGCCAAGATAGTTTGCCAATAACGGTTGGCATGAGCAACATTAAATCCAAGCATTCCCTGCCAACACTCATCATTCACTAAGAACACCTTCCTTGCCAACGTTTTACTTCATTTTTCTATTCTTTTTAGTAATTCCAAAACAATCTTCAAAACAAAAATCTTTTTTTCTAAGGCAAGTAACAATCAAACAATCGAATTCCAAGCCAATCTCTTTGGGATTGATACTCAGCTTAACTGATGTATTACTTGCAGATCGTGTATACTTGCATGCAAAAGACTCTTGGCACTGTTTTACTAATACATTCATTTTGCCCCTTTTGCCAGCATTCACTTTACACATCTTCTATAGAGTCTACATCGACCAAACATATAAAGCCAATTACAACTCCAGCACAATACATCAAACTTGTTCAAAACATGGAGTTTAACCCAAACCATCCCAAGAATCAACAATGAACCTCATTGCCTTCATTACTACAAGTTCAGTTCGAAACCATACTTTCTCGTTATACAAGCCTTGGATTTTCCCCTCGCTTGCTTGATGCCTCCAACTCTTAATTCACTACATTGATGGACAAAGAGAGCGTAAGCACACAAGGCTTAGTGAGGAGCGCTCGAAACACAACACCGTCAATGCATTTAAAACCATTTTCCCAACTCACATGAGTTTAACAATTTAAATCATCTTTCAAAACATCACGCCTTAAAAACCATGCACTTAACACTTTCAAAAATCAACATATTAAACCATATGCAACATGTATCATGGATCAACAACAAATCCCATATGCTAACACTCAATTTAAGTCTTCCCATGCATAACAACCATATGCAAAGCTTAAAGAGTAACTCATGTAAAAACCAACTTTATACATTAACATCCATCAACATGATACATTAACAATTATATTGGTTTTCAAGTGATCATAAACCAAGCTCCACTTTACAAAATATTACATCGGATACACGGATTCAACAAGTGTCCTCTCAACACTTCAATCCATCTCAACCGAAATTACGGTACGATCACAATTGGGTACAATCACAACCTCGGGGACACCAACCCCAATCATTGGTTAGACGCTTAATCCACTAACGAGAGTTTTCAGTACCATATAACCCCTCAACCGTTAGGGTACTTTGATGGAGTATTTGGTACACCTTATAAACCCCTCGACATCTAAGGCTACTTTTTATAGTGCACTATCAATCCTATGGCCGACCAACTATATCTGATAACATTTTAAAACAAAAGACTTGCCAATATAATTCATTATTAACAATGTACCTCACTATTTTAAAGTAACACATTAAAACCATTTTCAATGCATTAACCGAATGCATTCACAAGTATTCCTCATACTTACATGGATCATTTACCAATGCATCCATCATCAAAATATGCTCAAAAACAATATATAACATACTTGAAAACATGCTTAACAGTAGGTACCATGTAATTCAAAACAAGTGCATAAAAACCATTTCCTTAAAACATGACCAAGGAAGAAATCTCCTCATACTTACTTCTGAGTTTAAACCAGTGTTTCAAGCTACGTTTAAACTCCCAAAAATCACCTTTAAACCATTTCAAAGCTGAAATCCATGTTCTCACTCACCGACAACGCAAAGCCTCATTCGTCGATGCGAATTACTCCTCCAAAGCTTCCGAAGCGACACTTCAAGCTTGAGGATCAACCTCCCTTGATTTTACCACACAAAAACAGAGGATCCAATGCATCAAAATGCATTAACAAACCCAACAACATTAATCCACAACAATCCTTTACAAACACTAGCCGAAACCTTTTCAAAACTAGCAAAATCGTCATCAAAAACCTTCCACACTTAACCCAGCCAAAACCTAAAGGTTTAATCCATCGATTAACATCAATTGGCATCCAAAAACAATCCAAAACAATCCTTATATCTCCAGCATACATTAAACCTCTACAACTTCTCAAAAACACATAACTAGCACCCTAAAAAATTAGAGATTCACATTGCTTCAGGATTCCAATGTTAAAGTCAATCTATTAACATTATATAACATAAAAATATTGATTAAACCCAATCAAGAACCCATCAAAACATATCCAATTCGAAAATCACATAAACTCATCAATTAAACATTGATTTAACCATTCTTCTACAATTAAATCATTAAAGCTCAATATAAAACACTTATAAAGGATCAATAACTTGAGAATTTCATTAAATAACAATACATTAGAGAAGAAGGATGAAGCTCACCTCTAATGTTGACTTTCCTCCTTAATTGTATTGATTTACATGAGAAAACAAGATTAAAATAATAAGGTTTTGATACGAAACAATTAAGAACTCATTTGACATTTTAAGATTGAAGAAATCAAGAAGTTACCTGAAGATTTTGAAGAAGAAAATAGTGTTTGGCTAAAGAGAATTTGAGAGAAAATCTTTTTAGAGAAAAGTTACTTACGTGAAATTTACTTAGGAATTAATTATGAAATTAATTCCTCAAAATCTATTTATACCTCTCCCTAAATATTTTTAAAATATCCAATTAAGGAGAGAACTCTGATATTAGACTTTGGGCAAATAGCTCCTTAAAGATTCAAATTTTTTATCCTTTTACAAAACAGTCACTAAAAATAGTTTCCATTCTTTACATTTTGGTCACTAGCCAAAATGTCACATTTTCAAATTCTATTTTTCAAAATCAAATTTATCAAAAATATTAATATATTAAATAATAATTTTTAGATATTTTGCCCAAATATTTTCTCACTCAAAAATATTTTATCCGATTTTAATCCTGAATCCGACTCAAATCTCTAACCCGATCCACCTGACCGTCTAATCAACCTATAAAATGTTAGGCCCAAAACTGGGACGTTACAGTTCCCTTCCCAGATAGTAATTTACTTTCCTCAAAACCTTTTCAATTAGTCCATATTGATCTTTGGGGACCATATAGATTTTCTACACACTCAGGACATAGGTTATTTCTCATTATTGTAGATGACTTTAGTAGAATGATTTGGACATACTTGTTGAGGTTGAAATCTGAATCTATTCTCTTATTAAAAAATTCTTTCAATACATTAAAACTCATTTCTCTGCCTCTGTTCAAACTTTAAGGAGTGACAATGGTACTGAATTCTTTAATTCAGCTTGTTCCGAATTGTTTTCATCTCTTGGTATTGTTTATCAAAGTAGCTGTGTGCACACCATACAACAAAATGAGGTGGCTGAACGTAAACACAGACACTTGCTTGAAATTTCTAGGGCCCTTAGGTTTCATTCTCAAGTGCCCATTAAATTTTGGGGTAAGTGCATATCTACTGCCTGTTATATTATCAACAGGCTACCATCCTTTGTTATTGCATAGAAAAGTCCTCTTGAAAAGCTTTATTCTAAACCAGCTTCTCTTTTTAATCTTAAGTTTTTGGGTGCCTTGCATATGCTACAAATTTTACCTCTCATGATAAATTTGTCCCTCAAGCTATTCCTTCTGTGTTTATGGGTTACTCTGTTACTCAAAAGGGATACATTCTCTTTAATCTTGCTACAAAATCTTTTTTTGTATCCAGGGATGTTTTGTTTTTCCATTTTAGTTTCTTAAAAATTCTACATCCTCTTCCCAACCTTTTTTCCTCCTGATTCATTTTCTCATGACACTGATTTTTTTATCCTGAATTTTTCTTCCCCTGCTAATTCTCCTACTCCACCATCTAATCCTCCACAATCTGTTCCCACTTTTTCACCTATTCCAACTTCTTCTTCTCAACCTTTATTATCTGTTCCAGATATTCCTCCATCCTTAGATACCTTAACAAGCATTCCTACTTTTGCTACATATCAATCTAATCAAGTTCTTCTTCAAAAATCTTCTCGGGTCTCTAAACCACCCTCATGGCACAATGATTTTACCTGATCTTATCAATCCTCTTCTCTCCCAGTCAAGTATCCTCTTTCCACCTATATTTCTTATTCTCATATGCTTTCTCGTACACAAGCTTTTTTTGTCTTTTATCTCTTCTATTGTTGAACCTACCTCTTATTCGGATGCCATAAAAAACTTGTTTATATTCAAGCTATTAAAGAGGAGTTATCAGCCTTGGAATCTAATGAAACTTGGTCAGTCGTTCCTTTGCCTCCTAGTAAGGTTCTCATTGGCTGCAAATGGGTTTTCAGAGTCAAGTACAAGGCTGATGGAGTTGTTGAAAGGTATAAGGCTCGCCTTGTGGCCAAGGGTTACACTTAGTTAGAGGGTGTTGATTATGTTGGGAAACGTCGGTACACCCAATGGCGTAGTGGAAAAATTATCCGGCGTAATCTACCAATGATCCATGTACAAAGGACGAATTCAGGGTGATAAAAGGATGAAAACATTAACTCAAGTAATCTGGAATTTTGCAGCGAGTAGAGGAGAATCCAAATCAAATTCGAGTCTTCACAGCAGCGTTCCGACCTCTAGCAGTCCACCTGAATAAAACGAACAATTTTTCTCTTCTCTAATTGTTAGAGAGGATTTTCGAAAAAAAACATATGTTGGCTGCTAGACCTTATGCCTTTATATAGCATTCAAAAACCTAATTCTAATTAAATTTGGATTCTTTAAATATACAATATATTTAACCAAATATAATTAAATATGTAGAATCTGATTCTACTTTAATTAGGTTTCTTTCAGAGATATATTTATATTTTAATACTATTTGATAATTACAATAACTTATCAAATATTAACATATATATAAAAACGAAATTATCCATAATTACAATAATTATAACAATTTCGGTTTCTCACTAATTACGTGTACAACAAGTTTGTAGACATGCTATCTAGTTGATATTTGTTCGTTTCAATCATAGGGTGTCACCCTTGTAGGTTCATGTAACGTTAGTAGTAATATCTACAACAATTCTAACATTACAAGCAATGAGTGGCATCTAGCAATACATCATTGCTACCTAAGTTACATGAAATCGTGGTTCGATTTAACCTTTTTCTGTGATTAACTTCTTTTATGTATTTCATCCTTTTGTCCTCATATCTAGATCGAACACAAGTCATGGATTAGTCACACTTGTATAGTCTGTCTAATGTTCTTGATATCTTGAGTAGACTATTATAAATGAATAATATGATATCCCATATCAATTTATTCGAGCATGGCCATGCATTTTTTAGTCTCACTCAATCAAGTGGCCTATGATATTACTTCTATTATGTATGAGGGACAAATCCTATCTTGATCAACCATATTTCGCTACATGGATTGTGGCATATCAAATATCAGTCTTTATAGTGTAGTCAATTACGACACACGTTTGACCGTATCAAAATATGTCACTCACGATGTTGAAATAATGATGATCTCAAGTCTGAGGATCATACATGTAGTTATCACCATGAGCAATGTTGTGACTGTCACATAATAATCCAAGAAATATGCTCGTAGCAAGTCAGTCCAGTATGTCGTTCCCTAACACATACTTATGTATTGATTTTGACATCTCCATGTCAATGACAACATTTTGTCATCAATCAACTACATATTAGTCTTAATACATTATTGTTGTCCAAGCCCACAATAATTCTCGACTAAGGACATTCAAGAATAACTATATTATTCTAAGGACTTTATTATAATTCAGTTTATTTATAGATACACAGAATAAAACTAAAATAATAATAATAATGGCTTCTTATTAATAAACAAAACAAAATAAGTATTTTTACAACCATCTCATAATTGGTCTTTGGGCATACTCCAACAGATTACACAGAAACGTTTTATCTTGTGGCCAAACTTGTCACTGACTATATTAGCTATTGCTGCTATGTTTGCTTGGCTCTTGTGCCAAATGGATGTCCACAATGCTTTCTTACAAGGCAATCTACATGAGGAGGTCTACATGAAGTTGTTTGAGGGATTTTGCAGCCAGGAGGAGAACATGGTGTGTAGGCTACAAAAGTCTCTATATGGGCCGAAACAGGCCTCAAGACAGTGGAACTTGAAATTAACAGATGCCTTGTTAAATGATGAATACAAGCAAAGCAGATTTGATTATTCTTTATTTACCCAGAAGCAAGAAAATAAGTTGGTAATTATGCTTATATGTGGATTATCTCCTAATTACTGGGAATGACATCAATCTGATTGAGGAATTGAAAGGGATCCTAAATGATAGCTTCAAGATGAAAGATTTAGGAGAGTTAAAATATTTTCTGGGTTTGGAGATTTTAAGGTCTAAAGAGGGGATATTGATAAACCAAAAGAAGTATGCATTGGAGTTAATCGAGAGTACATGCCTGGGCGCAGCTAAAGCAACTCTAACACCACTGGAACAGAATGTAAAGCTCGCTACTGTGGAATATGATGAAGGAGCCCAGAAGCAAGAGTTTGAAGATCAAATTATAAGTGACAAAACTGTGTTTCAGAGATTAATTAGAAGATTAATATATCTGACTCGCACTAGGCCGGATATCCCCTTTGCAATTCAACACTTGAGCCAATTTATGAAGGTGCCTAAGAAATCACATCTTGAAGCTGCCTTAAGAGTTGTAAGATACATCAAGCTAGATCTTGGTCAAGGAATTTTACTACAAGCTGCCAAGGATTGCAAGCTGAAGGCATACTGTGACTCAGACTGGGCATCTTGTCCAATGTCTAGGAGACGAATCATTGGTTTTTGAATTAAACTTGGAGAATCTTTGATTTTCTAGAAATCAGATTAACAAAATACAGTGACGAGGTCCTCAGCAAAGGCTGAGTATAGAAACATGGCTGTCACAACATCAGAGATAGTTTGGTTGGGAACTTGAAGTGCTATGTCTTGAACCAGCCAAGTTATACTATGATAGCAAAACGGCTTTGCCAATAGATGTAAATCTAGTGTTTCATGAACGTACTAAACACATTTAAATAGACGCCACTTTGTACGAGACAAGATACAAACAGAACACATAACTTCAGCAGAACAATCTGCAGATTTGTTGACCAAGGCTTTGGGCATACAACAACACAATTTACCTATTGTCCAAGTTGGGGGTTAAATCTATGTTTAAACCACCAACTTGAGGGGGAGTGTTAAGACTGTTAATTTGTTAGATGATTAGTTAATGTTTGTAATTAGTTAACATAATTAGTTGGCTAGTTAGTTCAATTAGTTAGATTTGTTAATTAGCTTGTTAGCTGAAAGTTGTATATAAATACCTTGTATTTTCTTAATAATGTAATGAGGTATTCTTTAATATCTGCCCACCTTTATTATTTTAACATGCACTTCAAAATATTAGTATTTTTAAAATTTTAAAATTTAAAATTTCTTGTCTAAACACACCCCAATAATTATTAAACTTTTTTTAGCCTTGTAGTATTTTATTTTATCTTAAATGTTTGTTTCATTTTGAATTTATTGTCATTTAAAGTATTTTTTTATAAAAATTCTATATTAGCATTAACGGTGAGTAGATAAAATAATTAATTGCAATAAGTACCATTATCATTTATCATTTCCATTAAAATTAAATTGAAGACAATTAAGTACAAAAAATATTAATTTTAAAACTACATAAAAGATATTTATATTGAATTATAGATTATTAATGGAGTTGCAATATTAACTTCATTACAGCTATACACCTAAGATATCATAATTGTTTCAACATATACATGGTTTTTGTTTTGATACCAGGGATAGATTTAAGATTTAGCGGTGGGGAAAAAATAAATTTTGAAACGTGGAGAGTAAATTCATAATTTTTTAATTTTTCAAAAAAAAATCTATAAAGAATTAAAGGTAAAAAAATTCCTCTTGCCAGGGCAACAGCCCCTCCCATGAACAATTTACTTCCGTCCCTGTTTGGTACTATTCCATGTCAATTCGACGCGTTTCGATTTTATGTTTCTAATTTATAAATATTTTTAAAAAATATTTAATGTATAGGTTGTATAATTTAAAGTTTATAAAAAATTTTAAAATTAAAAATTTAAATTTTATAATTTAAATACAAATGATTGTCTAAAAGTATAATTCATATTTTTAAAATGTTTTATATATTATATGTATGTGCATATACACGTCACTTACGTGCATACATATAACTATTCATATGGAAATATAATTCATATTTTTAAAATATTTTATATATGGCCTTGTTTGGCAATTAACGGATAGCTGATAGTTGATAGCGGATTACATTAGCTGATAGCCGATTGCATTAGCTGATTTGACTAACGTATTGTATTAGCTGACTGTATAAAGTGTTTGGTAAAATTAACTGATAGTTGATAGCTGTTTGATTATTTAAACAAGCAAAATGACATATAAGGACATGATTATATTCAATGTTTGTTTGAATAGTTTATTAGTTATCTATAATTTGTATCTATTACCGTTTAAAAAAATATTTTGTATCTATTAATATTAATTAGGTTATAAAAAAATTTTTTAAATATAACAATATTAAGCATATTTGAAGGATTTATATATTACTTTATTATTTATATAATTATTTTTAATATAATTTAATTAATTATTAAATTTAAATAAAATTATAAATGTGTGAAAATAAAATAAAAAATAAAAAGTATTACTTTGCAGATGTTACAATATAAATATAAATATAAATATGTGAGAGTGAAAAATTAAAATAGAAAATGTTAAATTTAGGTTATTTGAAGGTTTTTGATAATTGTTAAGGGTAAAAGGGTCTTTATAACTATTATGTCAAACCGCTAATTTCAAAAAACTTCTATTAGCAGCTTTTTCAAAATTAAATGTTTTACTCCAATCCACTATTCCAATCCGTTATTCACCAAATATTCAAATTACGAATCTAATCAGACAAACATCTAATATTAACTTAAACATTTAATTCTAGTTCAAACCGTTATTTGGACTATTATAAGTTATTGATGGAATTAAGTACCAATAATTTATCGGTACTTCCCATCGAACGTGACGGAACCTGAAAACTCATTACAATAGCTGAACCTCCAACCAAAAATTATTAAAACACAAATAATTGTTAATCGTACGCACATGTTAGGTATTCATTTCCTAATAAGTGTCGTTATATGGGTTTATATATATATTTATACCTGAATGAGATATTTTCTTTCAAGTTATATTTAAAGAGTTTCCTCTCTAAAGTTAGTATTTAAATTAGACATTTTTATCTGAATTGGTGTTTAAAGAATTTTTGCTCTCAAGTTAGTATTTGAACTTTAATTTCGTCTATTAATTTTATTAATAGTTTTAGTCTTAAAAGTTATACATTCTATCAATTTGATCTTAATTCGAAATGATTCAATAAATTTAACTCATTCGTAGTAACAAATTTCATCAATTTAAACTTTTTATTATACTATCAAACTAAATGAGTTTGTCAAAACAAAATAATAGTTGGATAACTATATTCTATGTTAAAACAAGTTATTGTTAAACTTTTATTATACCAAAAATATATTATAATAATTTTTTTAGAGAAAAACAAACCATTTAAGAAAATAACATCAAGTAAATTAATAAAATTTTAAATATAGTGGGTTAATTTTATTTAATTGTTTCAAATTAAGATCAAAATGATAAAATGTATAAATTTTTGTCTCTTTTATTCATGATTTTTTTATTAGTTTTTTTTCAAATTCAATCGATTGACAATAAAAGTAGCGGGTTTTTAAAATAATTTTTAATTTATTCTACACATTTTCATATTTCCCAATTTTTATAGTTTTTTTAAATAGTAATTTAAATATATATTTTACATTTTTTTACACTTTTTAATATTTTATTATTTTTGAATTTTTATTAATTTTTTTGCAAAAAAACAAAAATAACTGACATCAATATTGACAAGAAAAATAAAATAATCAATGTCAATTTAACAAGTTTATTATTTTCTTTTGTGGTTGATTCTATATGATAAAATAAATAGACGTTCGAGAGATAATAAGGCAAAAAAAAGAGAGGGGCTAAAATAACTTTTTCGAAAAATTATGATGTTTAAAAATACCATTGGGCCAAAATAACTATAAAATAGGAATTTAAGAAGTAAAATGAGTGATGAATTTAGATATCTAAATCTAGTCATTAAAATATAAAACTAGAGGCAATTCTACCTATCAGATGAATTAGAACAAGAGCAGAGGCTATTAACACAATTTCGTAATTAGTTGGTTAGTCAAAAGGATCTTTATATAAACAAAACTTTCAGTTATATATCCCATTTTAATTCTACCAATTAAATAGAATCAGACACAACTAAAAAGAATTGTAATCACTAATTTTTGTCCAGATTTTATAATTATTAGTATTTTAATATTATTGTTGTTTAATATTATTTAGTATTATTATCAATGCTATTTAGAAAATAAAAATAATAATAATAAATAAAGTAAAATTAATTAAATAAAATGGATTTGATAATATAATAACAGTCCATTAATTAGTGTTCAGTCCATTTACATAACATTGATTTTGATTACAAGGGCCTGTTTTGGCCCAACATTTAACATGAAACCCTAATTTTATAATCCGATAAACCCTTTATTTTCTTGTGCAGTCGCCTTGTAACCGTTGGATCAAATCTGATCCATTTGATCCAACGGTCCATATGAAGCTCAATGCCCCTTCAGATGCCGTGTGAGATACACGCACCGACGGTTCCTCTTCCACGCGCGCGTGAATTGCACGCCCGAGACTCCCACGCTTCCACGCGCCACGTGTCTCCATCTGGAGCAACCACGTCACTTCTCTGAGGCTATCCAGACCGTTCATCTCCAGATGAGATCGCAATCATTGGATCAAAATCGATCCGATGACCCAGATTAAATCTGGCAGATAAACATTTTCCTCTCCCTTTCACCGATGATTACCGCGTGTTATCATCAACGGCCCTTCTCGTCGCCGGGAAATTCGCTGCCACCAGATCCCTCCTAATCCGAAAAACAATAAAAAAATACAAGGGAATATCAGATTTGATATCTCAGCCACAGTGAAAACATTAAATTTGCTTGATCTTGTAAACAAAGAAAATCTTATATATATCATGTAATAAATTCGCATGTAATCAGTTTTTGGGAAGTAATAAAATACAAAAGAAAAGAAAACAAGAAATTTCAGAGGTATTCTTTCTCTTCCTCTTTGCATGTAAACAAAAATACTAGAATAAAAGGGTTGAGAGTTTACCTTTCCGTTGAGTCATCTTTCGGCCGTCCTAGGGTTTCCGATGATGGACGAGCCGCCTCCTAGTGATAATCCCTCGGCCTTTAGGACCGATAAGGGTAAACCGTGAGGTAAATGGGGGGCCTAAGATGGTTTATTTTTTTATATGAAGGATTTGGGTGTTCACTCACCGAAACAAGAGTGTATTTGGGATTTTAATAAAAAAAATGGCTCAAAATAGTTTTTTAGAGTTTATTTTGGTGTTCATCGGCGCCGGCGAACGGCGGCCGACGACGGAGCACGATAGTTGGCACGACGAAAGGCCTCCTGAAACTGGGTTCATCCCAAATCCTCATAGGATTCTGGGATTTTTGGGAGCATATAAAAAATAAAGGGGGAAAGGTTATATTTTCGGTTTGAAAGTGTCATATATACTAGGGTTAAAGCAAAATAGGTTAATTACTCTATAAACCCCTCCGCCTTAAAATAATCGCCACCATGGTCCTTTCGCCCTTCTTAATCACACATCCAGTCCCTTGAAATTTTTCAAAATTTTCAATTTAGTCCTTGTTTTAGTGTTAATCATATTTTTAATGGTCAAATCCCCTTCTAACCCCTAATCAAGCATGTATTACTTAATTTTAGCATTGTATTTACATATATTTAATTTCAATCCTTTATTTTGTATATTTGTGCTCAATTAATTATTTATTTGCTCGATACATTTTGATCATTCTGTTCTTGTTATTGCTTTGTGTGATTGTATATATATGTATAGGACTATATACATATATATGTGTTATGCTTTTTTTACGTCTTGCACTTAGTATACATACATATATATATATATATATATATATATATATATATATATATATATATATATATATATATATATATATATATATATATATATGCCGTCATTCATGTATATTAGTACATATAGTATATGTATATCACAATAGGCCATTTTCATAGGCATATATTTCACATATTACAGTGTATAGTTTGGGTAACATTGTAATGTTATTTCTTTCACAATTATGCTGTGTATTTATTTGTCATCTTCTTGTTTTATTTATGTTGTTGATTCTTATGTTTGTATATTGGTCTATGCATGAGTAATCACCATGTCTAATTTATCGTTTTATTTATTTTAGTACTCGAGGTCTCGATATCCTAGTGGGAGTGTCGTCCCAAATTTTTTGGCGTCATCCCTTTTGGTATCGGAATTACGGGTTAGATTGTTTAATTTTGTATTGTCATGCATACATGCATTCTTAGGAATTAAAATTAAATTATTATTTTTCTTAATAATTACGATACGAAACCATTAGGTACTAATTTTGGGCAGTGTAGGGGTGCTAACCCTTCCCCATCCGTAATCGACTCCCGAACCCAAGTTTTTAAAATCTCTAGTTTTGTTTTACGGTGTCCGGTATACCCTTTTGAATAACCGGTTGCGACTCCAAGTCTTATTTTAAAAATACGAGTTTCCACAAATTCTCCTTTTAAGTACTTTTCAATAAAAGCGGGAAGTACCCCAAACACAATTTTTATTTTTTCGTAGCGGCCGAATAAAACAGTTGCTACAGCATGAGGGCTCCGCTGGGGAAGCTATTTTCTGCTTTTACAAAAATAGAGGAGTCAAGCCTTAGTAGGGTTCATCTCGTAACTATTAAGAAAATTGAAGTTTGGTTTAATTTAATTTCTAACTTCTAACCTTTTTTGTTTACGCAGTGATTGATATGATTTGTCATCATATATTAGCTTTAGAACCTTTAAGTGGGAGCGGTTACTTTGCCTTGTGGAGTGTTCACTTCCGTATGGTGTTGTAATTCGCTTTCAGGACCCGGTCCTTATATTTCGTGGGGTTCATGCCTCCGTATGATATATGGGTTATGTCCTAGCGACAGTTCGGGTACCCTTTACTTTAGAACTTAACCACGTATAGTGAACTATAGAGCTCACCCTTAAAATCATGTCGGAACTCTGCCCATCTAGTGGCGGCCCCTTTTTAGGTTCTGCTTGATACGCATACTTGTTCTATGTGCTTTTAATGATTTAAAATTATTGAATTATTTATTGTGTTACGTTTAATTCATTTAAATTATTATATTGTACTGACTTCCTTTTGTTTCATTTCATTTTTTTTCTTTTGTTGCATTCAATCTGTATTTCACATCATACATAGGTGTTGATTCAAGGACAGTTAACTTTAGAAGTCATTTTAATGGGAGAGAGGTTTTGTAATACCAAAAGTGATAACGCTTTCGTATGGGGTTGGTCCAAACGAATACAGATAGAGAGAGAAGACAGCCTAGTAGCAGGACATGTGTCAGAAGTTACCGGGCCCATTGTGATCATTTCTAGGCAAAACGATCTACAAGAGTTGCAAGAAGTATGGTATGAAGCAAGCTTTCCAGCAAGAGTTTGGTGACATAGATCTTCTATTAAACGTCCAAAACGACATGCACTTGTTCAGGGCCCTAACTCAGTTCTGGAACCCGAGATATAGTTGCTTCACTTTCGGGAAGGTGGATATGACTCCCATAATTGAAGAATATACCATTTTGCTCCATTGTCCGAGGTTTAAGGAAGGAAAAGTCTACACCAAGCCTAGAGACCCTCTATCCTTCTTAGAAAACATGACTGACATCACCCGGATGAGCGTAGATTGGTTTCATGGTAAAATCACAATGAATGGAAAGATTGATTGTATAATTTAGGGGCATATTCGAGACTTGATTCACCTCCATCCTGACCCACCAAAGAAGAGACAATTGTTTATCTTCGGCATCTATGGGTTAGTTATCTTCCCCAAGATTCGGGGATACATAGACTAGGCTACGGTGGATTTTTTTGATAAACTCAAGAAAGGGATCAATCCAGCACCGGTCATCTTAGAAGAGACTTTTCGATCACTAATTGCATGCAAAAAATGGGAGGGAGATAGATTTTTAGGCTGCGTCCCACTTTTAGAGATTTGGATCCGAAGTCATTTCTAGGGTCTGAAGTTCTCCTATCAGATGTGTTTGTCCACCTATTCTCCTATAAAAGATTTCTTAGAAGGATACTAGGCTGAAACAATGACCGATGATCAATAGATGGCTGCATTTTGTGACCTCTGTGATGATACCGTTAGGTGGAAGGTATCGTGGCTAATCTTAGAAAATTTTCTATACCGCCGTGGAGAGTATGATTGGGTACCTTTGCCCGAGATTTGGGGTGGAATTGGTTATTGTCCGCTGCTCGTGTCACGTCAATATGGTTCAATATAATTTATTCCTGCCACTCACGGTCTGGATACATTCAGCTTCAAACATGAAGGTAATGGTTACAAGGAACAAGTCCTGAAAATGAACCGTTCTTGGAAAAGTATGTATAAGGTCGAGGTCTATAAAGATAGTTTGCCATTTACTCCAGGTTATGAGCAGTGGAGACTCGGCCAGGTTAATGATACCATTCCTCATGAAAATCAACAAAATGTTCAGCCTATGGAAGAACATATGAGGAATGCTCCATCTGACCTAGAGAAAGCCAAAAGGGCGCACAAGAGAGAAGTATGCGCCTTAGAAAAGCGTGTCTCCGACCTCGAAGCTGCAAACTATCTCGCATCGATTGACTTGGTCAAATACAAGAATCGAGGGAAGGAAATCCTAAAAGAGAATAAGGTACTCGAAGATGACCACAAAGACTTGAGACAAGACTGGGTAGAATTGAAGCAAAATTTACAAAGAAACGGCCTGGGTACCACCGCCAAAGAACTGACGATTAAACTGGAAAATGCAAGAAAGAAAACTGATAGCTATGCTAGGAAGTACGAAGCTAGCCAGAAATAGGTGGGAAAAAAGGCCGAGGAATTGGAAACTATCACTCAAAAGTTAACTCTCAGCCAGAATCAAATTCATAATTTAGTGGCTCAGCTAGCACAGTTAGAGTTAGCTTACCAAGTCAGTCAGGGTCTGACCGAACAAAAGATAGAAGAAATGAATGCAATTGCCCGAGAACTAACTATAAACCAGGCTCTAAATCAAGGGCTAATAGCTCAAAAATGGAGAACTTGAAGCTCAGATGATGCAGTTAGAAAGACTTCTGCACGACTAACACAACCAAGATAATGTCGCTTTGAGTCTTGCTCGAGATGAGAACGAGTCACTGAAAGCAAGGGTAACTGAGTTGGAAACCACTCTACAGGATTGTAAGGAGCGACTCACCTCATTTGAAGGAGCCTTACAGGAGGATAATAGTCAAATAGTCTGGGGACTCCAACAGGCCGGTCAGTTAATCAAGGATCAACACAGGGCAATGATGGATGTAATGGCACAGACGCAAGGAGTGGCTCACTATATCCAAGGCTTGGCAGGGGAAACAGTCGAGCTGTATGCATGTGTTAATCTAGAAACAGAGTTGGGATTCTGAATTTGTACCCTACTCCGTAAAGCTGAAGCCTTAGAAGTAGATGTCACATCTCAAAAACAGGCCTAGTTGAAATTAGGTTTCTGTGATCAAAAATTTTGAAACCGATATAATAATGTTTGTAATGATTGACTTTTGTATCCCTCGTGATAAATGAAACTATATTTTGGCCCTAAGTGCGTAAATAGACCCCCTTGTATGAATTTCGGAGCCCAAAGTGCAAATCTGAGCTAGTCGTATCGATACGGTCTAACCATCAATAACTAACTTTCTTATTTTTGCGTGGGTATACCGATACAGACAGAAGCGTATCGATACGGGTCCCCTGTTTTGAGCCAAAATGATGTTGTTTCAAAATGAATTAATAGAAGGTGATGAATCACCTCTATGCTTGTCCAATCTCACGTGAAATTCATCAGAATTCACAAGCTAATAAAGTTATTAGCCTATTTGGAAAGCTAATAGGCTTTGGGTTAAGCAAACTCCCAATAGGAGGAAATCTCCTCATTGGCTAATTGGGAGGCAAGGCATTATTAAGGTCATTGACTATTTTACTAAACCAAGAAGAAGAGTTCTCGTCAATTGTTCACTTCTCCCGAAAGCAAAACACCACACTTTGTCTTCCACAAAGCAAGCACCATCATTATTATCTCCTACCTCAAGCTTAAGATCACACCTCTCTCTTTGTCCATCTTAGGCTCACCGTTTCTTCAGTTTGAAAACACCAAGGCAAAGCTTCCACTTGGGTAAGGAAAAACCGTCTTTCAATTATTGGATTCCATAAACGATTAGGATATAATTTCGAATTGAAATTTCTAAGCCTAATTCTTGAACCATGTTTTTATGTTGATTGTAATAACTTCTTGTGTTTTCCTAGCTCAAAATTTGAAGGAAAATAATCCACCATCTTCCATCGAGGCTAGGAACAAAAGAATCAAGATTCGGGAATCCTAAAAGCTTTCGTACTCTGAGGTGAGTGTAGTTGTGTCAAAGGACAGGCTCGTTGCCATCTCGTTGCATTATTTGATGAATATGATTGCATTTGAATAAGGGCTCATGTAGAGCAAACTATGTCGGAATCGATTAGTAATTTCGATAAGTATCTTGTGTTGCTTTGATATGTGTAAGTTGGACATGATATGCTTGATTTATGATATATAGAGCTAAGGCTCAACTTTGACATATGATATGTTATGATCTGAAAGATATGAAATATGTTACTTATGTGATCTTTGTGTATAAGTGGACATTGGATACAATTGGCATGCCATAGGATTATTTGAGCTCATACAAGTAAGGGTGGACTACGGTCCGTGCTACGGCCTATATGTGGGGGAAATAAGGATGGTTTGTGTAAGTGATTTCTCTCTGGAGCTACAGTTCAAGGCTACGGCCTATTTTCCGATATGAATGGTGTAAAGGGGAATCCGTGTATCCAATGGTACCAATTCAAGAAATAATGTATGCTTATGAAGTATAACTTGATGATTATGAACTTGTATGATTTGTGGATTAGCATGAGATTATATGTTTCAAATCATGCATATGTTACCCAATTGATCACTATGCCAATCATGACACTAGCTATTATTTGCACTTTTTATAACTACCTCACTAGGCTATATAAGCCTAACATGTGTGTCTCATGAATTTTTAGGACCTTGAAAGAATTCCGGCTTCCGATCGTATGCTTCCGTTGCAAGTCACCTCTTCTTAAGTATATGTATGCCTATCTTTTGCCTTAAACTCCTAGTCAAGTGGCATATGGTCTGAACATGTTTTGTATGAGTATTTTGATGTTTATGTAATAGTCTTATAATGACTTAGTGTTGTATGCATGAAATGGTATATTTTGGAAATGGTTAAATAGTTAAAATGAACCTAAAATGAGCCTAAAGTGAAAACTAGGTAAACAGATTCAAAATGCTATAAAATTTGGTATGACAGTAGAGTAATGGATTTTAGGCTTGCTGGTAAAATTTGGTAAAGATTGGACAACATTTGAGGGGTTAAATTAGGTAAAAACCAGATATAATATGTCATTACAGGACAGGTGTATCGATACGAGGCTAGCTATATCGTTACGGCCTTACATAATTGGACTTGATAAAGCAGGGAGTATCGATACACTAGGGAGTGTACCGATACGGACCTTGGCAGTAAGGTCTGGGAAAATAATTGCCTCGGTATGACCTCAGGCGTACCGAAACGAGTCAACCCAAGCCAAATTGTTTCGATACGGGCATAGACGTATCGGTACGGGGTCGTTGACCTTGAAACTGGAAAGTGTAAAATTTAACATAGCATATCGATACAACTTAAAGTGTATCGGTACGGTGTCGGTTAATTCCGTTAAAAAGCTTGAGAAGCAGTTTTAAAAGATTACAAATTGGTCACTAATAATTATATGGCTCAAATGGATAGGTTAAAAATATCCGATAACAATGAAACTTCTCAGGTTAATGATTGGTGAGTCTAATTACAGGTTGGTAATAAAGAATCTGAATTAGGATCGCTAATTTGTAACGTTTAGTCCTTTTAGGTCAAAAGGTTTAAATTAACCTCAATTCTGATTTCGATCTCTGGATTCGCTTCCCATTAACACTTTTTGACCCGGTTCTCTACCAGACCAGGAAAAGGGTGTTATAGTAGAAGCTAGCCGTTATCTGTAACTTGTTATGTCATAGAGTTGGGATTACGAGTCTGCACCCATTTTGTGAAGTTGAGGCTCCAGAAATAGAAGCTAGCTGCTGTTTGTTACTTGTTATGTTAACCTTTTGTAATCAGACCTCTTCTTCAAATGAAAGTCTTTCTAAGAACTATTTAAGAATCAACGCCTTCATTGCATTCATTTTGACACATTATTTAATTGCTCTTAATTATTTGTTTGCATTATACATTGCATTCAATTATTAAAACAATAAAATTAATTGAGGAAAATATCATGGAAGAAAAATTAAACTGCAACCATTCTGCATCAATATGGTACCCGACTACAAGTAAAAATAATGGAGGATAGGGTGTCTAATTTAGAGCAGGGTCAGAAAGACCTTGAGACCTGTTTTGTTCGAGCCGAACAAAGCATCACTGATCAGATCACTCAGTCACAAGCTGCAATTATGGCTCAGATGATGGCATTGCTTGAAAAAAGGGTTGGTAAGGAAAACATTTCTGATTGTACTATGGAAGAACCAAAGGAGACTGCATCTCACGTTAGGGTTCAATCAGGAACACATACTCCCGAGAGGAAGATGTACATCAACACCACTAGAGTATTCGCAGTACACCAAGTAGGGGCGTCTATAGGTCAGCCCATTGATGTGGAGATAGGCCATGAGGATGAAGTGCCAGACTTGAATGTGATAGAAAAGAATAGGGCCGAAGTGGAGAAAAAATATGAAGAAATGTTTTGTTTCTTCGAGGAAAGATTTAAGTCTATGCAAGGGGCAAGCGAACAGGAGAACGAGGCCAATGACTTGAGCCTTGTGGCGGATCTAATTCTCCCGTAAAAATTCAAAACGCATGATTTTGATAAATATGACGAAACTACTTGCCCCTCTGCCCATATAACTATGTACTACAGGAAAATGGCGGCCTTTGTAAAAGATGAGAAACTACTAATTCATTACTTTCAAGATAGCTTGACCGAGTCTGCTATTCAGTGGTATACCCAACTTAGCCGGGCTAATATCAAGTCATGGAAAGATCTTTCGAGAGCCTTCGTTGAACAATACAAACATGTGTCAGACATGACCCCAAATCAAATTATACTGGAAGGAATAAAGCATAAGCCAATACGCCAAAAGATGGCGTGATGTTGCTACCCAGATTCAACCACCCATTCCCGAACATAAGATTACACCTATGTTCGTGAATACTTTAAGAGGCACACTGTTTGACCGTTTGATAAATAATACCACCCAGACTTTTTCTGATCTGGTAAGGACAGGAGAATCAATTGAAGTGGCAATAAAAAGCGGGAGGATCGACAGTGGAGAAATCCATCAGAGAACTTACAAAAAAGGATAACAAGGTGAACGCTACAAGCACCTATTGTGTTCTGACAAACATTACCATTTCATAACCATAAGCTTCGACTGGAAGTGTACAAAATGCAAGCAAGAAGGAATATAGAGGTCCTAAGAAGGAAAAGGAGAAGATGTCATTCACACCATTACTAGTATCTTATGCTGAGTTGTATTCTTAGTTGTATAAGGCTGATTTGGTTTGGCCCTATTATGTTACTCCGTACAAACCTCTTTTCCCTTTATGGTATGACGAAAATGTGCATTGTGACTATCATGCGGGTGTCCCCGATCACTTAATAGAGAACTGTGTTTCCTTTAAGAAGTTCGTTCAAAACTTGATAAAAACTGGGGTTTTAAAGTTTGATGAACCAAATGTGGCTGCTAACCCGTTACCAAACCACAGAGGTCGTAGCGTGAACGCCATCGAAGATGAAGGTAGTAGAATAGTTAAAGAAAAAGCGCCTGAAGTTAAATCCCCTTTTAGGTGGGTGTTTCAATAGCTATGTATGGTGCGTCTGATGGAGAAAGGCATGGAAATAGTCCAAGAAGGATGCGAGACCCACTACGAGTTTCATCAAGAATGAGGACATAAAATCCAACATTGTGAAGAATTTAAACAGTTGGTCCAGGGAATGATGGAAAATAAGGAAATTGAATTTTTCAAGAAGGTTGAAAGAGGAAAAGAACTGGATGTGTGCACTTCAAACAACCCCAAGTATGGAGTGGATAGGCCCTTTGTCGTCTTTTCCAAACCAAGGGAGGAAGGCTCGTCCTAGAGTGAAAATCTGAAAGTGTCACCTAAGATTATCATCTCAGCCCCAACCCCTTTTTAATTCAAAGACACTCGAAATTTCCCTGGAATTATACAGCTTATGTTTTTGTGTCGAAAGGTTCAGGATCGCATAATGACGAGAGGCCGCCCGAAGGCACAAAACCCACACAAGAGGAGGAACCGGTCGAGCCAGAAGTAGAAGCTATGAATGAAGTGGAAAATTTCACCAAGAATGGCAGGTGTTATCTACCGAAAACAGTAGAGGCAGTAGAAAACAAAAGTGAAAGCATGGTAGTTGGACTTGAGAAGATGTTTGGTGAAGAACCTCCCATAAGAATCAACGAGCCTGTGACCGAAGCAAAAACGCAAGAATTTTTAAGATTTTTAAGGCACAACGAGTACAGTGTTGTCGAACAGCTTCGTAAACAAGAGGCAAGGATTACGGTACTTGAGCTGCTACTAAACTCAAAAAAATATCGTAATGCATTATTAAAAGTGTTGAACCAAACATTTGTTTTGAATGATATCTCTGTGACCAATTTAGATTGCATAGTGTGACATATTACTGTAGATAACTATATCACGTTCAGTGATGATGAAATCCCGGAAGGGGGTATGGGGTCTACCAAAGCTTTAAACATCACTACCCACTACAAAGGGTACGTTTTGCCTAGGGGGCTCATTAACAATGGGTCTGCATTGAATGTATTACCAATGGCAACTTTACAAAGGTTACCCATAGATAGTTCCCACTTGAAACTGTGCCAAAATTCTATGAGGGCCTTTGATGGAACTCAAAGAGAGGTGGTGGGGAAAATCGATATACCCCTATTTATTAAACCAATGAAATATGTCATTGAATTTGTGGTGATGGATATTAAGCCGACTTATAACTACTTACTAGGAAGACCTTGGATTCACTCTGGTGGCGTTGTTCCTTCATCGCTGCATCAAAAGCTGAAGTTTGAAATCAAAGGAAAATTGGTGAGTGTTGGGGCAGAGCAAGACATCATTGCGTCAGTAACATCTAATGTCCCATATATCCCACCTAATGGAGACTCCATAGAATGTTCCTTTCGGGCCCTGGAATTTGTGAACGCGACCTTTGTCGCGGAATGAAGTAAGATTCCCTGCCCCATGTTATCCAATTGTACCAAGATGACTGTCTGGGAGACCCTAGGACGAGGAGCTAAAATGGGAAGAGGTCTTGGGAGGAACTTGCAGGGAAGCCTACGCGCAAAAAGAGTTATCTCCAAGAAAGACCGATATGGGCTGGGTCGTAAGCCTAGTATGTTGCAAAGGAAATAAGAGTATAGTAAGAGGGCGGAACGGAGAAGAGCCAGGTTCAAAGGAGAAGATATCCCATGGAAGCCGATGACCTTTTCTCACCTAAGAGATATCTTCATATCTGGTGCGATTATCAAATCCGTACAAAAGGTACGTGAAGCAAACCAAGAGAGTGACAAGCTCAATGATGAAGAGATGTTCAGTGAATTGCTGGAAGGGATGCTTGTCAACATGATATCCAAAGGTGAAAAAGTCAACAAGTTTTTAACTAGAATCCATCTTTGCCTTTTAGGGGAATCGCTCAATAATTGGAGCAGTATCGACCTGCCTGTAGTCTTTAGGACAGAATCAGAGTAATACTTCAAACCAACCCATTTACTTTTGCCCACAAGCATTAGGGATCTTTTGTAAGGGGCTACTATGTTAGTCTACTTGAAGTGCAATGAAAATTATGCCTTTCACGTTTTCTCAAATGGCAAACATTTCATACATCTATTATTCATTTATCATTCTTTTTTTCATTCATTTTTATTCTCATTCATTTTATGTGAATATTCTTCTTTTCCAAATACCTTTTTCTTTGTGCAAGGTCCCTACCATTAACTGTATGAATGATTTTGAATCTGATTTTGAGATAGACTCTGAGCGACCTTTGTGCTTGGTAGAAATCGATGAGGGGCAGGATGAGATAGAAAACGAAGTCCCAAAGGAATTGCTAAGATTGATGGCAAGTGAGGAAAAACAAATCATACCTCACCAAGAGGAAGTAGAGACTCTTAATTTAGGGACTGGGGAAGACAAAAGGGAAGTGAAGATTGGCACCACCCTTTCTTCAAAGGCTAGGCTCGATTTGATAACTTTGCTTCGACAGTTCAATGACATATTTGCTTGGACTTACCAAGATATGTTGGGGCTGAATACAGACATCATAGTATATAAGTTGCCAATAGGACCCGAATGTAAGCCAGTTCAACAGAAGCTCAGGAGAATGAGGACTGATATGCTGTTTAAAATCAGAGAAGAAGTAAGAAAACAATTTGATGTTGGTTTTTTGAAGGTTGCCAAATACTCAGAATGGGTTGCGAACATAGTCCCGGTACCAAAAAAAGACGGGAAGGTTCGTATGTGTGTAGACTATAGAGATCATAACAGAGCAAGCCCAAAGGATAATTTTCCCTTACCCCATATTGAGACTTTGGTTGACAATACGGCGGGACATTCATGGTTCTCTTTCATGAATGGTTTTTCAGGATACAATCAAATAAAAATGCACCCAGAAGATATGGAGAAGACTACATTTGTGACCGAGTGGGGCACATATTGTTACAAAGTGATGCCATTTGGACTTAAAAATGTTGGGGCTACATACCAAAGGGCCATGGTAACTCTCTTCCATGACATGATGCACAAAGAGATTGAGGTATATGTGGATAATATGATTGCTAAGTCTTGCACCGAGAAATAGCACATTTAGAATTTGAGACCTTTGTTTCAAAGATTGAGAAAGTATCAACTGAAGCCCAACCCTGTTAAATGCATATTCGCAGTCATGTCTGGAAAGTTTCTGGGATTTGTGGTTAGTAGAAAGGGAATCGAGATAGACTCTGACAAGGTGAAAGCTATTCAAGATCTTCCACCGCTTCAAACACAAAAAAGAAGTTCAAGGTTTCTTGGGAATACTTAATTATATATCTCGGTTCATTTCTCAATTGACTGAAAAGTGTGATCTTGTCTTTAGATTACTTCGAAATAACAACCCAGGAGTATGGAATGAAGAGTGTCAGAAAGCCCTAGAAAAAAGTCAAAAAGTACCTCACAAATCCTTCGATCCTAGTGGCTCCAGCTCCAAGTAGGCCGTTAATCTTGTACCTAACGGTCTATGAAAACTTGATGGGTTGTGTACTGGGGCAGCATGATGAGTTCGGAAGGAAAAAACAGGGTCATCTACTATTTAAGCAAGAAGTTCACTGATTGCGAAACACGGTATCCGCCGATTCAGAAATTGTGTTGCGCTTTAGTTTGGGCTACCAAAAGGCTCAGACAGTACATGCTGTATCACACCACCTGGTTGGTATCTAAGTTAGACCCACTGAAATTCTTAATGGAAGCACCAGCCTTAATTGGGAAAATGGCTCGTTGGCAAATGTTATTGTCCGAGTTCGACATCATATTTGTGAGCCAGAAAGCGATAAAAAGAAGTATTATAGCAGACTTTTTAACGAGTCGTGCCTTAGATGATTATGAACCCTGAGCTTTAAATTCCCGGATGAAGACTTGATGTGTATCACAGCTGAAGAGGAAATGGTTCAAGAAGAAAAGTCATGGAAACTTTATTTTGACGGAGCATCCAATGCACTGGTCATGGCATAGGGGCAGTGTTAATTTCTCCAGAAAATATCTACTACATTTTCACGAGTAAATTGGAATTCTTTTGTACAAACAACATAGCCGAGTACGAGGCCTGTGTTATGGGATTGTCTGCGACTATTGAGAGAAATGTCAAGGTGCTTTAAGTCTTCGGAGACTCGTCCTTGGTAATCTACCAACTTCGAGGAAAATAGGAAACGAGAGATCCAAAGCTAATTAAGTATTATAACTTAATCCGGGAGCTAATTAAAGAATTCGAGAAGATCAGTTTCACCTATCTCCCAAGAGAGGAAAATCAGATGGCGGATGCTCTGGCGACTTTAGCTGCAATGTTCAAAGCAAGTACGAAAACAAAAATAAAACCAGTTAAAATGCAAATATTTGAAATGCCGGCTCACTGTTTCAACTTGAAAGAGGAAGCGGATGGAAATCCTTGGTATTATGATATTTTGTAGTATATCAAATTTCAAGCCTGCCCCAAAGAAGCGAATGAGAATGATAAGAGAACTATCAGAAGAATGGCAATTGGTTACGTCCTAGATGGCGAAATCCTATACAAAAGAGGCAGTAACCAAATACTGCTGAGGTGTGTTGATGCTCGAGAGGCCAAAAATATTCTCATAGAGGTGCATGATGAGTTATGTGGGACACACGCCAATGGCTTCTCAATGGCTCGAAAGATTATGAGGTATGGCTATTTCTGGTCAACTATGGAGAGAGATTGCATCGACTATGCCAAGAAATGTCACAAGTACCAGATATATGCCAACAAGATTCATTCCCCGTCGTTACCCTTGCACACTATGAATTCTCTATGGTATTTCGCAATGTGGGGCATTGATGTTATCGGGAAAATTTACCCGAAAGCATCCAACAGGCATCGCTTCATTCTAGTTATCATTGACTACTTCACTAAGTGAGTAGAAGTAGCCTCGTATGTCAGCATCACAAGGGTGACAGTCTGCAAGATCTTGAAGAAAGAGATCATTTGTCAGTATAGATTACCAAAAAGGATCGTTACTGATAATGCCTCCAATTTAAACAATACAATGATAGTAGGGGTGTGTGAACAATTTAAGATAGTGCATCATAACTCTACTGCCTATCGTCATAAGATGAATGGGGCAGTCGAAGCAGCAAACAATAACATCAAGAAGATCATATCGAAAACAACATATACCTTTAAGAATTGGCGTGAGAAACTACCGTTTGCTCTTTTCACCTATCGAAGTCTGTACGTACATCGACGGAGGCAACGCCATACTCTTTGGTCTATGGCACAGAGGCAGTACTACCTATTGAAGCAGAGATCCCATCACTTCGAATTTTGAACGAAGTGAAGTTGGACGAAGCTGAATGGATACAAGCCAGGTATGATCAGTTCAATCTCATTGAGGATAAGAGGTTAAAAGCTATCTTCCATGGTCAGATGTATCAAAAGAGGATGATGCGGGCTTATGACAAGAAGGTCCGCCCAAAATAATTTCGCAAGGGGGATCTAGTGCTAAAAAGGATCTTACCAAATCATAGAGATTCCCGAGGGAAATGGACGTCTAATTGGGAGGGGTCGTATGTCGTCAAGAAGACTTTTTCTAGGGGAGCACTGATCTTAGCAGAGATGGATGTGAAGAAGTTGAGAAATCCAGTAAACTCCGACTCAGTTAAAAAATACTACGCTTGAAGAAAGAAAAAAAGAAAACAACAGCACCAACAAAAAAGAAATCTTAAAAGTAAAAAGAAAAAAGGAGTTCATAATGAAAACCTGAAATGGGAATTTTGAAACCAAAAGAATATTTGAGTTGAAAACCTGTAACGAGCGACTCAAGTGGATGTAGAGATTAGGCACTCGCAAACAGACCCTCGTGAAAATCAGACATCCCAGTGAAGAGCTTCAAGCGAAGATTCTACCTCGGACAATAGGCTCACGCATCATTCATGCAGTGGATGTTTTAGGATATTTGTATAGTATCTCATTATCTTTTCATGTTTGCCATGACTTTGCAAATCACTTCAAAATATATTCATCTTAATGAAGTACTATTTCGTGTCTTTTCGTGTCGTTTCTACAAGTACCCAGCAAGTATATTAACATAGACTTAAAATAAGCAAAAGATTTCTTGGTATTACTGTGTTCTAGCCTTTAAAATGTAGGAGATTCAAAGATAAAGTTTGCCTCGACACTCGAGTTTTCTTTGATATATTCAGGAGAAGACCTCAAGCACCGAGATGTGAGGTTGCACTGAGATCTGACGGCGAGGGTCACCAACATCGAAGCTCAAGCATGCCAAGAAAAAGTAAGAGAATCATGGAAAAATAAAAGAACTATGAGGCAAAAACCTGAAAGGGCGCCAAAAGAAGAAGAAGAAAAAGACCAAAACAAAAAACAAACAAAACAAAAAAAGAAGAAAAAGAAAAGGAGAAAATGAAAGAAAGATAGAGTGAAAACCTGAAATGGCACTTTGGGAACCAAATCTAAAGTGGAAACCTAAAAAGGCGCTTTAGAACAGACATTCAAAAGCTCGAAAAGAATGAGCTAAAATGATCGAACCCGAATATGAGACGGGATACTGCCGTTACAGAGAGCCAGAATAATGCATAAGCAAATAGAAGAGTAAGATTGGCCGATCAAAAAAGCAAAAACGGCCGAGCAATTCTTCTGACCATGCATCATATGTAGTTAGACATCCCTAGGATAAGAGCATGCTAACTCATACCATTAAAACATGCTATCTCGACAGGAACTCAAGAAATCAACAAAAGACTGGGTTTTTCACATCACACTGGGGAAGTAGATCTCAAGCAATGAACTTTTTTCATGCTAACACGGCGAGAAATCAAGGTATTATATCAATATTTTTGAAACTTCAGCCTTCTGAAAAATAAAGGAAAAGTTTCATGGTACTCATGACGTAAGAAAACGGGGTGCCATTTCAGAGTAAAAAAAGTTCTATATATGAAGAACTGTAACTCCAAAATTTCAAAACCGAATGTTCTATATAGGAAGAACCCGAAGCCTCAAGAATCTGAAGCGAAGAGTTTTATATAGGAAAAACTCATAGCTTCAGGATTTTAGGGCGAAAAGTTCTATATAGTAAGAACTTGCAGCTCGAATAAACCACCAGAAGCGAAAGGTTCTATATCGGAAGAACTCGTAGCTCCAAGACTTCAAAATGAAGAGTTCTTTATAGGAAGGACTTGTAGCTTCAAGATTTTAAGGCAATAAGTTCTATATAGGAAGAACTTGCGGCCTGAAAGTACATTGCTAAGAACAAGCTAAATGTTCTATATAGGAAGAACCCGCGGCTCTAAGGCTTCTAATGAAGAAAGAGTGCAACGAGTTCCATATAGAAGGGACTCGTGGCTCCAATTTTTCAAACAGGGAAGTAGGATAAAAATTAGTGCTTATGATTTTTGATTTATTCTCATTTCACAAGAATGAGCAAAAAGGGACAGCTGTAATCACTATTTTTTGTCTAGGTTTTATAATTATTAGTATTTTAATATTATTATTGTTTAATATTATTTAGTATTATTATCAATGCTATTTGGAAAGTAAAAAAATAATAATAAATAAAGTAAAATTAATTAAATAAAATAGATCTAGTAATATAATAACAGTCCATTTACATAACATTGGATTTTGATTACAAGAGACTGTTTTGGCCCAACATTTAACAAGAAACCCTAATTTTATAATCTGATGAACCCTTTATTTTTCTTGTGCAGCTGCCTTGTAACCGTTGGATCAAATTTGATCCAACGGTCTAGATGAAGCTCAATGATCCTTCAGATGCCGCGTAAGATACACGCGCCGATGGTTCCTCTTCCACGCGCGCATGAATTGCACGCCCAACACTCCCCCGCTTCCACATGCCACGTGTCACCATCTGGAGCTGCCACGTTGCTGCTCTGAGGCTATCCAGGCCGTTCATCTCCATATGAGATTGCAACTGTTGGATCAAAATCGATCTGACGGCCCAGATTAAATCTGGCTAATAAACGCTTTCCTCTCCCTTTCACCGATGGCCGCCGCGTGTCATCATCAACGACCCTTCTCATCTCTGAGAAATTCATTGCCACTAGATCCCTTCCAATCTAAAAAATAATAAAAAATACAAGGGAATATCAGATTTGATATCTCAACCACAGTGAAAACATTAAATTTGCTTGATCTTGTAAACAAAGAAAATCTGATATATATCATGTAATAAATTCGTATGTAATCAGTTTTTGGGAAGCAATAAAATACAAAAAAAAAAGAAAACAATAAATTCCAGAGGTATTCTTTCTCTTCTTCTTTGCATGTAAACAAAAATACTAGAATAAAGGTTGAGAGTTTACCTTTCTGTCGAGTCATCTCCCAACCGTCCTAGGGCTTCCGATGATGGACGAGCCGCCTCCTAATGATAATCCCTCGGCCTTTAGAACCGATAAGGGTGAACCGTGAGATAAAAGTGGGGCCTAAGATGGTTTATTTTTTTGTATATGAGGGATTTGGGTGTTCATTCACCGAAACAAGGGTGTATTTGGGGTTTTAATAAAGAAAGAGGGCTCGAAAAATGGTTTTTAGGGTTTATTTTGGTGTTTGTCGGCACCAGCGAACGGCGACGGCAGGGCACGGCGGTTGGCGCGGCGGAAGACTGCCGAAAACTGGGTTCATCCCAAATTCAGGATGAACATAGTGTTGTTCATCCCAGATTCAGGATGAACACGGTGGTGTTCATCCCAAATCCTCAGAGGATTTTGGGATTTTTGGGAGCAGATAAAAAAATAAAGGGGGGAACGGGAATATTTTCGGTTTGAAAGTGTCATATATACCCGGGTTAAAGCAAAATGGGTTAATTACTCTATAAACCCCTCTGCCCTAAAATAATCGCCACCATGGTCCTTCTGCCCTTCTTAATCACACATCCAATCCCTCAAAAATTTTCAAAATTTTCAATTTAGTCCTTGTTTTAGTGTTAATCAGATTTTTAATGGTCAAATCCCCTTCTAACCCCTAATCAAGCATGTATTACTTAATTTCAGCACTGTATTTACATATATTTAATTTCAGTCCTTTATTTTGTATATTTGTGCTCAATTAATTATTTATTTGCTCGATACATTTTGATCATTATGTTCTTGTTATTGCTTTGTGTGGTCGTGTATATAGTATAGGACTATATACATATATATGTCTTATGCTTTTTTACGTCTTGCACTTAGTATACATATATATATGCTGCCATTCATGTATATTAGTACATATAGTATATGTATATCACAATAGGTCATTTTCATATGCATATATTTCACATATTACAGTGTATAGTTTGGGTATCATTGTAATGTTATTTCTTTCACAATTATGTTGTGTATTTATTTGTTATCTTCTTGTTTTATTTATGCTGTTGCTTTCTTATGTTTGTATATTGGTCTATGCATGACTAATCACCATGTCTAATTTATCATTTTATTTATGGTCTCGATATCCTAGTGAGAGTGTCGTCTCAAATTTTTGGGTGTCATCTCTTTTGGTATCGGGATTACGGGTTAGGTTGTTTAATTTTGTATTGTCATGCATACATGCATTCTTAGGAATTAAATTAAATTAAATTAATTTTTTATTTTTCTTAATAATTACGATACGAACCCATTAGGTAACAATTTTGGGCGGCGTGGAATGCTAACCCTTCCCCATCCGTAAACGACTCCCGAACCCAAGTTTTTAAAACCTCTGGTTTTGTTTTACGGTATCCGGTATACCCTTTTGAATAACCGGTGGCGACTTCAAGTCTTATTTTAAAAATACGAGTTTTTACAAATTCTCCTTTTAAATAATTTTCAATAAAAGTAGGAACTACCCCAAACACGATTTTTATTTTTTCGTAGCAGCCGAATAAAACAGTCGCTGCAAGAATAAAATCAAACTTTGATGTAACAAAAATTTAAAAATTGAAAATGGAAATAGAATAGGTTGAAAAAGAAAGAAAATCAATAAAAGAAAGTTCAAATGATAAATTTAGTGAACCCATTGAGTGGTCCAGTTATAAAGGATGAAATACGTTCTCTTTTACTACCATTTTCATCATCTCCTCTCTAAATCTCTTGTTTTTGGTCTTCCAAATCTGTTCCCATATATATAATAACTTTCGGGTCTTTTGGTTTCTTAAATTGTTCGGTTAGAGTTTATATTTGATGCACTAACATACTGTTAATCGATTAGATTACGACTCGTTATCAACTTGACTGCTGTAATAATATCTCAATATTTCAACGCTTTGGTTTTTTCCTTCCTAATTTATTTATTTGATTATATGTGACTATTTTTTTAATATTTTGTGTTTGATATAAATATAATTCTTTAAATATATATAAATATATATTTAAATTTTAGAGTATATTCGGCACAATGACTGCAAATCCGGTTAGGGTTTTGCTTTCTACCTTTTTTTCTTAGGGTAAGAAAGATAAAACAAAGATATGATACTAACACTAGATTTTTTTTTCCTTCCAATCGTATTATCCTTATAGATTATATATAATACTAGGTGAATATTCCATGTACTTAATAATACATTTTTTTACGAGTGGACATCTAATACTGTCATGTGTCATATTTACAGAACTTTAACCTCAAAACTCTAATACTTGAGCAAGTATATTTGGCCGATTGGCCAAATTTCTCATCTTTTTCTCTCATTTTCCTTAGGTTATGGGTTCTAGACCTACTAGGAGCACTATTTTTTCCCCCTAGAGTTTCTCCTCTCCCTCCCTTTAGGTAGGATTAAGATTAGATTTAAGATTTGTAAGAAAAAAAAACTCTAAAAATTAAATTGCAAATCATAAATCCTTAAATAGAACACATTATAATATTAGAGGTCCGCTTGTGAAAAAGTTTTTCAATAGATGTTCAAATGACGACAAATGTATTTTTAAGTATATTTAAAAATCTAAAAATAAATCATAAGACATTTGGCATCATTTAGGCATCGCTTATAGAATTATTTTTTTCATTGACTATATATCAAATAATAATTTTATTATTATTATTATTATTATTATTATTATTATTATTATTATTATTATTATTATTATGTGTTTATGTGTATATATACAAACATCTTGTACATTTATGTTGATTTTTTTCATAATTTCATGGGACAAGATGCATTGTTTCTTCACCCTATTATCCACGTCGTTTTCATTTTAGCCTTTCATTAAATATATGGGTATTTCTTTCGGTGTTCCGATATATTCGTGTTCTTGTTTTTGTCTGTTGCTGTTTTTACAAGTGTGTTGTCTTTTAATTTAATTTGATCTGAATTTCAAGTTTTCTTTAAAAAATAAATTCACGTCAATCCAAATTAAAACGATATTTTTAATAAAAAAAATAAGAGGATCAAATTATAAATAGACGGACTAAATCCCGAGTTCGATAGTACTCGGACTAAAACAATAATAATACCCAATATTTTCATTGAATCACAGAAGGAACGAGTGGAATTGGGTTTGAAACATCAAGAGTATTGGCTCTTCGTGGAGTCCATGTTATCATAGCTGCAAGGAACGTGAAAGCTGCCAATGAAGCAAAGGAAAAAATTCTTACACACCACAAAACAGCCCGTTTAGATGTCCTGGAACTCGATCTTTGCTCTATTAAATCCATGACTTCATTTGCCCACAACTTCATTGCCCTAAATCTCCCTCTCAACATCTTAATGTACAAACCCCAAAATTTCCTTTCATTTATTTGTTGATTTTAAGGAATCGTAACAAGATTTTCATACAATGTTTCTCAGAAACAATGCTGGGATCATGTTTTGTCCCTTTCAGCTCTCCCAAGATGGAATTGAGGTGCAGTTTGCAACTAATCATATTGGTAGGGATTTATTTATAAATTTAACCAAACTTTAAATAACACTTGATTAATCTTAATTTCTGTTTTTTATTTTACAGGACATTTTCTCTTAACAAGCCTTCTGTTGGACAAAATGAAGAACACAGCTGAGGCTAGCGGGATCCAGGGAAGGATTGTCAACTTATCATCAATTGCTCATCACTACACTTATAAAAAAGGGATTCGTTTTCAGAAGATCAATGACAAAAATGGGTAAGATCTCGTCAAATTATGGTTTTGGTCCCTCTACGATGTTGGAATTAGGGATTTAGTTCCTTTGTTTTAATGGCATAAGTTGGTCGTCTCAGTTTTTAATGTTATTATTTAGTCCATAACATTAACCCTCTCAACTCTTGGTGTTAAAGTATTGACGTATAAGGGTGTAAATAAGTCGAGTCGATTTCGAGTAGTGTTGAACTTGACTCGGCTCGTTAAGAACTTGAGCCGAGTTCGAGTTCAGTAGTGCTAAGCTCGACTATGCTCGCTAAGAACTCGAGCTGAGTTCCAATCGAGTCGAATGTTGACAGAGTCAGACTCGAATAGCTCGCGATTTGTCTTGTTTCATTAATACTAATAATAATAATAATAATAATAATAATAAATTATCTAACAACATACATTTTTGTTCACTTTAATTTTAAAAAATTAAAAAAAATACATTATATTTTTGAGTAGCTCGCCAGCTTTTTAAGTCGGGTATCAAGTAGCTAGGCTCATCTCGTTAAGAACTCGAGTCGAGTCAATCGAATCAATTGACCGAATCAAACTCGAGCAACTAGCGATATGTCTCGTCTCATTTACGTAGTAATGTATATGTTGAATGCTCTAGGCTATATTATTAGTCCAACAAACTAATCCGATATAAAATGTTTACTTGTCAACCAAATGTTTAAGGGCGTTTCTAAAAATATTATTATGTCAGCATTTTATCATTAATTGTTAAATATATTATGTACTAACTAATGATGTTATAAAAATATGATAATTAAATTAATTATATGAAGTATAAAGTATAGGATTAAAATTTAAATTTTAACATAGTAGAAGAATTAAAACTATAATTCGACCGAGTATATAGTATGATTTTTTTGGTGATATAGTGCTTCCATGAATCAGCTAATGATGGATGTATTGTTTGATCTCAGATACGATGACAAAAGAGCATATGGGCAGTCCAAATTAGCAAACATATTACATGCCAATGAGCTAGTTCGTCGATTGCAGGTCAAAAACCGAGTGTTTAAACATGTTTAATTTCACAATTTTTATATATCGTAACGACAACAATACCAGAAATTTGATATAAATAAGGACCGGACCGCACTGTTGTTGAGCATTTTTGGTTTGAATGATGTAGGAGGAGGGCGTGAACATCACGGTTAATTCGGTCCACCCAGGATTGATTATGACGCCTCTGTTTAGATACTCCGCTGTGCTAATGAGTATGTTCACATTTCAACCGTACTTTTTATACACATTTTTTTTCGACTAATAAAGTTAATTTTCAAATTTTCAAAATTCTTGGTCTGAAAATGAGTCAGCTTAACTATTCTTTAATTTTCAGAAATTCTTAAGCTGTTCAGTTTCTTCATGTGGAAGAATGTTCCTCAGGTAACACAACCCTTATGCTATTTCTTCTGTTGGGCTACATTGAAACTTATGAAACGGCTGATTTGTGTTGCGTTTTGGTTGCTGGTAACCGTCAGGGGGCGGCAACGACCTGCTACGTCGCGCTCCACCCGCAACTGAATGGAGTGACCAGGAAATACTTTGCGGATTGCAACGAGATGAAACCGAGTTCATATGCTAGAAATGAGACTCTAACGAGGAAACTTTGGGATTTCAGTAATAAATTGATTAACTCGGTCTCAACACCGTTAATCAATAATTAAATCATCACTATTTCTTTCCAAGGCAAGATTATATATATTTTTTCATATTATAGATGAAGACATAAACTCTAATTTGTTTTATTCCCGTAAGTTGAAACAGTTGCCTTTGTTCTAGAGTACTTGTCCTTGAAAGAGTTTTAATTTCCCATTATATGTTGTTTCCTCCGTGGCATGGCATGAAGAAAAGGAAGGGTTTTAGTTTCTAGAGTTGCCTTTGTTCTATTGTTGTCATTTTCTCATATCACCTGAAAACGACATAATAGTGTGTATGTATGTAAGTGTGCATTTTATTCAAAGCAATAAAATTATGGGATAACTACATACTTAGTATCTTATCTATTCTCGCGTTCTAATTTTAGTATCTCGCCTATTTTTTTAGCAAAATGAAGTTTAACGTTACGTTTTTGTTCTGTTTTGGTACCCCGACCGTTAAAAACAAACGGAAATAATGACGTGGCTTATTTTTAATTGGGACAATAACAATTTTAGTCTCAAAACTTATATATTTCTATCAATTTGGTCCAAACTCTATCAATTTAATAATCATCTTAAATATTTGAGTTAAAATTGTAAATCTCCTATTTTATTTCTTCTTCTCCGAAACCCTATCCCCATTTTTTTCTTCTCAATCCAATCATCGCCAACCAAAAGAACTAAAATACAAGTTAAAAAGGAAATGCCAATGGATTTGTCAGCCTAAACATAGTCGCAAACCTTTTGGACTCGATTTGTCAGCCTTGTCATTGCACTTTTCAGTTTACGCACATGGTCCAAGTTACGACTGCTAATCTGCACATAATTGCAGTTCTTGCATATGTAATTGAACTTATCTTACAGTTCGTTATTCATTAAATAGCATTAAGGCAAAACAAATGGACAACCGTATTTCCACGATATATACAAGTGACAAATTAAACAACTGAATCGCAATGCTTCATAGTATGTTGTAAGACCTTTTTCTTCAACATTCTGGTTATTGCAGGGAAAAAATTACAACATATAACCATTCATATCTCATTGCATTACTAATTGATGCCTCTGCTGTTGAAACACCCCTTAAAGTGTAGCCTGTTCCCATTGGCAATCTAGACTTGCAGTTGGTAAAGGAAGATCGCCCTGGACACAAGCCAAATACTGATGACCAATTGCATTTTGAACTGATACAGGAATCTGAGAAATTACAGCTTTTTTACTTTGATTTCCTGTATCCCACTTAGTCTCATAATTCCAATTAAAACTGCTTTGAATAGAATGGGCTGGCGATGATTGGATTGAGAAGAAGAAATAAAATGGGGTTAGGGTTTCAGGAAAGAAGAAATAAAATGAGGAATTTACAATTTTAACCCAAATATTTAAGATAGTTATTAAATTAATAGAGTTTAGACCAAATTGATAGAAATGTATAAGTTCTGGTGACTAAAAATGTGATTATCCCAATTAAAAATAAGCCATATCATCATCTCCGTTTGTTTTTAACGGTTGGGTACCAAAATAGATCAAAAATGTAACGTTAGGTACCATTTTACTAAAAAAATAGGTAAGGTACTAAAATAAGAAGGCAAGAATATATGGGATACTAAATATGTAGTTATCCCTAAAAAAATTTAAAGATAACTATTTAATGAAATAACGGTAGAGTTTTTTTTTTGAATAAAATGAATTTTTTTTTTAAATTTACGATAAGAATTAAAAAATCGCTATACATATGTTTTTAATTAGAATTCTTTAATTTTATTGAACGAGAATATATTCAAAATTACAATCTTAATTTACATCTTAGTAATCAAAAGCACTTAATTCGGATATATTTTTATAATCATTGATACAAGAAACTAGTGTCTCGATATCATAACAGGACCATACAAGGAAAAGGTAAAAACTCAACCCAAAGACTCGAAATAAAAGATAGATACAAATATCACCAAATATCGATGATGAAAGGTAAAACCATCAACAAACAACATAAAATGCATATTACAATAAAGCAGGTTGACAAACACGGTCATTATCGCAACTCAATCGCGAACAGGAAACAGTGATTGTGAGCGTGTATCCAAATCTAGTTCGAGAGTCCAAAACAGGGAAATCAACATAATAATCAAAAGAGCGTAGTCATGGCGACGTCAAATCTAACACTAATAGAAAAAAATAAATTAAAGAACAATTAAACGATCAATAAAGAAAAAAAATGTATCAAAAGATTAAAAAAAATTGTATTAAAAAGTAGTGTAAAGTGTGCCATAAAAATAAATTTATTTATTTAAAACTAAAAAATGAAAGAAAAATAAGACAAATAATGAAAATATAAGAGCAAAGAAAATAATAAATCTCGACTGTCCACGACATGCACTAACTAGTGTCGCTGTAGGCGAACAAAGAACATTAAAAAACAGAGGAAGACTATGCAGCTAAAGAGAGAAAAATCGTTATACATCTTTAATTGATATTTACAAAGAATAATCACATAATTTCCGTTTTATTTTGATTTGTTCATAGAGATAAAAAAATACCAATAGTGTATCGAATAATATAATATTATTTTATATGTTATTTGTGTTTTAATATAACATAAGGAAAATATTTTGATACATTTGGTTTACACATGTTTGAATATTTTAGGGTTTAGTAATATAAGAATTTAGTGTTTAGAGCTTGAAATTTAGAGTTTAAAGTTTAGGACAGATATTTTATATTACACATTTTATACTTTAAATAGGAGTGTTGTTTAAGTTTTGTACACAACTCGTGTATCAAAATATAATTCTTAATATAATTGATTTTACTTTATTTAAAGCTAAAAAACGCTACTTAGTTATACTATTATTTCCGCATATATATATATATATACTATTATTTTAGCTGTTGTTAAGGTAATGACGTAACATACTAAAATTAATGAGAAATATATCATTTGATCACTCAGTTGTAACTAAATATTCTTTCTAATATTTTTTTAACGTTTTAAACAATAATTCTGAAAATTTAATTCAACTTTTATATATAATTCTAAGGATAATGAAACCAATGTGATGACTAATGAAATGACCATCAAGTTAAGAATGTCGTGAAAAAGAGATTTTAATAAATTATACATTCATTATCAGTAAGATAAGTTTCCGGTCTTGAATTCTTTGGTGTCAATACCAATCAATCGAATATATAAGTTTTAAGATTAAAATTATTTTTTTTAAGTCAAGTTGAATTATTGTTTTAATTTTATTAATAAAGTGGCATGTTTGTAATAAAATTTTAATTTAATAATTAAATTGTAATATATAAATACTCATTTGTAACAAATACATGATTGAATGATTTGAATTTTTAGAATTTAATATTAAATGTGATATATGAATTTTGTTCTTAATCTAATTTTACTAATTATTAATATCATTATTGACATAATAGTATACATTTTACTAACTTATTTTAACATAAAGATGAAAGATCTGAAACTGGAATATCACTGTAATATATCAATTAATTAATTAATTACATTTCGATTCATTTATTATACTATTTTTTTTCTATTAAGTATAAATAAGTGTAGACAAGAAGGGGGAAATCACATTAAAATTTCAGCAGGAAATTAATGGGCCTCGTCGAATTCCCACAAGCCCATGCCACGGACCACCCAAGCCGACCCAGTAACAATGACAGCCGCGAAAACCGGCGAAGCAATCCAATCAATTTTGGACTTAGCACAATTTCTCTCCCGCCACGTCCATCGGAATTCTAAGCATCCCCTTTCTCCCGCAAGCTTTAGAAAACGGAGACGACTGGGATATGGCGGAGACGAAGGCCACCTCCGGCGAGAACGACGCCACCGCCACCATCGCCGTTAGAAGAACAGTCCATGTGGCAGCGTAGAGTAGCACCGGCCACCGTAAGGCGAGTCTATGGAGCAGAGGTGTAAGAAAAGAGAGAATCATTTTCTATTGGGATTGGGGAGGAGGTTATGGAAATGGAAGCTTGTTTTTATGAGAGTAAAAAGGTGGGGCTATATTAGCTATTAGTAAGAGAGAGGGGTCCTAGTTTCAACAACTTTATAGTTGGGACTGGCGGGGTTTGGTTGAGCTGAAACGGGAGAAGGAGAAGATGTAATGAAAGAGACCAACTCCGAGAATGTTTTGAGTTTTTTAGTTTAGGATTTGGTTGGACCCCAAGAAACTACTCCATCAATCCATGAGATTTGGTTGGGTTGTTTAGTAAGAACCTCGTTTCTATCTCAATTTTATAGTTTATGATTAGGATTCGAAATTATCTCTTCAAACAATATTTATTTTAATAAAAATGTAATATTTTTTATTAATGTATTCAATACTTAATAATAGCTTAAATCATTTTATAAGTGAAAATGAAAAATATTTGGAAGTAAACTTGTTTAAGGGTTAGATTATCCGTTCAAATATGAAGATATGTTTGAAATTTAGGTAAATATTAGGTCCAAAAAATGAGTTTGGACAAAAAAATAGATAAATCTAAAACATTCAAGGCCCAACCCGGCTTGACCCTTTTTTTATAATTTAAAATATATCATATTTTAATTTTATATATTATATAATCAGGAAAAATATTTCATGTATCCGAGGTGAAAAATTTATTTTTTACAAGTAGATTTAATTTTATGGTTTTAAAGTTAAAGATTTTTATTTTAATTTTTAAAGTGATTAGATTTGTTTGTAGAATATTTTTTTCACTGTCTGTGGATAGAACGATAACTCTTATAATAATATATATAAAATTATAACTAATTATTCTATACGTTAATGGTAAAAATAAAAAGTTTTCACAAGCGTCTTAGTTTTAAGATTTAGGGTTTGAATTTAGAGTTTAGATGTTAGAGATTTATGTTTATGGGTTTAGAATTAAAGGGTTGTAGTTAGAATTTAGAGTTTATGGGATAAACTCTAAATTCTAACCTCTAAACTTTAAAATTTAAACCCTTAAACCTAAACCATAACATCTAAACTCTAAATTCTAACAATTAAACCCTAAAAATACGACGCTTGTGAAAACTTTTTGTTTCCATTGTCGTGTATTGAGTATAAATTCTAAAACTATTATGCAAACATTAATAATATTTGAAAAAGAAAACATGGGCAAACCAAAAACATCATTGAATTAGCCATTTACAAATACAAACATGCTTGGTAAAATTTTGAAGTCAATTTTTTTTTGTTGAAAGAATTAGGATATTGCCATGCGTTTCATTAAAAAACTTCCTTAAGCCTAAAGTAAAGGAAAAAGAGTATTCATGGTAATATTTACATAATGAACAAGATAAAGAAGAACAAAAGAAAACAAGCACAGCAGCAAAGCATCATCAAGAACCGGCAATAACATCAGCGTTAAGCACATCCATAATGGAGAGCGGGGGCTCAAGAAATCTATGATACTCCATCAGAAGATCTATCACCGTTTTGGCCACAAAATTACATTCTCGGTTCACCCACTTAAAACATACCTCCCAATCTTTCTTAAGCATATTAGCAAGGTGTAAACGTAGAGAAGAAGCAATACGTGATGTATTCTTTGAAGCCAAACAATCGTAAACCTCTCTATTGTCGGTTTCAATGATAATTCGAGTATACCCCAAGGACCACGCCGTCGCAAGTCCCCCATAGACTGCCCAAAGTTCCACATCAAAGATAGAACAAATCCCTATTTTCTTTGAGAATCCAAAACACCATTGCATGTTCTCGTCTCTCCCAACTCCACCACAACAAGGAAAGCCCGTGGAAGGATTCCGAGCACTATCCGTATTCGATTTAATCTAGCCATGTGGGGGCTTCAACCAGCATCGTGTTGCTGCTCCCGGTTGTCTAGATCGTTGGGTCGAGGCCTGCATAGCAAGTGCACGCACAACTTCATCACGCATGCGCAAACATTGCTGGAGCAGACTCTCAGTGATGTAAACCGATGGTTCAAAGATAAACTGATTTCTACGCAACCAATTCAGCCACAATAATGCCCCGAAAATTAGATCTCAATCATTTGATAACCATGGGAAATACGTGGGTTCATGGAGATTCTTGTGAACCCAGGACCGCACATCCAGTGCAAAAAAAAATTGCACCTTCTCCATCTTGATCACTTGCAATTAAGTGACTTTTATTTCCGTGCATTCCCTTAAAACATGAGATACATCCTCAACAGTAGCACCACAACGAGGGCAACACGAATCATTAGCAAGATGACGACGAACACGCTCCGCATTCGTCAAAGTTCGATCTTTACAACTTGTCCAAAGAAACATCTTAATATATGGGAGACCTATGTATTTTGATAAAGAAATCCAAAACGTATTCTCATCTAAAGCACAAGTTCCTGCTCGTAGATGATAAGCCGATTGTACCGAGAACTTGCGGGATGGTTCCAAGAGCCAGCCCGGTAGATCATTAGCAATCGAAGGGAGTAGGGGCTTAATCGCTGCAATATTAAGTGCAATGTGAGAGGGTATCAAACTCATGCCACAACCATTCTCCATTTGGACTAACCATACTACTAACCGATGTATGTTGTGATACAACAGCACTGTCATCAAGTCTATATTGGAGCAACGGTCCAAGATTACCAACCCAAGCATCATCTTAGAAGTCAGTCCAAGACCCATCTCCAAGATTCCACACAACATTACGGCGAACATCCTCCCACACGAGACGCATACCTCGCCAGAGCCAATAACCAGTATTGTTTAGTAAAGAAGTAGGGACGAGATCGTCAAATTTAAAATAGGATCATACTTTTTAAATAAAAGCCGTTAATCTTATTAAAAATAGAAAATATTTAAAATTATAAGAAAATATCCAAAATTACAATAAGAGTTTACAATTATCATCGTAAATTATAGACTTAAGGGATACTTTTGCCCCTGTAGTAGTCTCAATTTATCGATTTCGCCCCTATGGTATTTTTGCATCAATTTGGCCCCTAAAGTAGTCGAATTGCATTACCGTTTGCCCCTTGACTAATACTCTAACCCTAATTTCTAAATCACAAACCCTTAATCAAAAATTTTATCAATATAAAGTGATTATAAAACATAAAGCATTCATAAACCCTAAACGGTGATGCAATTCGACTACTTGAAGGGCCAAATTAATACGAAAATACTATAGGGGCAAAATTGATAAATTAAGACTAGTATAGAGGCAAAAGTGACCCTTAAGCATAAATTATATATATAATTTGGACATTTTAAAATAGGACCGTACTTGAACACGCATAAAATGTATCAATACATAAATCACTTGGCCCAAACCTATGAATATCCTACTTATAACTTGTAAACTACTTGGATCAAGTTCGATTATAAGTTCTAAGAGTTGAAGGGTGAATTTCATCGTGGATCACTACAATTAACATGACTTTTATTTAGGTCAAAAACTTTTAATATTAATAAATTAAATCATACCGACGAGGTTTGGTCCAAGTGGTAAGTAGTTTGGAACCGCTTAACAGACCTTGAGTTCGAGGTATATGCAAAAAGTCCCTGCTGAGAAACTCACCCACCAAATTCAGATGTGCGACATAGGTTGGTCTAAATTGGTCACGACAAAGCGCTCGATTCGATTATTTAAAATAAATTATAACAAAAAAAAAGTTAATTTATGATACGTACATGACATAATAAACATTTTTAAAATGCCGTTCAAGAATGCTAAACCAGTTTTTATGTTAGAATTATTTAAGGGAATCAACTTAAATGACAATTTATTTATAACAGAATTTTAGAGTTGAAATTTTATTGGTTAAAACGTGAAAGTTGAACTCAAGCTTCTGCGACTTTAAGGTCTGCTAGATTCGATTATACCGGTTAGGGTTGTAAACGAACCAAACGTTCAGCGAACCATTCGTGAATCGTTCGGCGGGAAGTTCGTTTATTAATTAAATGAACGAACATGAATAAGATTTTTTTGTTCTTTTAATTAAATTAACGAACGCGAATAAATGGTTTGTTCGTTCATTTACCTTCATGAACGTCCGTTAATCCGTTCATTTATGTTCGTTCACACATATTCATTTATATTTACTATTACTTTTCATAACAAAAGTATTATATTTAAAAAAATCAAATTTATTCACATATATTTGTTCGTTTAAATTTATTCATATATTGTTAAACTTATGATTTCGTATGGAAAGAAATCGGAATGGATCGAGTTCTTGTTTCTAGGGTTAGAGCATGTTTGGAGAAGTTAGGAATTAAAAACGATAAACAAGACAACTGAAGAAAAAAAATTATTAAGTTAATTATAAAATATAACAGATTAACCATTTATACAAATAAAGAAATACATAAAGAAAAGCCAGTTAGGATAAAGCTAATTTAACTAAAATTCTAGCTTTTCAATAATTCTGTTAGCCCCCTCAAGTTGGAGCATATAGATCTTGAATGTCCAACTTGGACTTTGAATCCAAAAAAGCTGAAGTGTGTAAAGCTTTGGAGAAGGAATCTACAACTTGATTATGAGTAGATACTGGAAGCAATGTCAAAATTTTTGTTGAATTTTGTCCCTGATCAAATGGCAATTGATCTCAATATGTTTCGTTCTCTCATGGTAAATAAGATTTTCTGTAATTTTGATAGCAGATAAATTGTCACAGTAAAGGTTTGCAAAAGATATATCAATTTTTAAATCAGAAAGAAGATAATTGAGCCATTGAATTTCACAAGTTACTGTTGCAAGAACACGATATTCTGCCTCACTTGAAGACTGAGAGATGGTCTGTTGTTTCTTGGATTTCCATAAAACAAGAGCATAACCAAGAAACACACAAAAGTCTGTTACAAATTTTCTTGAATCTGGACAAGATGCCCAATTAGAGTCTGAAAAAGCATTGATCTTAAGCAAATTATTAGAAGGAAAAAACAAGTGTTGACCAAGAGAGCCTTTAAGATAACGTAAGACCCTATGAGCAGCAAGAAATTGAGAAAGCTATTGAACAATATAGGAAATATCAGACCTTGTATTGGTGAGATATAACAATTTACTATCAACCTTCTATAAGAAGTTATATCAAAAAGTGGTGTACCACCAGTTTTGGAAAACTTAGCTTTAGCAAGAATAGGAGTAGCCACTAGTTTAGAATATGTGAAACCAATTTCTTCTAATAATTCAAGTGTTTATTTTCTCTGACACAAATTTATTCTTTTATTAGACCGAGCTACTTCAAGACAAAAAAATTTAGATCTCCTAAATCCTTAATTTTGAAGGTGGCATGTAAATTTTTTTAATGTTATTAATAGGAACCATAGAAGGACTAGCAAAAATAATATCATCTACATATATAACTAAAGCAATAAAGCTACTGTCAGAACCTTTTATAAAAATAGAATTATCAGAAGAAGTCTGTTTAAAACCTTGTTCAAGTAAAACAACAGTTAAACGTTCTGTAACATCCTGGTTTTAGGCCTAAGAGTTTCTAGGTTGATTAGACAATCTGGTGGACCGGATTAGAGATTCGAGTCGATTTCGAGATTGAGATTGGAATAAATATTTTTGAGTGAGAAAATATTTGAGAAAATACCTAAAAATCATTATTTAATATATGAATATTTTTGGTAAAGTCAATTTTGAAAAATAGAATTCAGAAAGTTGACATTTTGGCTAGTGACCAAAATATAAAGAATGAAAACTGTTTTTAGTGACTATTTTGTAAAGGGTCAAAACTTTGAATGTTATTTGCCCAAAGTCTAATATCAGACTTTTCTCCGTAATTGTTTATTTTAAAAAGATTTGGAAAGATTATAAATAGAATTTGGGAATTAATTTTATAATTAATTCTCTTTAGCCAAACACTCTTCTTTTCTTCAAAATCTTCAGGTAACTTCTTGATTTCTTCAATCTTTTAATGTCAAATGAGTTCTTAATTGTTTCCTATTAAAACCTTATTGTTTTAATATTGTTTTCTCATGTAAATCAATACAATTAAGGGGAAAAGTCAACATTACAGGTAACCTTCGTCCTTCCACTCTAATGTATGGTTCTTTACTGAAATTCTCAAGTTATTGATCTTTTACATATGTTTTCTAATGAGTTTTGAGGATTTAATTATGGAAATTGGTTAAATCAATGTTTAATTAATGAGATTAAGTGATTTTCATTTCGAATCTATTTTGCTGAGTTCTTGATTGATTATAATCATGATTTTGATGTTTTATAATGTTAATAAGTTGGCTTTAACATTGGAATCCTGAAACTATGTGAATCTCTAATTGGTTAGGTTGCTAGTGTTGTGTTTTTTGTGAGTTTTGGTTGATTAATGAATGCTGGAAGTATAATGATGATGTTAGGTTATTTTTAGATGTCAATGGAAGTTAATTGATGGATTAAACCTTTAGGTTTTGGCTGGGTTAAGTGTGGAAGGTTTTTGATGTTATTTTCGGTAGTTTTGGAAAGGTTTTGGCTAATGTTTGTAGAGGATTGTTGTGAATTGATATTGCTAGGTTTGTGAATGCATTTTGTTGCATTGGATCCTCTGTTCTTGTGTGGTGAAATCATGGGAGGTTGATTCTCGGGCTTGACGTGTCGCTTCAAAAGCTTTGGAAGGACAATTCGCATCAGCGAATGAAGCTTTGTGTTGTCGGTGAGTGTTTAGACATGCTAAATCTCTTTAAAGGTTTGATCGATGGATCATAGGGGTTTAGTTATAGCCTAATAAGCTTAACTAAGCTCAAGCGTAAGTTCTCTTCTTTCGCTTGGTTATTGGCTTTGATATGAGCTTGCGGATTTCATGTTTTGGGATTAAACATGGTTTGGTTTACTTGCTGTAAATGCATCATTTTGGATTATTATGCAATGTTTAAACAAAGTAATAAATGCCGATGAGCATTGAGATTTGTTCCTTGAAAGTAATGTGTTGTTGCCTTTGGCAATGTGGTTTTGCATATGAAATAGTTTAAGAAATGCATTAGAAAACAATAATAAGTAAATGTATTTGAAAATGATATATTGGCTATGTGACATGTTGTGAAAGTGTCGAATATAGTTGGCTATGTTTGGAGACGCTGGTACACCCTATGGCGCAGTAGAAAAATTATCTGGCGTAATCCACCAATGATACATGTACAAGGGACGAATTTGGGGTGATAAAGGATGAAACTTTACCTCAATAAATCTGGAAATCCGCAGAAAGTATAGAGAATCAAATCGAATCTAAGTCTTCACAGCAGCGCTTCGACCTCTACGCAGTCCACCTAAATAAAACGAACAATATTTTCTCTTCTCTAACTGTTATAGAGGTTTTCCGAAAAGCATCTCTTTGGTTGCTAGACCTCATGCCTTTATATAGCATTTAAAACCCTAATTCTAATTAAATTCGGATTCTTTAAATACATATTATATTTATCCGAATATAATTAAGTATGTAGAATCTGATTCTACTTCTATCAAGTTTCTTTAGGGATATATATATTTTAATAGTATTTGATAATTACATTAATTATCTAGTATTAAAATATATATATATATATATATGAAATAATCTATAATTCCGATAATCATAATAATTTCGGTTTTACTTATTTCGTGCACAACAAGTTTGTACACATGCTATCTAGTCGATAGTTGTTCATTTTAATCATAGGGTGTGATCCTTGTAGGTTCATGTAACGTTAGCAGTAATATCCAGAACAATTCTAATATTACAAGCAATGAGTGGCATATAACAATTCTAATATTAACTTCTTTTATGTATTTCATCCGTTTATCCTCATATCTAGATCGGACACAAGTCATAGATTAGTCACACTTGTATAGTCCATCTAATATTTCTTGATATCTTGAGTAGACTCTTATAAACGAATAACTATGATATCCCATATCAATTTATTCGAGCATGGTCATGCATTTTCTAGTCTCACTCAATCAAGTGGCCTATGATATTACTCCTATTATGTAGGAGGGACAAATCCTATCTTGATCAACCATATTTCGCTACATAAATTGTGACATATCCAATACCAGTCTTTATAGTGTAGTCAGTTACGACACATGTTTGATCGTATCAAAATATGTCACTCACGATGTTGAAATAATGATGATCTCAAGTCTGAGGATCATACATGTAGTTATCATCATGAGCAATGTTGTGACTGTCACATAATAATCCAAGAAACATGCTCATAGCGGGTCAGTCCAGTGTGTCGTTCTCTAACACAAACTTATGTATTGATTTTGACATCTCCATGTTAATGACAACACTTTGTCATCAATCAACTACATATTAGTCCTAATACATTATTATTGTTCATGCCCACAATAATTCTCGACTAAGGACATTTAAGAATAACTATATTATTCTAAGGATTTTATTATAATTTAGTTTATTTATAGATGTAAAGAATAAGACTGAAATAATAAAAATAACTTTATATTACTAAACAAGATAAAATAAGTGTGTCTTTTACAATCATCTCATGATTAGTCTTTGGGCATACTCCAACAAGCTAGCCATAGGATTAAAGTGCATTATAATATACAAAATCGATCGTGTCATGGTCTTTGAGGAAAAACGGTTTAACTATGCTACTTGGACTATTGGGTTATCACTTGGGTGTGCAGTTTAACTAGGCAGCCCATTGTGATGGCATCTTGCGGTTTAACTAGGCAAGGTATGAGATTTGGTGGAGGTGAGCCCACCATGAGAAACCCTTGTATCCGAACATGTATGGATAGAGGTAGTACTATCCATGGATAGAGTTAAGTCTATCTGGGTTACTCTAAATGCCAATATATGAGAATATATGTGATAAAAGAGTTTATAAATGATTTTGATGCATATGGTTGTTGTGCATGATTTGTTGTGGAAATAAATGAGATAATGCTTGAGTAGTAAAGCATGTTTTGAAAACAAGATGTGTTATTGTTTTGAAATGGATTTTTAATCCAATGTGAAGTACTTGAAAAGTAAGCATGTTTTGATTTAATGTAAAAATAAAAATTATAAATCTATTTTTATTTTAAATCTTGCTTTAATAATTACTTTAAACATATTTAAGATGTTTTCATTTTAATTAATTATTTGATTTGATTTGATGGTTTGTGCGATTTTACACATCTCAAGTGATTTAGGTTCAAGTCTCTTTCAACCATTTTTATTTTTTTCCCAAACATTTACTGCAATATAAGATATGTATACAAAAAGGTGCAATTTATATTAGTAATAGTAGATTGGTGTGTTGGTTATGTCTTCGGCATAATTCTCATAGGTCCCCAAGTTCAATCCACTCTAAGGCCATTCAATTCATTATTATATTAAATAAGTTAAAATTTGAGTAAATTTATCCAATTGAGTGATGACACATGTCATTATCTGATTGGTTGATTAATTTTAATTAAAACTAAATGTATAATTTTACAAATTTCTATTAACTGTCATATTACCCTTCCATTAATTTTTTTAACGGCGGTGGTCAAAGTAATCAATTTAATAAATTTGGTAGTTTGATTGACAAGTTACCTAATTCGGTGATCAAAATAAGCATCCCCTAATAGTTCGGTGGTCACTGGTATAATTTACCTAAAAAATAATTTAAGAAACCACTCGCGTTTAAAGGGATTTTGGGAACTAAAATAGTATATTGAAAGCCGGACTTGTAATATATATAGTTTTTTCACACGAACAAACATTGATTATACCATAGAAGGCTGAAATATTACAATTTGGGAAGTGGAGTTTGGAGCTAAGAGAATGCTTTCTCTACCTTAAGAGTAAGGAATAGAAATGAAACCAAGGAAACCAAAATTGCAACAAGCATTATCGCCACCATTGTCTGCAACGTCACAGCCGGGCTCAAGAAGAACACGACTGCAATGGCCGAACTCTGCCACACCTTCAGCTGCGCAAATGCTCCTTCCTGTTTTCAGAATAAATATTCACCGAATATAGATTTCAAGTCTAAAATATACTTGGTCTAACATGGTGGTTGGCACTAGAGAAATGTTTGGACCGAACTGAACATATACTTGGTCTTGTGTAAACATCAATTAATTCTCACCGTATCATGCTTAAAAAGTAGAGCAAGCAAAGCACTGAGCTGCGTATTCAAAACCCCATCGCCGATGCCCAGTAAAGCTGCCATCAGAAGAGGGTATACTATGCCGAGCACTCCACTAGTTGCACTACATTGTTAACATTATAGAAAGCGTAAATAGGACAGAGAACGAAAACACCTGGAGTTAAATACGGATAACCTATAAGACTGCATTACCCTTACCTGTATTTTAGCCAAAGCCAGAGGAATATCAGTGCCTGAAAAAACACTCCACTGCAGGCAATGATGGTTATTGACTTGATTCCAGATGTGAGTCGACCAGCCGCCAGCGAACACTATGATAACAGAACTTACAAGATAAGTAAAAGAAATGCTCTCTTGTTTACTACGAATGTAGCAGTTCCTTTCAAATAAAACTAATTGTTAATAACTTGTAATCATTTCAGAATTTCAAGTACTTACGATTGCATCAAAAGCACCGTAGACTGCCATTGTACCGCCGACACCAGCCTCTCCAAGAACTGGGTTTACAATGTCCTTAGTGTAACTAGCCCTAAAATTGCAAAATATATCTAATTAAGAATAAAGCTGAAAGTTTTATTAAATAAGGCAAGACTTGAAACAAGTTGCGGTAATGGCCTCAGTCAGCAATACCATACAAAAGCTTGCTGTAATCCTGAATAAGCAATAAGAGGAATGACCAACAGCATCCGTATGTCGAGCAAAGGAAGGATAACTGACTTTAACCGAGAAGCCACAGCAGAATAGAAACTTACAGACGTAACTTCTGATACCTTATCTTCTTTGTCATCGGTTTTACGTATGAAACACATAAGAATTGTACCTAATGTCATGCTACAAAGAAACACAATGAACAACAAAGTAGTGTTGCCAGTACTTCCTTCCTGCTGTGTAAGAATAACTTGTCAGTAGCCATTAAACATTTTGAAAATTGGTATAAAAAAACCCACTAAGCCCAAGCCAAACACAATTCATGCCGTAAAACACCATCAGAATGGTAGCATGTATATAACTACATAGAGAACAGACCGGTTCCTGAAAGAGAAATTAAACACTAAAACCAAATATATCTGGAAGAATGCAGAAAGCCGGAATGATTTTTCCACCCTATATTAAAGATAGCACCACCGTTCAAGAAGAGCACAAACAGAATAAAAGAGGAAAAACAATTTTTCGTGGAGGCAACAAATACCGTTCCCTTTGGAAGCACTGCAAGTGTGATCAGATTTCCAACAAACTGCAAAATATACAGAACCAAATTTTAGTATAAGATTACCTATAAAAAAATAGTTTAAAATTAATGTTTAGCATTTAAACCTCCTCATAGCAAGTTAAAGTTATCCTATTAAAAAAAAAGCTTTTCAGAGTAAAGAAATAGAAAATGACTAGACTATCACAGCAAAAATCAGTAGTCACCTGGTGAAGAGCAAAGACTGCCCAAAATTCTCCATTGAAGTTACCGATCACAGTTCCTTCATGTAATTTGGTATCTCTAGCATGACTGCGAGCAATCGAAGTAAGATATGTCCCCTGACAAAACCAAATTGGTTAAGGAATGGGAGATCAGATCAACCAATAACCATCGCTCAATAAACATATCAATGAACTTAATAAGTCTAAATCGAACACATACCTCCCCGACCCATATTATTGAAGCCGCAAAACCCATATACACAGAAACTGGAACCATAGTATACCTACAACAATAAGAACAAAGAATTTTTCAACGTGAAAGTTCGGTTACAACATGATTAATACATAGTATAGAAACAGTCTATACAATTTGAAAGTTCCTTACACAAAAATTGGGCAAAAGATCAGTTCTTCATTTCCACATTACCATATTCGAAAACTGAAAACTAATTTTCTTTCAGTTTCGACTAGGACTTCGAAATCCAGCAAGCAAGTAAACGAACAGTAATTACTAATTACCATGTAGGCTTCAAATTTGCAGCTATGTACAACCAATAGCCTGTAGTCCCCAGAACCACCGCATTCTTCGACCCCAGGAACCGAACCACCAACGAAGCAAACAACGAGAAAAACGCAAAAGATACATACAGTATCCCTAACGACACCGTTCCCAAGTTTCCTTCCTGAAAAAGAACCACACCAAAAAAAAAAACTTTAAAATTTCACCAATTCGGGTAAATTTTACAATTTCAAATTGTAATCAGCTTTTTAAGCAACCAAACAGCTCGTTTTGAATTCAATTGAATGAACAAACATGAAAAGTATTAAATCATAGGAAAAGAAGCTCACCGAATTAACAGTAGTCTCCAAATTCTGAGCAGCTCCATAAGCAAGGAAGACCAACAAGAAGGCACCGCTCAAAATATGAACATCCGTCGTCCGATTATGAGCGGTTTCACTTTCCGAAACATCAACAACCAGTGGCGTCTCTTCGTCGTGAGTATCCATTGATTCGATTGCCATTTGAGTAGCAACTTCAGCTCCACCCGTATTTTAAAAGCCTCTAGGAATTCGAGATGGGGAGAAATCCAAGTTAGTGAAGTCAAAAGGGGAAGAGTGCCGGCTTGAAGCTGGAGGGGTAAAGGACAAAAGGGAAAAGCTGGAATTTTGGATTGCTAATTAAAAAAAAAGGTAAAATACCCTATTAGTACATAAACTATACCCAATTCATCAATTTAGTACATTTACTTTTTCTGTTCCTACGTTCATACATAAACTTTTATTTCGTCAACGATTTTATGTTGTTCCGTCATGGAGGATAACGTGGCCTACATGGACCGCTAATCATTTGACAGTTATCATTTTTTTATAAAAAAATCACCCTTCTTTTATTTTATGTGTAATATTATCCCTTGAAAAGTCTTAAACACCCATTCCTTATTATTATCGTTCCCTTATTTGAATCTTTAAAAAATTGATAACATCTGAGATTAAACCTAATTTTTTCTTGAGATTTAACGTAGAATTTTGAAAGTATAAGGCAAAGAACATGGTGTTTTTCGCGAACAACAGTAGGAGTTTAGGGCGAATAATATCTAAATTTAGGGTTAACTTAGGGTTTTGCTTGAATTCGTAGAGAAAATTATGTCTTCGTATTCTTCAAACTCAAAAGGATACCACTCTAAAGGTGAAATCTGCTACGATTGCGGGCATAGGGCTGAAATTCGAACTTCGAAGAAGAAATTAACGAAAGGACAGTGCCCAAGGTGGTTTGAGGTAAATGATTTTGCTTATTATTTTGTTACATTTTTGCAAAATATTTTTAGATTAAAATATGTTTGATGTTTGCGCATAAAGATGTGTGTAATTTTGTTGGTGGGTTGATGACAAAGATGGAGACCAAGATGAAAAGAATTTACTTCTTGAAGTTATTAGTGAAAATAACATGCTTTTGAGAGAAAATCGAGAACCGAAGACTTTTGAAGTATTGATGAAATGCAAAAAAAAACTGTTGTGGTTTTGAGAGGGACATAAATTATTCAAAAGTATTAGAGTTGAAAAAGAAATTGAAGAGTGCAAAATTTGAAGCTTTCTTGTATAAGATTGACTTTTTTCTTGTTTGTTGCTGTAATTTACTCTACGAGTAATGTTTAGAGAAATTATAATTGAAGGAAAGATTTAGAGCATGTACTCAGAAATGTGTTTTTAGGATGAACTAAAATGGTTATGATGGATGTATGATTATTATGATGGACTTAAATGGTTAATGTAATTTTGAAGTTGCAAATTTACATTGGGATAATGACATATTTGCCCCATGTACTTTTATAAATTTGTTAATGTAGGGCATGTAATTTGCCAATATGGTTTAAGTTTGATTTTTAATGTGTTGGTTGTTGTAATAGTTTATTCCTTATGGTGAAAGTGAATTTTTGTTGTTTATTGCAAATTGTTAGTTAGTTAGTTTATTGAACGAAAGAATAATTTATACCGGTGTAAGTTAGCCATAGTTAGTTAGTTAGTTAGTTATAGTTCAGTAAAACTCACACTGGTGTGAGTTAGTCATATTTAGCTAGTTAGTTTTAGTTTAGTAGAACTTACACCGGTGTAAGTTAGTCATATTTAGTTAGTTAGTTGTAGTTCAATAGAACTTACACCGGTGTAAGTTAGTCGTAGTTAGTTATAGTTAAGAATAATGTATACCAGTGTAAATGTAATAACAATTGAAAGTACTGTTGAATCATCATATAGATAATGTAATAACAAAATATAAGTTAAGTTGATACATCATAGAAACCGTTATATTTTGAAATGAACTTAGAGATAATAATAACATAACAAAATAACTTGGTCTCATGCCCTAAATCAATCCTCAAATGTCATTAGATACCAAAGCATGATAACAAAATATGACTATCAGTCTCATATGTTTTGACAAGCACTTCTCACTTCTAGGATTGTTTCCTCTTCTGTACTCTTTTTTTTTGGTATTGCCATCAGTTTTTCTTTTTAGCATAAAAGGTTCAATTCTAGAAGGTTGAAGTATTCCTGATGCATCATTTTTTTCTTTGCCCTTGGCCTTGGCCTGCACATTTAAGGTCGAACATACAAATGGTGCAGATCTTTTTGTAGGTACATCTTGACTATACTTTGTTCTCTTAGTTTGCACTTTCATCTTAAAAGTATGGGACTTGTTAGTTTTTGCATCAGCTGTGGTTGTGTTTGCTGGCGAACGTTTACAAATTCAAACACTTTTCATTTCACTTACCTGCAATTGTATACAAATTTTGTTACAAAAATATATTTACTTGTGAACAATCCAAATATATAACATTGTTTCATATTTCGTATTACCTTAGGACATGCAACTAGTGCAGATCTTGATGGTTCAATGGATGGGAGAACAACTTTTTGAACCTAGATACACAAATAAACAGTCAGCTAAATCATTTTTAAAGAAAATTAACAGTCAACTGAACTTAACTTACAGTTAGTTGTGTCTGATTCTTGTTAATTCTTCTATCAATTATGGATGGAGCAACTGGTTTAACGACTGAATTTTTGGATGGAGGAGCTGGATTAGTTGCTAGAGAGGGATGGTTTTTAACCTAAAAAGATAATTAACAAATAAATAGTCAGTAAAAGTATTATTAAAGAAAACTAGTATTAACTAAATTTAACTTAACTTGCAATTGGTTGTGTCTGTTGTTGTTTAATTGGACATTTCCTTGAGTTATGTCCTACTTTAAAACATGTTTGACACTTGATCTTGGTGCCTCTTCGAGATAGTCTTGTCCCATAGTTAGTTTCACCTTCTTATTTCTTTCTATTTTCTTTGGGTCTACCTGGAATTTTTTTCTCAACTGGTGGATCGAGAGGACCCAAATTTGTTCTTGGCCAGAACTTATCACCAGGTATAGCAGGAATCACAAAGCTATAAATTTATTCATTTACTTCTTTCTTGTACACGTGGAATACATAATCATCAATTGACTCCTTCTTAAATAGAATCACGCAGATTGCATGAGGGCAGGAGATACCAGTAAGATCCTATGCCATGTAACTAATTTTTCTTTCATTTATGTCAACAACATATGTATCATCCCTCATACAACCTCGTATCCTTCATATCAATTCCAAATTACATGGCAATAAGAACTTAACCCCTTGTTTGCTTGCTATTTTGCCATGATTTTAGGCTCAAACACATATTTCCAAGCTAGAGTTTTCTTTTTGTTTGTCACAGTCATATTCATTATATAGTTCCCAATATGCTCAAGCATGGATATAACAGACATTAACCTAGATTGTAAAATAGCAACATTAAATGCTTCAACAAAATTATTGTCTACTACATCAGAAAGACAATGTGTTCTAGAAAACAGCCCTACTCCAGTGCATTGTGTCCTTCAATAGTAAATCTTCTAATGCTTTTCCTTTCAATTTACCCATTCTAAAACCATGTCTAAAAAAATCAGCTTTATTACTAGATTTAGAGCAACACCAAAACAATTTCTGCAATTCAATACCTTTGTGTTTTTTCTTCCAATTTGAATACATATTTTTTACACAAAAGTGATGCTCGACTTCTGGCAAAGCCAATCGACATTCTTCAGTTAAGCCCTGTAAAAAACACGTAGTTATATCTTCTGTCACGCCAATCAACATAAAAACAAATTAAACACATAAATGTACTTTTGTTACTTTTAAAAAACAAAAAAAACTATTATTTTGTTATACCTTCTGCTCGTCACTCATGATTGTAAATCCAGCTCCATCACCTAAATGCATATCAGTCTTGAGGTTGTCTAAGAACCACCTCCAACTAGACCTATTCTCCTTTTCAACAACAACCCAAGCTACTGGATATATCTGGTCATTTGCATCTCTTCCTATAGCAGATAGTAGTTCTCCATTAAATTTACCCTTTAAAAAACAACCATCTAAGTTTAGAATTGGCCTACAATATTGTCTGAATGCCTCCTTTGTTGCACTAAAAGAGATGTAAATCCTTCTAAATATCTTCTTATGGTTAGGACTAGGCCTCTCAACCATTAGATCAACATTAGGACTAGGTCTCTCAACCATTAGATCAACATTGCAATTTGGATCAACTTCCCTCAAAGCTGTTGCATAATCAAAAAGTCTATTAAACTCATAATGTACTCTCCCATTTATCTCATCCATTGCCTACATTCTTACTTTTCTACATAACCCAATAGGTATAACTACATTCAACTCTTCTTTAGCTAAACGTTTCATCTCAAGCAATGTCAACTTGGGTATGATTCTCAACTTCTTTAGAAAATGGTTTCCTACAAGTTTATAATTTGCCCTAGAGTTATTGAAAGTTATGGAACATTCATGTTGGCTTACAAGTTTCTTTACCTTAAAGAACCCATCAGTATTGTCAATTGAAGCATAAGTCTCCCAAGGACACCCTTCACCCCTTGTATTTGGCACTGATCTTGTCTTTCTCATTTCGAACTAGCTTAAAATCAAATCTCTTTGCCACAACAACTTGCTTAATGCATCCTTAAATTGTCTTGTGCTTTCAAAAATCAGTACAAAATATAAATATGAGATTGGATATGAAGTATCATAAAAGACCTTATTGCTTTTCTTACAAACAACATCTCTATCATCCAAACTCTCAAAACTTCCTACATCTAACAAATCAGTATAATTTATCTCTTTTCCACTTTCATCATCCCTATATGCATCTTGTTGTCTCTCAAATTCATCATCCTTATCTACTAATTTAGTTAATTTGTTCCCTTTGTTTTTCTCATTGGATGCTCCAAAATCAAAATTGAAGCAAGTCCCAGCCTCCACTTCATCATTTGACATTTTTTCTCCTTTTTTTCAAAGAACTGCAGACAATATTCTTCTATTTTTTGAATTTCTTCATCGTCATCAGACCCAATTACATTTGCATCCCTCTTTTTAAATATGAATCATAATCCTTCGAAATCAGAAGAAATATATATATCATAAACAAAATTTGTTTCAACCTCAGCTGCACAGTCACCCATATTTTTTTTGAAATTTATGATCAACTTCACCCATACTATCTCTTTCAAAACTAGCTTCACCCTTACCATCTCTCTCAAAACTAGCTTCACCTTTTCCATTTCCCTCAAAAGTAGCTTTACCCTTACCTTTACCTTTACTCTTACCTTTTACCTCAAAAATAGCTTCAGACTCACCCTCAAAAGCATCTTTAGAGTCACCCAAGTTTACATCAAATAAACTTTCAATGTCATTCTATAACGACCCAAACTCTAGGTTAGCGAATTGGGTCTCGGACACGGGCTATTGGGCCTTGTTGTTGGGAGCCCAATAAGGAAATTTGATATGGGTTTTATTCAAGTTGGAAGAATAGATTCTTTTGGGAGATAGTGATGTTTGAATTTTAAATATATGTGGGTGGTTGAAAAAGTGGAAGAGGATATTATGGAGGAGACAGAAAAAGAAAAAAGTTGTTGAGAATGGTGAATAGTGTTTTAGAGTGAGAGAAAGAGGTTTTGCTTCATTCGAGGGAGTTTTAGCCACCATAGAATCTCACCACCGGCATCATTGAGTTCCTCTCATCGAGACACAGTCGCTGGTGGTCGCCTCGTTGCCGTAGGAGCTGTCATTCACCGGGGATAGGAGTAAGCAAGTTCGGGTTGCTTGAAATGAGGTAGTTCCAGTAGCTAAACCGTAAAACGGAGGGTACCACTAAGTTTACCAGCATCGGGAGAGTGGGGCTTGAGCTTGCCATCGTCATCCGACAACCGCATGTGCCCTCACGTGCTGCTCCTACGAGTGGACAAGGCACAGCTGCACTGGGCAGTTATAACCGTATTGAGCCAAGCTAATGGGCCAATCCGCCAAGCTAACCTGCTGAGCCGAGCTCGAGCCGGCCTACCAACCACAAGCCGAGCCAGCCGCAAGCTATTGTTACTGCATCACTGCCGTCGTTGATCGGCGTTGACCATCGTTGACTTTTTTGGGGAACCTACCCAAAGGTTTCTCAACGTTTCAGATCTAATGGTGTAGTCTATTTTGCCAAATTTGAACCTGATAAGCTGTTTTTATGCGTTTGAACCTTTGAATTCATCAAAGTATGTGTTTGAGTAATGTTTACGGTATTAATTTGGTATACAAGGATTATTCAGGATCGGATATCAGATCGAGTAGAATATTCGGGAAGCTCGAATGAGAATTTTAATGATATCGGCTTAAGGTTAGTACATCTTGAACTCTTATTGCTTCATAAGCATCGTAAATATGATTGCTTTGCATGCTAGTGTCTGCAAAATAGGTTGTTGATAAATACACATATTTGTGTACCAATAGTATGAGATGCATGAAGATTCTATGAATATGATGAGACTTTTGGAGGCTTTAGAGACTATTTAGGGTCGTTTGAGATGCTCATATGATTATTTGATGATTGTTTGCCTGATTGAAATATTTGTGATGGCTTGTATGTTTATTCGAATAGGTTGATGAAATTTGATGGAAATAATAATAAATGTACTAATTGTTGGTAATATTCGAATAAATAATTATGAAGCTGGTAAAAAATATTAATTGGGTAAATGCGTTAGTAAACTAACTCTAATGACTTTTATAAGCTTTAGGGATCGAATAAGCCTGATAATATCATAATTTGAGGAATTGTACGAACTCGTGAATAAGATATCAGTACGAGCTTTGGCCATACCGATACGCGATTAGGGGTCGTATCGGTAAGAGTTGACCTGTACCGGTACTTGTTAAAATTAAAGATTTCCAGTAAGAGGTTTTGGTATTGGTACACGTGTTAGTACCGATACACGAGGGTACTATATCGATACTCGTGTATGAGTACTGATACCTGGTATGATAAATAATCTATAAGTGCAAGTTAAGGATAGAAGCCGATGTGAATATTAATAATTGATTTACGCCTTGAATAAACATGATAACATGGATTAATAGGCTAATGAATGAGATTAATAATATATGAGCCTAATGAGTAATAAATCAGTAATGTTGAGTAACTTGTCTTAATAGTAACCATAGGGATTCTTAGTGGATCGTGTGTTGTGACTTGTCAAGTATAGGCACTTGTGTGGTTGATTCACCGTTGATTTATTGGATCTGGATACCCAAAGAAAGAGTGTTGCAACACAATGGTTAGAGATGTTGGATGTATGTTCCCGATGTTGTGTGACACTGGGCCTCATCTGATGATACTCTAGGAGAGATGTCGAGTATAGGTGTACATTCTTGAGGCTGTGTGACACTAAGACTCACCAAGAGAGAGTGTATGTTCCCGAGGCTGTGCGACACTGAGACTCACTCCAGGTTTGTGGTATGTCTGCATGTGTTGTTGCTCGATTGATCTGGTGAGATCTAGAGTATGGTAGGGTCTTGTGGGCCATGTATGATGTTTTACTATGTTGAGAGCATGTGTTTAGGCAACTAGTGGTAGCGTCATGTATTTATTTATCTCTCTTTATTGCTCGTACTAGCTTGTATGCTTATGTTTATGATTAGCATGAAGTATAGTAAAGTAGATGTGTACCACTGAGCTTTGTAAGCTCAGCGCTCGGAATCGTTATTTCCGTGCGCAGGTTAGTCGTCAGATCGTGAGATCGAAGAACACTATCAGTACGAGATTTTAGCATGGGGAGGCTTTTAGAGTACGATACCGTGTTTAGTGGGCTATGTCAGCATAGGACCTTATGTGGTCGAGTCTATAAATATTTCTTTTCAAATCAAATGTTTAAATGTTTTAATTTAAAGTAAAGCTCATTTGTAATGATTTAAATTGTTTAACTATGTTTCCAACTGTTGGATATAAATGTTTTTGAGAATTAACTTGTTTCGACTAAACCCAATTTAGGAAAATTTAATGGTTGTGGTTTGGGCTTGAGGCCCAATTGTGATATCCGGGTCGGAGTGTTAGAACAATGGTATCAGAGCTTAGGTTTAGTCAGTTCTACGAAACCCCGAGGTGGTATAGTTGTTTTAGTAAGATGTCTAGTGAATACAAACCCATAAATTAAGTTCGTACTCCTTAAGACTAGAATCCTAATGGTGCGTCTAAATTAGCGAGAAGGCTGAGTTAAATGTTGAGCCGCTCTTGGGAGCGATTCCGAAGGTGAGGTCGCCCTAGAATATCGATATGTGAGTTGGTTTAATGTTACCAGAGTCGAGGATGTTCCTCCACCTGCCACCTGAATGGTGTCTTCGTTGAGTGTGGTGGTCGTTCCAAAGCCTTTGGATACGTCATGAGAGTTGTTATAAAGAATCTTCATCGTTTTGCGTGGATAATGGTTGTGTTGCAAGCATGGAAAATCTGCTCTCAGAATCGATCAGTGGATGCACATTGGTTGGATGACCCTTTTTTGTTTAAAATGAGTCTTGTTGATACTTGGAGGGTATCATCGTGTAACACCCTATTTTCGTATTTGTTACCAAACACGAGTCGATGATGTTACAAAACAAGTTTAAACAATTTTCACTATTTGAAACAAAACTGGCAGCTCGCACTATCATTTCTTTAAAAAAAATTATAATTTTTTTTATAAGCTTCAAAACTTCATTTGGAAAAATTCCTACTAAACTAGATTCATCAAGCTATCAATTCATATACGTTAGAGGTCTTAACTTTTGGCACATAAGTGCGAAAAATTCGTTAAATAGGCAATATAGTGCAGACCTGCTGTCTGAAAATTTTGATTTGGCATCGAATAAAAATTCATAACTTTTCCCACAAAACTCGAAAATAGTCACCGTTTGTTTTAAAAGAAACTAGACTCAATTTGTATTTCATCCATATAAATTTCATTTTCTAATTCAACCTATGGAATTTACGGCAATTTTTCAAACTCACTGCCTAAAACAGAGTTTCAGGACAGCTTCGATCTAATTCCATTTTAAATTCTCCAACTACTTATAAGTCTTTTCATTCCACATACTAGTAATGCTAGACCATATTTTAGCTATACATATACATACTAAAGAGTAGTTTTAAGTCCTTTTTACACAAAATAAACATACTCAAAAATATACATGTCACTACTCAAACATGATGTAGGATGTCAAAGCGTTACTACGATAACCTGTATTATTTCCTCGTCTGCGAGGTAATGCCCAAAACGTTCCTGCTTGCGAACCGATTATTCAACCTACGTGTGCATAGGCAAAATACACACGCTAAGTATAACTTAGTGAGACATTATAAGTAGTCATAAAATTAAATATTGAAATATATGAAAACACGGTTAAGCAAATTCAAATCAAATATTTTATATAAGGTAAAACCATCATATATAAGAAATGGTGATATTCATATATCTCAACTTTCAATAAGCCCAAGTATGGTATAGAGAGAAACTGAAGTATGCGAGATCTGTACTCTTTAAGTACTGGTCACCGAAGTGACGATAACATATAAAACACATAAAGTGCCAATACCATATGAAACACATAAGTGCCAATATCATATAGAAGTATTAATGTTGATATCATATAAACACATAAGTTCCAATAACATATAGATCCGAAGATCTGTGTGCAGCTACACGTAGTCCTTGATACTGGACCTCTAATGGCATGCCACTATACTGTCACTCTCTATCATAAACTTGGGCAATAAATCCATTTCATATAACTTTGTAATTTATCATATAGACGTAAAAATATCGATAAAACATATGATCCATATATCATCCTTATTCAATAATAAATTATCAAAACAATATAATAGGACAGTTCATACCCCAATATATACTAACTTTTTTCCTTTGCTTGTAAAACATTGTATAGCTTGTACAAAAACTATGTTGTCATTTTAAATAAATTCATATAAATAAATTTTGCAAAATTTATCAAAATACATTTAAAACATATAAATGCACTCACCTTATAAACCTCACCAGTTACTTGTACCAAAACATATTTATTCTGAAACTTCTTCTTTGTTTTTCAACTTGTTTCGATCACGAGTTTGCTTGTTATCTGTATGTATATTAAATACATAACACAAGCGACCTTGAGTGCATATTCACATTATACAAAATAATGGAAAGTAACTAAAATAACTATCCATTATACGAAAAATTATTCCGATAGTATTTTCTATGTTCGAACCATAATTTATTCACATTTTTCCATAACTCCTCAACTTTTTCCAAAATATTCATTCTAGTCCCTATGGACTCTTTTGAGCTTCCAATCATCATTTCCAAGTCTAATCCTTTCATTTCTCACTATTTACACTTTAGGACCTAAACTTTAAAAATTTACACTTCAATCCCTAATATTGCCAAAAATTACAAATTAGTCCTAAAGTCAATATAAACTCCAAATTCAACCTTCCAACCACTTAACTAAATTTTCCAGCCCAAAATACTTCAAAAACAAGCTTAACAATCAAGTCCCTAAACTTTCCAAAATTTACATTTTGGTCGCTAATGCAAAATAATTAGGTATTTTCATTCCAACTACTTTGTATCATCATTTTGAACCATTCTTCCTTCATTCACAACTTAAAATTTCTAACTTTACATAAACCCTAAATTTTCATAATTCAAGAACATAAGAATTTCTTCATTCAAACAACTAATTCAAGCTTATTAAACATATTTCTCACCATATCCATCATCAAAATAATTTTTGACATAGTTTCCCCTAATTTTCCATCATAATCGAAAAATCCATTATGCATTTTTCAACACTTGAATCATAGAAATAACATCACAAGCATGATTTTAACAAGAAAAACCATTATACTTCAATATTTCATCATGCTCTTCATCACCCCTAATCTTCAAACTTATCTTAGAGACATGGAAACTAAACAAAACTTATGTCAAAAGATAGAGAATTTGATGGAGGACAATTTCTTATTTCATGTCTCTAACTATAATCCAACTAAATAAGCTTGAAAATGAAATTGAAAATTTTCCTTACCTATGGAAGAGAAGAGCAATCCGCAACCTTGTGTATTGGAGAAGAAAGATGATAATTTTTTTTAACTTTCCTTTCTTTTATTTAATGCCAAATGGCATTTTATTTAACCAAAATTTATTTAATATTTTCTTTAATAGTCAAAAGACTACTATAACTTTGTATTATGACCAATCCTCTTCCAACACATTTATTTCTTATCCAAAAAAATCAATTATTTAATTAAAATAAGGGTGAAATGTCCTTTTTGCCCTCCAACTAATTTATTATTTACTAGTTTGCCATTCTAGTAAAAATCCAACCAAACCATAATAGAATATTCCTAAAATAATATTCCATAGCTTTTGAATACATCTCTAATATTTTTATTCGATCCGATTTCCCAATATTCGTAAAATTCTTCTTCTGCGATTTTCTCTTTTACGAACTACCGAATTCCAAAAATTCTATAACTCCATACAATCTTCTCTACTCTTACTGAGTCCAAAATATTGCTCAGAAACACTTTTATGGAACCTTCCTAGAGGTCATCCATCATAGAATTTCTCTAGCTTGAGCTCACTTAATAATTTCATTCGATCCAAAATCGATATCTTCCACTATATTTTAATTCCCAAAACATACATCAAAATACATATTTCGATCCAATTTACTCTTATACTGAATAAAATTAATTTTTTGAAATTAATTATTGGGAAAAATACCATGTTGATCCCTATACTTTTCCTAACTTTTCACTTTGACTACCAAACTTTGAAATTTTATGTTTAAGTCACTAAACTAAAACCATTAACTTTTGATTCTTTACGTTTTAGTCACTAAGCAAAATTTGGGGTATTACAATTCTCCCCTTTAAGAAAATTCGTCTTCGAATTTTCAAAACATACCTGTAACAGTATCAAATGCATCATTCTCATCCTCTATTCGAAGATGGTAGACTCTTGCTGGAGTCTTGTATTCCGTGTTAGAAACAACTTCAGATATTCTCGGTTGAGTGATCTTAGTAGATCCTGAATTTCCCTGATATCTCCCTTTTTGGTTCTGAACAACCGATTTCTCTAACTTTTCTAATCTACTATCATTCTTCGGACAATCTCGAAGAAAATGATCAGTAGCTCCACAACCAAAACAAGCTCATGTAATCAATCAGCATCATCCATAATGAATTTTACCACAATGATCACACGGATATGAGTTTGGGTATTTCTTTGAACCTCCTAACTTTGTAGCAGAGACCTGTGAACCTTTGGACTCCTTGCACTCAATTCTTTGTCCAGATGTATTGGCTCATGTACGATTATCCTGATATAAACTCATGTCTCTCTTGGAAGATGATGTACCAAAAGATTCTTCATAATTCCTTTTCTGCGACTGAACATTCTTAGCTGCCAACTTTTCTTGCCGAACTTTTTCCATCCATTTCGCTCGGTTGACAGCATTTTGGAATCTAGTGATTTCCATAGCTACCAGCACCTCTTTATAATCCGGATCCAAACCTTCAATGAAGCTGAGGCTACGTTCCTTCTCTGTAGGGATCAACTCTGAGGCGAATCAGCTTAGTTTGTTAAATTCACATTCATATTTGTATATTGTTCGATCGCCTTGCTTAAGATTCAGAAATCGACTCCTTATTTCTCGAATAAACATATCTCCAATATACTTATTGCGGAATTCACGGAGGAAAAAGTCCCAGATGATCTCTTCCTGAGGACAAGTGGTGATATTCGACCACCATATACGAGCATGTCCCTTTAATAAAGACACAGCTCCCTCTAACCTTCTCTGATCATCACAGTGTAACCCTTTGAGCATAATCTTTAGATCATTAAGCCAATTGTCCGCAGCAATAGGATCTCCATCAACAAAATCTGGTGCTTGCAGATCCTTTAGCTCTTTAGCAATAGAAACTCTTCGAGCATAATCTTTAGATCATTAAGCCAATTGTACGCAGCAATAGGATCTCCATCAACAAAATCTGGTGCTTGCAGATCCTTTAGCTCTTTAGCAATAGAAACTTAAGGAGGACGATTAAGTATCATTTCCAAAGCTTGTAGGAAGTTTCCCTGATCTTGTACTGGCATTCCTGGTGGAACCGGTACATTTTCAATAGGCTGTGCTAAAGGCGGGGCAAAACTAGCTTCCTGAACCATCTCAGGAACATTTTGTCCCTCTACATGGGTCGTTGATAAGTGTTCAAAAGTACTATTTTTATTACCCTTTTTACTCATATTATTGTTAGACTTAAGCTCATATTAGTTGCATAATTAGTTATTCATGCATTAATTCATGTTTCTTTCCACCGTTGAGCTTGATTACATAACTTGGTGATTTTTGTGGAAAAAGATGCTGCTTTGGTGTGTTTTTGTGTGTGTGCAGGATCACTTGCCAAAGCAAGGTTAGTGCTAGTTGTCAGGGCAATGCATGAAGGAGACGCCGAGCTAGTTGCCAGGGCAATGCATGAAGGAGACGCCGAGCCAGTTGCCATGGCAATTGTCGACAAAGAGAAAATGCAATAGGGATGTCGAAATTAATGACTATACAAGCCCAAGATGACGTGGAGCAAAGCCCAAACCCAAAGGAATTTGATTTCCATGCAGAGATTAAAGAAGAATTAAATTCCAAGAAGATAGGAGAAGTTCTAGTAGGAATACAATTATAATAAAGAATTATATTCTTTAAAGATAATTTAATTCCAACTCAAACTCCTCCTCAAAGAAGGACTTTGGCCTAGCCCTATAAATAGCAAGGAGATTTCGACAATCCATATAGAGAAAAATAGAGAAATTTCGATAGAGAGCATTAGGGGAAATTTCGACTTCTTCTTCTTCTTTGCTTCCATTAGATTCATGGTTTGGGGATTATTATTTGTATATCTTTTGAACCCAACCATGAGCTAACCTGATCGGTTGGGGTTATTGTGTTTTGTTGTTGTGAAAAATAATTGGATTTTGTTTAGGTAATAAGAGTTTGCACTTTCAATTCAAGGTTTACTCATTCTTGGTTCTTATTCTTGTTTGCGAGTGAATTGGGAGAGGATCTCGTAACTTCATCTATTTATCTAATATCGGGAGAGTTAGATTCAAGAAACGAATGAGTATGGTCTTTATTCAATCTATTGATGGTGAAGATTAATCCGGCAGGGAATAAGTTAAGGATTTCAACGGCTAAGAGGAGTGCAAGATTGGTTGTTGTTCACCCTTGATTCACGGGATGTATTATCAAGGCATGCACAAGTAGCTAGAGTTTCGACTTAGGGATAAGAAGAAACCATTGAAGAACGCTCCGCCGAACCTTGAAGTTGCTGCCCATACGCCCAAGTAGTTGCCCGACTAGTTGCCCGGCAAACCATCGATTAGTTGCCAAGGCAACCCGGCTGTACAAGTTGCCCACAAAGAATCGAGTTGCCCCTTGCACTCTTTTACCAAGACGATCCAATCGGCTATCACACCTCAACTCACGATAACCTGGCCTATTCTCTCTTTTTCTTTCATCTATTCTTTTAGTTTATTGCTTTTACTTTTCTCGTTAATTAAAACCTCTATTATCAATTGTGTTTTTATTTTCACAAAGTCAAGAACTTAAGCAAAGTGGCCCAAACCAATCCTCGTGGAGACGATACTCGATACTCATATCACTTTATTACTTGCGACGTGTATACTTGCACATTTGCGTAGCACTTATCACACGCAACAAGTTTTTGGCGTCGTTGCCAGGGATTGGCAATTGGTGTTAGTTGTTTTTGTTATTGCATTTTTTTCTCTTAGTTTTACTAACATTTCTTTTTGTTTGTTTTATATAAAAAAAATTAGGTGCGCTACAAGTTAAGGGACATCAACATGCCGGGAAATAAAAGCCAATCTATTCGAGAGATGATGTTGGAAGATATGAATCAATCCAATCAAGATTTTCTTGCACCCTTTGATGATTACCTATACCAACCGAGAAAAGCCCAAAGAACTTATACCGTGGAAAAATCTTGTGCTATGTGTGGAGAACATCATGTGTTTGAAAATTGCCCTCACATTTTCGGTGCGTATAACTACATGGAGGACCATAGAGGGAACCAAAGAGCAAAATTCTTCATGGTATGGTCAAAAAGCTCAAAATTTTTTTACCATAACAATTTTGCCATGAAGAACAGATATTCCATGGCAATGTAGTCCTTTTCAAGAGCATTCCAATTCCTTGGAGGAAACGTTACTAGCTTCCTTGGCTAGACTTGACGGATCAATTGAAGAGATTCGAGAACTATCAAAATCTATGGATACGAGGATAGCTCAGTGGGATGCAACCTTAGGGGATTCAGAAGATCAATTGGGGAGATCCACATATGTCATGGATAACATGCACCAACAATTCATTCCTAGGGATACTGACGTCCCAAGGCAAGAAATCTCTCCGTTGTGTGAGGAACAACTAGAACCTCAAAGTCAAGAGGATGCCAATGAGAGAGACTGCCCAACACATGATGAGCCTGAACAACAAATTGCCTCAACAATGATTGAGGAGTCTGAACAGAGCAATACCGCGACAACACTCAGTGAAGCTGAGAACAATAATACTACAGCAAATTCTGAGGAACCTGATGCCCAGAAGGTTACAACGTTGATGCTGAAACAGGAATCTGTAGATTGCTCTCATCTACAATTGCCACGACAATTACACGACCACATGCAAGATCAACGAGATGATAATACTTTGCCAATGGAATATGAGCAGGTAACAGTTGAACCTTTTGAATTCTTTAAAAACTCACATTGTCCATTGCAGGTATGTCTTGAGGAACCGAGGTTGGTAGATTTGAAGCCATTGAAATCTCTACTGATGGAGATGTTTGAGAGGCCAAAAGAAAAAGGTGTTTGGATTCATAAAGCTCCTCAGAAAATTGATTCTTCCCTTGACTTAAAGCAAAATTTGACAACTGATTGCCACGGCAATTGGCTTGAGCAGCAATTGTCACGACAACAAATGCTACATCCAACCATGATAGAAGTCGACAAGAATAAGGTAATTGAATGGTTGAGAATGGATATAATTTTTCCTATTAATATATTTGTGCCTTCAGGAATAGTAGCAAGGTGGAGAGTATACATGGACTACAAGCGAACAAAGAAGAAAGACACCTCCACCATGGTAACGCAAAAGGGAGTAGTGGCGAGCACATTGGCCAAACTCTTTTTGGGCAATATTATCACCCGATGGAGGGTGTGGATGGACTATAAGAAGTATCGAAAACGGCAACCTTCAACACCGCAGCAACTCCTGATACGCACGCCTCGACAACCATGGACGCGCACGCCTCGGCAACCCCTGACGCCTCGGCACCCATAGATGTGCATGCCTCGGCAACCCTCGACGCCACGGCAACTACTGATACATTTATTTTTATTTTTATTTTTTGAACTATTTTGTTCTATTATTTTTGGTTATTTTTTCTCTTTATTTTTTAGGATATATTTTATTTTTCTTCATTATCTTTAGTTTCAAGGTTTTCTTTTCCATAACAAGACTCACAACCACCATGCTAAGAAAATTCACTGCCGACTACTTGCCACAGTAACCACAACAGAAACTGGCGATGCCTAGGCAACAACAATGGCTTCAGCAACTATTGATGCCCAGGCAAGTGAACCTGCCTCGGCAAACATGGATCAAACCAAAGCAATGCTATTCACGCGGTACCAGCCACAAGCATTCAACCACCGATCGGAAAATGAATCAAGCAAACGGCACGAAGGAAAGTCATCACTCGAGGTGACGACCTCTCTGACTAACTCATTTCATTTAGTTTCTTTTAAATTTTTTTTCACTTTTACATGCATTGAGGACAATGCTTCTCTCGAGTTTGGGGGGGTGTTGGTTTCTAGTTAGTTTCATGTTTAGTTGCATTCATCTTTAGCAATCACATATAGGTTGCATATGTTACTTGCCATGCCTTTAGTTTGATTTAATTGCTTAAGACTTGTTGAATATCCAATGATGAATTTTTGCCACTGCACTTAATTGAAATAACCTTTAATTTTAGGATTGCATGAAAAGAACTTAGAATTTTACTATGATGCTGAATTTTTTTTACACGGTTGTGGGTTGTTGATTCAAAGAAACGTACTTAGGTTGCTTAAAATTTGGGTAAATTTAAAATTGAAAATTAAAAGTTAATTTCTTGCTAGAGGTGCCCAAAACTGGCTCTAGTAGTAAATACACTTTCTTGCTAGAGGTGCCCGAAACTGGCTCTAGTAGTTAATGCACATTAAAGAATCGCTAGAGCTGCCCGAAATTGGCTCTAGTCGACTAAAATAAAATAAGAAATTGCTTACTTTGCTAGAGGTGCCCGAAATTGGCTCTAGTGAAAACGAAAATAAATGCCCCGGCAATTAAATAGATAAAAGCCTATTGTTCACATAGAATCTTGAAAATCAACTTGTACACAACTACGCACACACATTGTCACGAGCATTATAGTTTTGTTCCGGGAAATTTTTGTGCTATCTGAAAAATTTAAAAGGTGATCATACTTTGTGCCATGGTTCCGAGGTTTGAATTCAAGTTTGAAGCATGTCTTTGATAATTAAAGTCTTGGCAGGTAATTTTAGTTTGCATTGCTTGAGGACAAGCAATAGTTCGAGTTTGGGGGCGTGATAAGTGTTCAAAAGTACTATTTTTATTACCCTTTTTTACTCATATTATTGTTAGACTTAAGCTCATATTAGTTGCATAATTAGTTATTCATGCATTAATTCATGTTTCTTTCCACCGTTGAGCTTGATTACATAACTTGGTGATTTTTGTGGAAAAAGATGCTACTTTGGTGTGTTTTTGTGTGTGTGCAGGATCACTTGCCAAAGCAAGGTTAGTGCTAGTTGCCGGGCAATGCATGAAGGAGACGCTGAGCTAGTTGCGGGGCAATGCATGAAGGAGACGCTGCAGAGCCAGTTGCCATGGCAATTGTCGACAAAGAGAAAATGCAATAGGGATGTCGAAATTAATGACTATACAAGCCCAAGATGACGTGGAGCAAAGCCCAAACCCAAAGGAATTTGATTTCCATGCAGAGATTAAAGAAGAATTAAATTCCAAGAAGATAGGAGAAGTTCTAGTAGGAATACAATTATAATAAAGAATTATATTCTTTAAAGATAATTTAATTCCAACTCAAACTCCTCCTCAAAGAAGGACTTTGGCCTAGCCCTATAAATAGCAAGGAGATTTCGACAATCCATATAGAGAAAAATAGAGAAATTTTGATAGAGAGCATTAGGGGAAATTTCGACTTCTTCTTCTTCTTTGCTTCCATTAGATTCATGGTTTGGGGATTATTCTTTGTATATCTTTTGAACCCAACCATGAGCTAACCTGATCGGTTGGGGTTATTGTGTTTTGTTGTTGTGAAAAATAATTGGATTTTGTTTAGGTAATAAGAGTTTGCACTTTCAATTCAAGGTTTACTCATTCTTGGTTCTTATTCTTGTTTGCGAGTGAATTGGGAGAGGATCTCGTAACTTCATCTATTTATCTAATATCGGGAGAGTTAGATTCAAGAAACGAATGAGTATGGTCTTTATTCAATCTATTGATGGTGAAGATTAATTCGGCTTAGGAATAAGTTAAGGATTTCAACGGCTAAGAGGAGCGCAAGATTGGTTGTTGTTCACCCTTGATTCACGCAGGGATGTATTATCAAGGCATGCACAAGTAGCTAGAGTTTCGACTTAGGGATAAGAAGAAACCATTGAAGAACGCTCCGCCGAACCTTGAAGTTGCTGCCCAGACGCCCAAGTAGTTGCCCAGCTAGTTGCCCAGGCAACCATCGATTAGTTGCCAAGGCAACCCCGCTGTGCAAGTTGCCACGGCAACTGAGTTGCCCTTGCACTCTTTTACCAAGACGATCCAATCGGCTATCACACCTCAACTCACGATAACCTGGCCTATTCTCTCTTTTTCTTTCATCTATTCTTTTAGTTTATTGCTTTTACTTTTCTCGTTAATTAAAACCTCTATTATCAATTGTGTTTTTATTTTCACAGTGCAGTAACTTAAGCAAAGTGTCCCAAACCAATCCCTGTGGAGACGATACTCGATACTCATATCACTTTATTACTTGCGACGTGTATACTTGCACATTTGCGTAGCACTTATCACACGCAACAGTCGTCTGCCTTAAACCCTCAATTTTAGACATCTGTACTCACCATAACATTTGACATTAATAAGCAGGAGCATCAAATATACAAATGTCATCACTAGTAATTTTATGACATCCTAGTAGCATGTACACACTTATTAACTCACAGTAAACTCAATTTAAATTCAGAACCGGCTAAACCTATAGCTCTGATACCAATAAATGTAACACCCTCTTTCCTTATTTGTTACCAAATACGAGTCGAATGATGTTACAAAACAAGTTTAAACAATTTTCACTATTTGAAACAAAACTGGCAGGTCGCACTGTCATTTCTTTAAAAAAATTATAATTTTTTTTGTAAGCATCAAAACTTCATTTGGAAAAATTTCTAGTAAACTATATTCATCAAGCTATCAATTCATATACGTTAGAGGTCTTAACTCTTGGTACATAAGTGCAGAAAATTCGTTAAATATGCAATACAGTGCAGACCTGCTGTTTGAAAATTCTGATCTTGCATCGAATAAAAATTCTTAACATTTCGCACAAAACTCGAAAACAGTCACTGTTTGTTTTAAAAGAAACTAGACTCAATTTGTACTTCATCCATATAAATTTCATTTTCTAATTCAACCTATGGAATTTATGGCAAATTTTCAAACTCACTGCCTAAAACAGAGTTTCAGGACAGCTTCAATCTAATTCCATTTTAAGTTCTCCATCTACTTATAAGTCATTTCATTCCACATACTAGTAATGCTAGACCATATTTTAGCTATACATATACATACTAAAGAGTAGTTTTAAGTCTCTTTTACACAATATAAACATATTCAATAATATACATGGCACTACTCAAACATGATGTAGGATGTCAAAACGTTACTAAGATAACTTGTATTATTTCCTCGTCTACGAGGTGATGCCCAAAATGTTCCTGCATGCAAATCGAGTATTCAACCTACGTGTGCACAGGCAAAATACACACGCTAAGTATAACTTAGTGAGGCATTATAAGTAGTCATAAAATTAAATATTGAAATATATGAAAACATGGTTAAGCAAATTCAAATCAAATATTTTATATAAGGTAAATCCATCATATATAAGAAATGGTGATATTCATATATCTCAACTTTCAATAAGCCCAAGTATGGTATAAAGAGAAACTAAAGTATGCGAGATCTGTACTCCTTGAGTACTGGTCACCGAAGTGACGATAACATATAAAACACATAAAGTGTCAATACCATATGAAACACATAAGTGCCAATATCATATAGAAGTATTAATGTCGATATCATATAAACACATAAGTGGCAATAACATATAGATCCGAAGATCGGTGTGCAGCTACACGTAGTCCTTGACTACTGGACCTCTAATGGCTTGCCACTATACTATCACTATCTATCATAAACTTGGGCAATAAATCCATTTCATATAACTTTGTAATTTATCATATAGATGTAAAAATGTTGATAAAACATATGATCCATATATCATCCTTATTCAATAATAAATTATCAAAACAATATAATAGGACAGTTCATACCCCAATATATACTAACCTTTTTCCTTTGCTTGTAAAACATTGTATAGCTTGTACAAAAGCCATGTTGTCACTTTAAATAAATTCATATAAATAAATTTTGCAAAATTTATCAAAATACATTTAAAACATATAAATGCACTCACCTTATAAGCCTCACTAGTTACTTGTACCAAAACATATTTATTCTGAAACTTCTTCTTTGTTTTTCAACTTGTTTCGATCACGAGTTTGCTTGTTATTTGTATGTATATTAAATACATGCACATTATACAAAATAATGGAAAGTAACTAAAATAACTATCCATTATACAAAAAATTATTCCGATAGAATTTTTTATGTTCGAACCATAATTTATTCACATTTTTCCATAACTCTTCAACTTTTTCCAAAATATTCACTCTAGTCCCTATGGACTCTTTTGAGCTTCCAATCATCATTTCCAAATCTAATCCTTTCATTTCCCATTCTTTACACTTTAGGACCTCAACTTTAAAAATTTACACTTCAATCCCCAATATTGCCGAAAATTACAAATTGGTCGTAAAGTCAATATAAACTCCAAATTCAACCTTCCAACCACTTATCTAATTTTTCCAGCCCAAAATACTTCAAAAACAAGCTTAGCAATCAAGTCCCTAAACTTTCCAAAATTTACATTTTGGTCCCTAATGCAAAATAATTAGGGATTTTCATTCCAACTACCTTGTATCATCATTTTGAACCATTCTTCCTTCATTCACAACTTAAAATTCCTACTTAACATAAACCCTAAATTTTCATAATTCAAGAACATAAGAATTTCTTCATTCAAACATCTAATTCAAGCTTGTTAAACATCTTTCTCACCATGTCCATCATCAAAATAATTTTTGACATAGTTTCCCCTAATTTTCCATCATAACCAAAAAATCATTTATGCATTTTTCAACACTTGAATCATAGAAATAACATCACAAGCATGATTTCAACAAGAAAAACCATTATACTTCAATATTTCATCATGATCTTCATCACCCCTAATCTTCAAACTTAACTTAGAGACATGGAAACTAAACAAAACTTATGTCAAAAGATAGAGAATTTGATGGAGAACAATTTCTTATTTCATGTCTCTAACTAAAATCCAACTAAATAAGCTTGAAAATGAAATTGAAAATTTTCCTTACCTATGGAAGAGACGAGCAATCGAAAGCCTTGTGTACTGGAGAAGAAAGATGATAATTTTTTTTAACTTTCTTTTCCTTTATTTAATGCCAAATGGCATTTTATTTAACCAAATATTATTTAATATTTTCTTTAATAGTCAAAAGACTACTATAACCTTGTATTATGACCAATCCTCTTCCAACACATGTATTTCTTATCAAAAAATAATCAATTATCTAATTAAAATAAGGGTGAAATGTCATTTTTGCCCTCCAACTAATTTATTATTTACTAGTTTACCATTCTAGTAAAAATCCAACCAATTTAGCTGGAATCCAACCAAACCATAATAGAATATTCCTAAAACAATATTCCATACCTTTTCCATAGCTTTTGAATGCCTTTCTAATATTTTTATTCAAACCGATTTCCCAATATTCGTAAAATTCTTCTTCTGCGATTTTCTCTTGTACGAACTACCGAATTCCAAAAATTCTATAATTCCATACGAATCTTCTCTACTCTTACTGAGTCCAAAATATTGCTCAGAAACACTTTTATGGAACCTTCCCAAAGGTCACCCATCATAGAATTTCTCTAGCTTGAGCTCACTTAATAATTTCATTTGATCCAAAATCGATATATTCCACTGTATTTTAATTCCCAAAACAGACATCAAAATACTTATTTCGATCCGATTTACTCTTATACTAAATAAAATTACTTGTTTGAAATTAATTATTGGGAAAATTACCATGTTGATCCCTATATTTTTCCCAACTTTTCACTTTGGCCACCAAACTTTGAAATTTTACGTTTAATTCACTGAACTAAAATCACTAACTTTTGATTCTTTACGTTTTAGTCACTAAGCAAAATTTGGGGTATTACATATCGCCCTTTTCAAGGGCTTTTCTCAGAGATAATGGATTTGAGATCTTCTAGTTCATTAGAGCGTGGCTGAAGTTAGACGTTCTACAGGTTTGATAGGGCTACCTTCTTGAGAGTTGTTACACCTTGGAAATTACTTTTGCAATGCTAGCTGGTAATGTCGAGAGTTTTACTTGAGGCTTCAATACCTCGAGGGAACCCAACCCTTGGTAATGAGAATGTTGAACCGTCGCTTTTCTACCGTGGTTTTCGTAGCAATTATTTTTAGAATTGCACAATGGGGTTGTGAGACATATTAACCATTCGATAGATGTCAGTGTGTGCAGTTCAACGCTCAAGAGCTTTTAGACTGTCAGAATGTTTGTTTATGCTTCTTGGAGGAGGAGTCAAGACTTTCTCCCTGTCAAGAACGTAGTGGATGTTAAGGTAAAGCTGAGTTGGACATCAGTGCCCATCGTCGTTGTCAAAGGATATCGGCTCTGTGGAGAAAGTCAGAGGTCTTGTTGCAAAGGTGCAACTCGAACGGGGTTTCTTTTGTCTAAGTGTTTCCCCCAAGAAAGAACCGGGCTTGTTCGCTAGAAAGAAGTTGGTTTGTTGAAGTAATGTTTAAACCGTTGATAGCTTATCAAGTAATAGTGAAAGATCGTGTGTCTCTGAAGGTGGATATCTTGTTTAACCGGTTACGAAGTACTCGTGTGTTTCTCCGGGATTAGTTTGAGAATAAGATGTTTGTGGCTAAAGTGTTAAAGGCTTGTAGTTTTGAAATGAAATTTGGAATGAGGATTTCTCTCATTAGAGCGTGTCGTGGCGACGTTTCATGTCTATAGTGATGTTTGAGCTGTTTTGTTGAGATATTTGTTTTGATATAATAATTAAAAATAGTTTTGAAATAAATTAAAAAGATTTTAAAATTGATTTTAAATCCAAACAACTTGAAATAATGTTTAATGTTTTTAAGAGGTTTTGGGATGATTTAAAACGTCTTTAAAGTAGCCAAACCTGAGTTTTTCAAGTATCTGTACCGATACGGGGTATACATAAAGGGTTTCAGCTACAGTTTGTGAAACTGTCAAGATTCGTACCGATACAGGGCCTTCTCGTATCGATACGGAGAATGGTGGTTTCGATACACCCTTTGGTATATTGATACACCTACGTGGCATATATCTCAATGACTAAAACCCCCCAACGGTCATATTTCCAACGGTCTTTTAAATTGCAGGACGTACCGATACGCCTATACTCGTATCGATACGCATAAGCTGACCAGAGCTCAACGACTAGTTATAAAGAAGGTCGTACCGATACGGTTACCCGCATACTGATACGAACAGCCTCAGAACTGCAATTAATGTGGAAAATAAAGACCCAAATGGCTCTAATTCATTCCCAACGGTCACCAACGGCTATGAACTCATTTGGGAGTATAAAAGGGGCCTTCAAGCATCTATGAATGACTAATGCTTCAATTGTCAACAACATTATGATCAAAGATTTGTCTTAGAGCTTAATTGTATATTTCTTGTATACACAACACTTGTGAGCTTTAATTGTAATATCTTGCTCAAGTGTTTTAGGATTTGGGTGAGTGCTTAGTGTGCAAACATCTACCTATTAAGAAGGATTTTAGTTTGCTAGGATTCTCTTTGTTAGAGTGTGTTCCCAAGACTCGGGTTGTGAGTTCTTGGATGCTAGATCACGGGTTGTGATTCTAGGATTGTAACGGTTGCCTCCTTAGCTTAGAAAATGGGAAGAATTCTTAGTGAATTGTTGAAATCCTAAGGTGGGAAGCCTAGGTAGTGGACGTAGACTCCATTGGGGGAGTTGAACCACTCTAAATCCTTGTGTCTTTTTGTTTATCTTTTGCTTCCACCATTTCCACCCAAAAATCAACCTTCTCCATCACTTGGCTAATTAATCGGATGTGTACATCAAGCCCAACAATTGGTATCAGAGCGAGGCTCAATCGAAGGGGATTAACATCTTATTGAGTCGATCCGGCTAGCTTGACCAACAATACTATCAACCAACGAAATGGCGCAATCCATTGACAAGCCACCTTTCTTTGACGGGACCAACTATGCTTATTGGAAGACTAGAATGGTGTTCTTCATCAAGGCCAAAGATTACAAGCTTTGGGACGTTGTTGAAGATAGTCCATACGTACCACAAAAATGCAAGACGGAATGGAATGCGGATGATTGCAAGATGATGGAGCTAAATTGCAAGGCTTTGCACATTATCTTTTGTGCATTTAGCCCCAATATCTATGAGAAGATGTCTTCTTGTGAGAGTGCCAATGAGGTATGGGACAAGCTTGAAGTCACATACGAGGAGACAAACGAAGTAAAGGAGACCAAGATCGACATCCTCAATCTACAGTATGAGAACTTTAAGATGGATCTGGATAAAGACATCGATAAGATGTTTGATCATTTTTCCACCATAGTAAATGGACTCAAAGGCTGTGGAGAAATCATTCCGGAAGAAAAGCTTCTCTGAAAGCTTATCTATTCCTTTCCCGAGTCATGGGACTCAAAGAAGACCGCCATCATCGAGGCTAAGAATCTCAAGACCTTAAAGCTTGATGAACTCATGGGGTCTCTTCTCACTCATCAAATAATGAAGAAAGAAAATAAAGAAGAGAAGAAGAATGAAGTTATAAGAAAGATGGGGGAGAAGGAAATCAAAAAGCTAGGCATCAATATGAATGTCGTAGTCCTCAAATCCTCTCATTGCCATCATGAAGATTCAAGTGAGGAGGAAGAAGAAGATGAAGAGATGGCCTATCTCTTCATGAAATTTGCCCGATTCATGAAGACCGAAATGACCAAATCTAACCATGAATCGAAGAATAAGAAGAAGATAAGGGATCCCCAAGAGAACCATAAAGGACTCAACAAAAAGGGGTCATCTTCAAAGAAGGCATATGTGGCAACATGGAGTGATGAAGACTCCACAAATGAAGATGAAGTTGCTCATCTATGCTTTATGGCCCTCCAAAAGGGTGAGGTAACTTCTAATTCATCTACTTCTACTTCATATACTTTTGATGAATTACAAGAAGCCTATGACCAATTGGTTTTTGAGTTTAAAGCTTCTTTTTTGAAAAACAAGAAATTGATTTCAAAGTTAAAAATCGAAAATGATTTCTTTCTAAAACCAATTTAGAGTTTGAAGCAAAAATGAAGGATTTTGAGCAAAAAGTTTTAGATTTGCAAAATTTGCTTCAAACAATAGAAAAAGATCATCAAAAGGAAACTGATGATCTTAAGAAGGAAAAATATTTGATTTCCAATGAACTTCAAAAGAAAAACAATTTAGGAAAATCAAATTTTTATGTTAGACAATCTAGTACTCCTAGATTTTTAAACGATAAATGTTTTAGAAGTATTTGGGTCCCAAAATTAAAAGGAATGAAATTGAAAAATGGATTCCAAAGGGGACAAAATTATGTGCTACTAACGTTTATGGATCCAAAGCAATTTGGATACCAAAAATTACATGATTGTCTTGTTTAGTGTGATGGAGAGTGATCAACAAGTCCAAATTTGAGGGGGAGCTCCATACACACAAGAAGAAGAACACTTGAAGAATGAAGGCTTCACATCATCCCTTGAAGTTCAAGTGTTGGTAAATTTCTAGTTGTTGTTTTTTTTTGTTTGTTTAAATTAGATTATTTTCTATGACAACTAGATAATCATATTATTGGACTAACAATATTTGATGCTTGAGTAAGGGAAGCCCATTTTAAAACCAAAATTCTTATTTTGTCAAAATTTTTAAACCTCCTTTGTTATCTTGTACTTAAAGTCACACAACTTGGTTTAAAAAATTGATTTTTCAAGAAAAAAATCTCTTATTCAGGTTTTAAAATTGAAAATTGAAAAATTTTTGGAATAAATTGAAAAGATTTTAAAAATGATTTTAAATCCAAACAACTTGAAATAATGTTTAATGTTTTTAAGAGGTTTTGGGATGATTTAAAACGTCTTTTTAAAGTAGCCAAACCTGAGTTTTTCAAGTATTTTTATATCAAAAAGGAAGATTGTTGAGATATGTGTATATATAGTATAAAATAGTTTTGGAATAAATTGAAAATTTGTAAAAATGATTTTAAGATCCAAACAACTTGAAATAATGTTTAATGTTTTTTAGAGGTTTTGGATGATTTAAAACATCTTTAAAGAATGGTGGTTTTTCATACACCCTTTGGTATATTGATACACCTACGTGGCATATATCTCAATGACTAAAACCCCCAACGGTCATATTTTTCCAACGGTCTTTTAAATTGCAGGACGTATGACATATATTGCAACGCCTAAAATCCTCCAACGGTCATATTTCGACGGTCTTTATAAATTGACGAGCTCAACGACTAGTTATAAAGAAGGTCGTTCTAAAGAATATCGTATCGATTTACCGCATCTTGTACGAACAGCCTCATAACTGCAATTAATGTGGAAAATAAAGACCCAAATGGCTCAAATTCAATCCCAACGGTTACCAACGGCTATAAACTCTTTTGGGAGTATAAAAGGGACCTTCAAGCATCTATGAATGACTAATGCTTCAATTGTCAACAACATTATGATCAAAGATTTGTCTTAGAGCTTAATTGTATATTTCTTGTATAGACAACACTTGTGAGCTTTAATTGTAATATTTTGCTCAAGTGTTTTAGGTTTTGGGTGAGTGCTTAGTGTGCAAACATATACCTATGAAGAGAGATTTCAATTTGCTAGGATTCTCTTTGTTAGAGAGTGTTCCCAAGACTCGGGTTGTGAGTTCTTGGATGCTAGATCACGGGTTGTGATTCTAGGATTGTAACGGTTGCCTCCTTAGCCTAGAAAAAGGGAAGAATTCTTAGTGAATTGTTGAAATCCTAAAGTGGGAAGCCTAGGTAGTGGACGTAGACTCCATTGGGGAGTTGAACCACCCTAAACCCTTGTGTCTTTTTGTTTATCTTTTGCTTCCACTATTTCCACCCAAAAATCAACCTTTTCCATCACTTGGTTAATTAATCGGTTGTGTACATCGGGCCCAACAATTGGTATCGGAGAGCGAGGCTCAATCGAAGGGGATTAACATCTTATTGAGTCGATCCGCTAGCTTGACCAACAATACAATCAACCAACGAAATGGCGCAATCCATTGACAAGCCACCTTTCTTTGACGGGACCAACTATGCTTATTGGAAGACTAGAATGGTGTTCTTCATCAAGGCCAAAGATTACAAGCTTTGGGACGTTGTTGAAGATAGTCCATACGTACCACAAAAATGCAAGACGGAATGGAATGCGGATGATTGCAAGATGATGGAGCTAAATTGCAAGGCTTTGCACATTATCTTTTGTGCATTTAGCCTAAACATCTATGAGAAGATGTTTTCTTGTGAGAGTGCCAATGAGGTATGGGACAAGCTTGAAGTCACATACGAGGAGACAAACGAAGTAAAAGAGACCAAGATCGACATCCTCAATCTACAGTATGAGAACTTTAAGATGGATCCGGATAAAAAACATCGATAAGATGTTCGATCGTTTCTCCACCATAGTGAATGGACTCAAAGGCTATGGAGAAGTCATTCCGGAAGAAAAGTTTGTCCGAAAGCTTATATACTCCTTTCCCGAGTCATGGGACTCAAAGAAGACCGTCATCATCGAGGCTAAGAATCTCAAGACCTTGAAGCTTGGTGAACTCATGGGGTCTCTTCTCACTCATCAAATAATGAAGAAGGACAATGAAGATAAGAAAGATGGGGGAGAAGAAAATCAAAAAGCTAGGCATCAATATGAATGTCGTAGTCTTCAAATCTTTCCAATACCATCATGAAGATTTAAGTGAGGAGGAAGAAGAAGATGAAGAGATGACCTATCTCTTTATGAAATTTATCCGATTCATGAAGACCGAAATGACCAAATCTAACCATGAATCGAAGAAGAAGAAGAAAAAGAAGAATATGAGAGATCCCCAAGAGAACCATAAAGGATTCAACAAAAAGGGGTCATCTTTAAAGAAGGCATATGTGGCAACATGGAGTGATGAAAACTCCACAAATGAAGATGAAGTTGCCCATCTATGATTCATGGCCCTCCAAGAGGGCGAGGTAACTTCTACTTCATCTACTTCTACTTCTACTTCCTATACTTTTGATGAATTACAAGAAGCTTATGACCAATTGGTTTTTGAGTTTAAAGCTTCTTTTTCGAAAAACAGGAAATTGATTTCAAAGTTAAAAATAAAAAATGATTTGCTTTATAAAACTAATTTGGAGTTTGAAGCAAAAATGAAGGATTTTGAGCAAAAAGTTTCAGATTTGCAAAATTTGCTTCAAACAATGGAAAAAATCATCAAAAGGAAATTGATGATCTTAAGAAGGAAAATGATTTGATTTCCAATGAACTTCAAAAGAAAAATAATTTGGAAAAATCAAATTTTTATGTTAGACAATCTAGTGCCCCTAGATTTTTAAACGTTAAATGTTTTAGAAGTATTTGGGTCCCAAAATTAAAAGGAAAATGAAAATTGAAAAATGGATTCCAAATGGGACAAAATTATGTGCTACTAACGTTTATGGATCCAAAGCAATTTGGATACCAAAAATTACATGATTGTCTTGTTTAGTGTGATGGAGAGTGATCAACAAGTCCAAATTTGAGGGGGAGCTCCATACACACAAGAAGAAGAACACTTGAAGAATGAAGGCTTCACATCATCCCTTGAAGTTCAAGTGTTGGTAAATTTCTAGTTGTTGTTTTTTTTTGTTTGTTTAAATTAGATTATTTTCTATGACAACTAGATAATCATATTATTGGACTAACAATATTTGATGCTTGAGTAAGGGGAAGCCCATTTTAAAACCAAAATTCTTATTTTTGTCAAAATTTTTAAACCTCCTTTGTTATCTTGTACTTAAAGTCACACAACTTCTTTTTGATATAACAAAAGAGGGAGAAAATGGTTTAAAAATTGATTTTTCAAGTGAATAAGGGGGAGCTTTAACTATATTTCATTTTTAAAATCTCTTATTCAGGTTTTTAAATACTAATGGGGAGAATCACAAACAATTTCTCAAGTTGGTTTTTTATATCAAAAAGGGGAAGATTGTTGAGATATGTGTTTTGATATAGTAATTGAAAAATAGTTTTGGAATAAATTGAAAAGATTTTAAAAATGATTTTAAATCCAAACAACTTGAAATAATGTTTAATGTTTTTTAAGAGGTTTTGGGATGATTTAAAACATCTTTAAAGTAGCCAAACCTGAGTTTTTCAAGTATCTGTACCGATACAGTATACCCCGTATCGATACGCATAAAGGGTTTCAGCTACAGTTTGTGAAACTATCAAGATTGTACCGATACAGGGCCTTCCCGTATCGATAAGGAGAGGGGTGGTTTCGATACACCCTTTGGTGTATCGAGACACCTACATGACATATATTGCAACGACCAAAATCCTCCAACGGTCATATTTCCAACGGTCTTTTAAATTGCAGGACGTACCAATACGCCTATATGCGTATCGATACGCATCAGCTGACCAGAGCTCAACGGCTAGTTCTAAAGAATATCGTATCGATACGGTTACCCTCGTACCGATACGGACAGCCTCATAACTGAAATTAATGTGGAAAATAAAGACCCAAATGGCTCAAATTTAATCCCAACGGTCACCAACGGCTATAAACTCATTTGAGAATATAAAAGGGACCTTCAAGCATCTATGAATGACTAATGCTTCAATTATCAACAATATTATGATCAAAGATTTGTCTTAGAGCTTAATTGTATATTTCTTGTATAGACAACACTTGTGAGCTTTAATTGTAATATTTTGCTCAAGTGTTTTAGGTTTTGGGTGAGTCCTTAGTGTGCAAACATCTACCTATTAAGAGGGATTTCAGTTTGCTAGGATTCTCTTTGTTAGAGAGTGTTCCCAAGACTCGGGTTGTGAGTTCTTGGATGCTAGATCACGAGTTTTGATTCTAGGATTGTAACGGTTGCCTTCTTAGCCTAGAAAAGGGGAAGAATTCTTAGTGAATTGTTGAAATCCTAATGTGGGAAGCCTAGGTAGTGGATGTAGACTCCATTGGGGGAGTTGAACCACTCTAAATCCTTGTGTCTTTTTGTTTATCTTTTGCTTCCACCATTTCTACCCAAAAATCAACCTTCTCCACCACTTGGCTAATTAATCAGTTGTGTACATCGAGCCCAACATGTTTCATCAATAATAAGGTAGAAGCCACCGTGTTGTCTCTCAAATGTAAGTTTGATGATTGCGTAACATGTGTGAATGTATAAGGAATATGGAAAGACGAAGGTTGGCAAGATAATTACCTTAATGACCTTATGTATAGGAAAGGTTAGTTATCGTGTAATTAGCTAAGGAATCAAGGGTTGAGACTTCATAGATGTTTTTGATTTGTATCATAGTTTCCTTAGGAGGAGTCGACGAACATTGGTGGAAATTTGAGCTACATGAAACCATTTTGTTTTGACAGTGGTGCTGACTCGATTAAAGTCGAGTAAGGTTTCAAGATCTTCGAGGATGTTTTGTGGTATTGTCAAGGCTGTATTTTTGTGCTAGAATAAGGAAAAATGTGTCTACCCAATAGCGAGAAATTTTGGGTGCTTGATCTTTAAGGAATTTGAGATTTGGACAACGACGTGAGTCGAAGTAATTGAGAACTATTAATCGTGTGATCGATCATTACCTAAGTAAAGTGAACTTGATAAGTGAAGGATTCTGCAAAATTAGTTTGAGTTAGAGTATCATGCTGCCCATGTAGGGCGATGAAGGATCATAAGTGATGATTATGTAAGGGGATACCGATACTAGTTCCATGTGGTACTGGTACTTAATTCATCTTGTGTCAGTACTGATCGGTCAGTACCAGTACCCAGGTGTTTGTTAGTTAAGCTTCGAGTTAAGATTTGATTTACTTGGAAGCCGTGAAAAGTATCAGTTACTTATATTAAGTAAGCTCAGTGTTATGATTGGATTTAAGTCTGATGGGTTCTGTTGGACTTTGAGATCTTGTTGTGAATGTTTTAGAGAAAGACGTATCAAGGCAAAAGATTCCTCCTATATGGTATAGTGGTCTGAATATGGTGAATTTTGACAGTGGCAGTTTTACCAAGCCCTCGCCACGTGTTTTAGGAGACAGTGTGGAGTCGTGTGTTTGAAATGGTGATAAGTGTTTAACTTGCCACCGGTTGGGAGTCAAAGATTGAGTTCTTTAGAGTTGTTTCGATGCTCCGATACTCATCGGTGGAAATTAAATAGATGATCCTGGATTTTGTAAAGGATTGTGAGCATGCAGTTTCAATAAATTTCTTTGAGTAATGATATAGTCCTTGATATGTACCGTTTGATATTTTCAGTAAATGTGAGATGTAGATAGAAAGTCTACTTGGTTTGGTTGTGAGTTGAGTTGTACGACACTACGGTGTACATGCTACCTTTAGGGTACGAGATTCGAGGGTTGTGTTGGAACCTTATCCCTTGGTCGGATTTTTATGCGATGACAGATCCGACTAATAGTTTAGACGACATGTTTTTTCAGACATGTTATAATTGAGAGTGTAAGATTCTTGCATAAATCGAGTTATGAGATATGCTTTAGTTACCGATATGAGTTATCATGCTAAGTTTAAGGTAAGTGCTTGAGACGAGTTGGGGCGCAGTTCATTTTCAGAAGTCTTGCACCAGACAAACAATGATATATATGCGGGAGCCATCAGAGTTATCGTCTCCTTCAGGGAGCAACCGCGAGAAGGATCGCTTCGTTTTGGTTACAACGGTCGTGTAATCTCCTATCCTTTTAAATCATACGGAGTTGTGAAAAGATTTTTTTTGTGCAACAACCATTAGGTTCCACAGCATAAGTTAAGTTTCTTTGATGACGTATTAATGAGACAGTTTTGTCGGGGTACCGTTGGGTTTTGCTTGTCGTCTGTAATGTACCAAGCGAAGATAGATTCCTTGTAAGAGAAAAAATCAGTTGTTATTATGTTTATAATGTTAGAGGGCAATGGTTATAGTTGATAAGTGTTGTAAGAGGTCAGAGTAGCACAGAGGGATATGTTTGAAAACGTTGGAGAGTTATAAAAGTTTAGCATTTTCTATGGTTTGCCGCTATAAATTTCAATGACGAAATTTCTTTTAAGGTGTGGAGATTTGTAATGACACGAACTCTGGGTTAACGAATCAGATCTCGGACTCGGGGTATTGGGCCTTGTTGTTGGGAGCCCAATAAGGAAATTAGATATGGGCTTTATTCAAGTTGGAAGAATGGATTCTTTTGGGAGATAATGATGTTTGACTTTTAAATATATGCGGGTGGTTGAAAAAGTGGAAGAGATGGAGGAGAGAGAAAAAGAAAAAGTGAGTGAAAATGGTGGAGAGTGTTTTAGAGTGATAGAAAGAGGTTTTGTTTCGTTCAAGAGAGTATCGACCATCGTGGAAGCTCACGTCAGCATCACTGAGTTTCTCTCGGCTAAAATCAACAGTCGGTGGTTGCCCCATTGCCATCGGAGTCGTTTTTCACTAGGGTGAGAGGAAGCAAGTTTGGGTTGTTTGAAATAAAGCAGTTCCAGTGGCCAAACCGCAAAACAGAGGGCACCACTAAGTTCACCAGCATCGGGACAACAAGGTTGAAGCTTGTCGCCACCGTCTGACCATTAGAGCTATCGTCACGCGCTGCTCCTATGCGTGGGTGAGACGCAACTGCACTGGATAGCTATAACTAGTTTGAGCCGAGCTGATTGGCTAAGCTGGCCAGCTGAGTCGGCCGTCATTGACTGCGTCACTGCCACTATTGACCGTTGTTGACTTTTTCCAAAGGACCTTACCCGGGGGTTTCTCGACTTTCCAGATCCAATGACGCAGTCCGTTTTGCCAAATTCAAACTCGGTAAGCTATTTTTATGTGTTTGACCCTTCAAATTCATTAAACTTTGTGTTTAAGTGATACTTACGGTATTAATTTGGTATACGATGATTATTCGGGATCAGATATCGGGTCAAGTGGAATATTCAGGAAGCTCGAATGAGGATTTTAGTGATATCTACTTAAGGTTAGTACACCTCAAACTCCTATTGCTTCATAAGCATCATAAATATGATTGTTTTGCGTGCTATTGTCTGCAAAATAGGTTGTTGATAAATACGCATGTTTGTGTACCGATAGTATGAGATTTGATATCGAAGAGATGCATGATGATGCTATGAATATGATGAGACTTGTGGAGGCTTTAGAGATTGTTTAGGGTCGTTTGAGGTGCCCATATGATTATTTGATGATTGATTGTCTGGTTGAAATATTTGTGATGGCCTGTATGTTTATTTGAATAGGTTGGTGAAATTTGATAGAAATAATAATAAATGTATTGATTATTGGTAATATTCGAATAAATGATTATGAAGCCAGTAAATAATATTAATTGGGTAAATACATTAGTAAACCGACTCGAATGACTTTCATAAGCTTTAGGGATCAAATAAGCCTAATAATATCATAATTTGAGGAATTGTAAGTACCCGTGAATAAGGTATCAGTACGCTTTGGTCGTACTGATATGTCGTACCGATACACAATTAGGGGACGTATCGGTACAGGTCGACCCGTACTAGTACTTGTGAAAATTAAAGATTTTCAGTGAGTAGTTTCGATATCGGTATGCGTTGAGTACTGATACCTGAGGATACCGTATTGATACTCGTGTACGAGTACCGGTACCCAGTACGATAATCTATAAGTGCAAGTTAAGGATAGAAACTAATGTAAATATTAATAATTGATTTACGCCTTGAATAAACGTGATAACATGGATTAATGGGCTAATAAATAAGATTAATTATATATAAGCCAAATGAGTAATAAATCGGTAAATTTTGAGTGATTTGTTTGTAATAGTAACCATAGGAATCCTTGGTGGATCGTGTGTTGTGACGTGACAAGTATAGCCACTTGTGTGGTTGGGTCACCATTGATTGATGGGATCTAGATACCCAGAGAAAGAATGTTGCAACACCATGGTTAGAGATGTCGGATGTACGTTCCCGACGTTGTGTAACATTGGGCCTCATCCGATGATACTCTAGGAGCGATGCCCAGTATGGGTGTACATTACCGAGGTTGTGTGATACTAGGCCTCACCCAGAGATAGTGTATGTTCCCGAGGCTGTGTGACACCGGGCCTTACTCAGAATGTACGTTCTCGAGGCTGTGTGACATCGGGTCTTACTCCAGGCTTGTGGTATGTCTGTGTGTGCTGTTGCTCGGTTGATCTAGTGAGATCCCGAGTATGGTTAGGCCTTGTGGGCCATGTACGACTTTTTGCTATGTTGAGAGCGTTGTTTAGGTGACTAGTGGTAGTGTCATGTGTTTATTTATCTCTTCTTATTCCTCGTACTAGCTTACATTTTTATGTTTATGATTAGCATGAAGTATAGTAGAGTAGATGTGTACCACTGAGATTTTTAAGCTCAACACTCAGAATCGTTATTTCCGTGCGTAGGTTTATCATCGGGTCGTGGGATTAAGGAGAACTATTAGTACGAGATTTCAACATGTGGAGGCTTTCAGAGTACGGTACTGTGTTTAGTGGGCTATGTATTCATAGGACCTTACGTGGTCGAGTATGTAAATTTTTCTTTTAAAATTGTATTAATCAAATCAAATGTTTTAATTTAAATTGGAGCACCTTTGTAATGATTTAAATTGTTTAACTATGTTTTCATCTATTGGATCTAAGTGTTTTCGAGAATTAACATGTTTGGGCTAAACTCAGTTTGGGAAACTTTAATGGTTTTAGTTTAGGCTTGAGACTCGATTGTGACATACGGGTCGGGGTGTTACACATTCACTTCTTAGGTGCATTTGATGTCTCACCAACACCAGCATTTGATGCCTCACCCACCACACTACCAGCTAGACCACCACTAACTCTTGTTCTAACACGTGACTCATAATCTATTTTAGCCATATCATCATTTGACTCATAATATGCATATTAGGGGATATCAACCTTATGCTCTACACAAACATGCAATGCACCCATCTTACAATGTTCAATCATATTCTTAAACGAGTCATCATCTCATGCAATTGTTGTGCCATCTTCTAATTTTTCACCTGGTACCACATAATTGCCCTATAACCTGCATCTCTGATCATATCAAGTAAAATCCAATAACATAACAAATCTGGATCAATTCTCCATTCAGCCTCATTTCCACCTACATACTGTAATTTTGGATTCTTAACAAAATTAGCCCTCATGTGCATTACTGTTGTTGCTTTCTCCATCATAATAATGTTACAGTAAAGTTTTCTGATAACAGACACACATACAAATACACATGTATTAGACACATACTTAATTAGAGAACACTAATTTTGATTTATATAAAAAAATAATGAAGAAATAATCCATCACTGTAAAAAAAATGAGTGAGTAGGACTTACCCTGTTGAAAGGAATCTTTCAGAGTACTCAGCCAATCACTTGTCCAAATCTCTAACAGGTTAGAATCTCTAAAAGCAAAAAAAAAAAAACAAATAGTTATCACCTTCTTCTTGAAAGAAATGAAAAAGATAAACCCTAGTTCAGAAACACATATCAGATAAATCAAAACAACTAATTTTTGAGAACCTAAACACGTTTTAACTCAGACAAACCCAAATGCGATTACACAAAACCCTAAACCCAAACACGAATCACTAAACCCATCCAGATTCAAAAATACCCTAAACTCATTTTTTGAGAATACGAACTCAACTCTTGAAATTCCAAATTTCTATCGTGAAACAAGCCCTAATCTTTTTCTTCTATCGATTGAATTTTTTCATATTGAAAGGTGAGTTAAACGGTAATAATAGGGAAAATGGTGTTTAAGACTTTTCAAGGGATAATATTTCATATAGAATAAAAGGACGATTTTTTTTAAAGTGACACGTGTCAAATGATTAGTGGTCCGCGTAGGCCACTTCATCCTCCGTGACGGAAAAATATAAAACTATTGACGGAATAAAAGTTCATGTATGAAAGTAAGAACGAAAAAAATAAATGTACTGATAAATTGGGTATAGTTTATGTACCAATAGAGTATTTTTTATTCATTAAAAAATTGGGGTTCAGGGCCCCAGCAGTTGACGAGAAAACGTGGGAAATGAAACAAATATGGGAAGGAATCTCAATATTCTAATCGATCGTTTTGGTTTCGTATCTTTTCGAAAGGAATACAAATATCTTCGAATTAGCCGAAGATGATGAACCCTGACGAAGAGTGGGTCTATCGGACGGCGATAGAAGCATTATCGACGAAAAATATAGTTAATTTATAATATTTTTCTTGAAAATTTGATATCCAAAGAAATTCTGAAAACTTACTTGTCCTTTTAATTTTGTCTTTAATTAATATCTTTTGTCAATTTTTTTTAATTTTTATTTTTTTATTATTTAAAATTTTATTATTAATAAAAATATATTTTAAAAATGTTTAAATAAAAAATCAGCCTTTAAACTTTTTTATTTTTTTATTTTTATTTCTTAACGATTTTTTATCAAAATAAATATCTAAACTATTATTTTAGTCACTTTAAGTCTAATAATTATCTAAGTTAAAATAATTATTTTCGGCCAATAAGATAGTGACATGTTACAAAACAAAATTTGACCAAAAGATTATTTGGGGACTAAAAAGAAAAAAATGGCATAATTTAGGCATTAATTTTGATCAGAAAATTGGTTAGGCACTTAAAATGACCATAAATAATAATTTAAGTACTTATTTTAATCAAGAAATAGTCACTAAACTTTTTAAAAGGTATGATATATTCACTAAATTTTTAATTCACTTTCATTCTTGTTAGTTTCTTAAAAAATATTAACGTGATAGTTAATTTTTCCTACTTCCTCTAGTCTCTTTTTCTTCTATGACTGAATACAAACTCTAAAAAATAAAATCAAATATTTCTTATAGATTTCCATTTCATATACAATTATAATATATCAAATTTTTTGGTTGAATACTTAATTTTGTAATAATGGTGAGATTTAGGGGTTTCAAATCCTTATAAAAAAAAGTACAAAATGGATGCTGTTGGCTGGCATGGTGGCATACCAACAGAAACCAATCTTAGTGCCTGGATTGGTGAAATACCAAACTACTTGAAAGCACCTCATCAAGCTAATTCATACGATTGAACTAATTCTACTGATCGAAGAAAATGGATGCTGATATAAAATCATTTGTTCAGGATATTGCTAGTTTATCGTTTTTAGTTTGTCAATGTACGAGACCGGTTGCGGAGCCACATGCCCCAGCAGGGGAGCATTTGCAGTTTGCACCCTAATTATTTGGGGGAATTTTTGTGTGTGGTAATTTTCTTCAAAAAAAATTAATTTAGTGTGTAAAGGAGAAAATGAAAATCCACATCTTTATTTAAAAAATTATTTTAAATTCATATTTTTAAATTTTTGGATCTACCACTATACGAGACCTTCATTTATGGAACCCACAATCCGCAGTGTAAATTATTATGGGGTTATCCCTTACCGCTTCAATATCTTTATTTATTATAAGGGTAAAACTTCTTTGTTTTTATCTTATAAAACATAAATTTTTAATTTTTAATCCTAATATCTTAAAATCTAAACTCCAAACCTTATATTCTAAACATAAACCCTTAAATTCTAAACTCTAAGATCAGTTCGATCGTACAAGGAATTCATGAGACTCATGTTTAACTATGGTTTTTGTGACTTGAATTTCCAAAATCTGAACTCCGTAATTCGTTTGAGAATGAAATGATTGTTTACGATTGGACTATGCAATTTGTAATGCTTTTGAGTTATTTAGACACATTTGTCAGCCACCTTAAGGCTTCGTTTGCCACATTGTTAGGGTGAACAGAAATTAATTTTTTTTAACTGTGGACAAAAGTTTGTTTAGACATTAAATTTGGTGGACATACGACCGTTCAACGTTAAATCATTGACTGGTTGACAAAAAAAAAATCACTTAAAAATGGTTTTAAGTTGTTAAACACAACAAAAAATCGAGCCTTAGAATGAGATCTTATCAAAGGCCGTTTCTTGTTTCTATTTGTGGCCACACATTTAAAAAGAATACTCTCCAATTTTGGGTTCCAATTGATTTTCTGAGCAGGGAATTTACAAAAGCTTTTAAAGGGGTCAGGATTCGATTTCACTCAATCGTTCCTTTTATGTTTATCTTTTCTTTTCGTTTCGCACAAGTGGGGTACGTGATTCTTTATTCCAATTCTTTTTGGGCTTTTTACATAAAAAAAAAAAAGAAGTTGGAGTGCATTTTAGTTAATTCATTTCTATATTAATTAGTATAATAAAAAGGGAGAAAATTTGCTGATATAAAATTATGGTAACCAATCACCATTTTTCAGCACTATAGTCAAATAAGTATTTAAATTATACTTTTTTCAATTAGATGCTTAAATTTTATTTTGAGCCAAATAAAAATCTAACGTTTTCAACATTATTCAAATAAGTGTCACGCCGTTACTGTTTATTAATTTTTACTATTAACTTTCGTTATCTGACACATATCATCTTTTTAATTTTTTGAAGTTATATTTAAAAATAATTAAAAACTAATAAAATAAAATAATTAAAAACTAATAAAATAAAATAGCCCCAAAATTTGAAATCTCTACTCTAAAAATTAAATTTCGATTTGACCTCTGATTGTCACGCCACAACTTATCATATCCGTCGTCGGACCATCACGACCATTTATCCCACCACTTCATCGTCAAAAATTGACTGACGATGTACAAAGCGTCAAAATATTCGAATGATTCACGAAAAACGACATAATAAACGATGAATGGTGTATAAGTCGTTTGGTAAGAAAAAGACACTTTATTCCGTCGTCAAAAACGCGCCCAACGCTGATAAGAATGGTCGAAGTTGAAAGATTGGGTATTTAAGGGATTTAGAAACTATTTTTAAAATTTTAAGATATTTTAAAATTTTTAATTTTTTATTTTAAAAAATAAAATTCAAAAAATATTTAATAATATCACGTGTACAATTTTCATTGGATAACGACACAAAATTAACACTTCCGTTACTGTAAAGCACCTATTTGAATAAAAAAATAAACATCCATCTAGAAAAAAAAAAGTATACTTTGAGTTATTTTTGTAGGTTAATCCTTTAAAAATGTAGAGTTTTTTTTTTTTTTTTTGCTTTTATGACTTCCACACGGCTTTTAAATGTTTCTTAAATTGGAAACATGAGCAATTAAGGAAGAACAAACAATTTTTTAGTAAGATTATCAATTGAACTTCAATTATTAAATCAAATGAGTAAACTAAATTCCTACGAGGATTGGGAATAAAATTAGATCTTCTCTATAAAAAGCAAAGCTAGTGATGTGAACATTTATATATCCTAAAACCAACTCTACTATATAATCAATGTGAAATTCAAGAACTCGGAGTACCAAAAGGGCATCAACAAGCAAATGATGAATTTAGCATAATGGCTATCGAACAAGAACCATAGTCGATTCCCTAAACGCGTGATTAATGGAAAAAAAACCAGTGAATCGGACACCATGAAAGCACAACCTGAAACACTCAAAAACATATAGGCAAGGAAGGGCCAATATTTAAAAATACTTGTAAATGAAATAAAGTGTTGCATATCCCCTACCAAACAGTTGCATATTAGCTTGAAGAGAATAGATTACACAAAGACACCCAACTTTTAGGTTCTATAGAAAACAAAACACATACCCAGGAAGCAGAGGTTTATCTTGGAGACTAATAAAACCCACTGGCAAAACTCGGGAATCAGCAATCCGAATCATCCAAGTTCGCCAATCCACAACTTATAAACATTTCAATCAAGTAAAGATAGCAGGAGGAAGCCCCCCGTTGCACGGCCTGAAAGATAAATTTTCAGTTAGCACGGCTTTTGATGACATCAAGACCCATCTCAGTTGGATCTGTTGCTTGCAATTCCACCTGAATTCCATCCAGTTCTCTCTTGAATCTGTCTTTGGAGCTAGCGTATATCATCTTGTTCCTCACCCTTGATGTATCAGGAGACCTTCACAAGACAACATAATAAGTACTGAAGGCAGCAATAAAATAAACCGGGAAGTAAGATAATTCAGGCGATCAAGAAACTAGCATTACCATGCAATGAAAAATATCCTGCTCTTTGGGACACCCTCTGGGGTTAGAAATTCAAAATCATACACGGCATATCGACATTCATCAGCAGGAAGACTTTTAGTAAAATCCTCATAGTTCTCAGTTGGCTCACCAAGCTTCTCCACAATAACTTGCTTCTGCTTCTCCTCAATTTTGTAAACGATGAAGCGGTAGGTTCTTTTTGCCTTGAGCTCCAGAAACTTCAACTTGCACTCATCGTGCACAGCCATCCCTGATGCGGCATTGGCCTGAACTTACGACAATATCACATGAAAAAACATCAAATATCCGAGGCAAGCCCAATGTTTCATTATATATAGGATGAATCGGCAACATATACTTTTATCCTAATAGAACAAGGGTGGGATGACAAAAAAGAACAAAACCCGTACTCGGATACCATTATGGAATGTTCTAACTCGATCTATTTCGGCTGCCACCTATATTGGCAGAAAAAAAACGATGCGTAGAAAACATAGACATGGGTTATAGCTAGGGGAATCATTCAATTACAAGACAGTACAATGGTAAAACCACAATTTGGCCCCAAAAAATTCAAGATCCAATTTAGACCCCCCTAAAATAGTTTGACGGCTTCTCCCCGGGATATAGCAGCATTAATTCTTACACTAGCTCAAGAACACTTAAAAATAAAATAAACAGGAGCTTTGCAATGAAGCGTATATGTTAAAAGTCCAATGAAAGAGAAAAAGCAGTTGAAAATCCAAATTAAAGGTTCAAGACAGATTGGATCAACATATCAATACATCAAACAAGAAAGAACAGTTGAAAATCAACTAACCAAAAGAATAAACATCAAAACCTATTAGATCAAAATCAAATCCAGCAGAACCAAGATCAGATACAGCTCATGCTCATCTAATTCCGTACATATAAAATCGGGCCATAAAAATCCACATCATCGAAGCACAAACTACAGATTTGAAACCCTAGGATTTATAAACCCGAACAAAAAATAACACAGATAAAATCAGTCGATGGATTAAAGTTTTCCTCCAAACATTTCAAGCACGAAAGCTTGAAAAAGGAGATTATCAATCAACAGACAAAAACACACAACAGGTGACGATCCACAAAGATTACAACTAAAATGTAAAATCAAAGATTTAAAATCAATTAAAGCATGAATTAAATATATATATATATATAGGGAGCTGAAACATTACCATCTTGCGAGGATAAGGATCGATATATCGGAGAAGGAAATGGATGAGAAAATGTAGAGAAAGAAAATTCCTCCGATGACGAGATGCGAGGTTAAAGGTCCTTTTATTTCGGTGACCCTGCCCCAACGGAGAATAATATCCTGCTTTTATTGTACGCTAAGTTATCGTGCGAGACATTCCATCATGTAATAAAGTGCCGCCACGTCGTGCTCCACTGGTTATTTATGAATTCGACGGCTTCTTCAGTTGACTCGGTTGAATTTTTGTAATTTTTTTTGTCGCTTCTTGTTTTTTTCACAATTTAATCAAAAGTAAATACCAATACCCGCAAGTTGATGATTCAACTTTAGGCTATTTGATGCCTTAAAGTTTCTTTGCCCTCAGGTAGCCAGCTGCCCCTTTGCTGGCGGCTGCCCTCCCTTTCCCCTTTTCCTTTTTATTCATTAGTTGTCAAACGCTTCTCTTTTCCCTTTCATTTTGTAGTTGCTTCGTTGTTTTTCTCTAATTGATTTGATGATATTTTTTTTAACTATTATAGTTTAAATTCCTACACTCTTTTATAAGAAGAAAAAAAAAAGACACTCGTTGGTGATTTAGGTCGTGAAATACAAAGCAACGGTTTTTATAGCGCAGAGCTAATAATTTATCTAAAAAGTGTTATTTTATTAAATAATATTAAAGAAAGTTAATTATTTATTAAGGAAAAATATATGATGCATTGACGGTGTGAAATATTTTTTTTCACAAGTGCCTTAATTTTAGGTGTTAGAGATTTAATTTAGGGTTTATAGTTTAAGGGTTTAGAATTTAGAGTATGTGGTTAGAATTTAGAATTTAATGTTAGGGTATAAGGTTTAGAGGTCAGAGTTTAGGTTTTAGGATAATATGATGGAGATTTATGTTTTACCTATAACCCTTAAATTTTAACCCTAGACACTAAAATCAAACTACAATCCTTAAATTTTAAGCACATAAACCTAGACCCCTAAACTATTAACCCTAAATTAAATCACTAACTCCTACAATTAAGGTACTTTTTAGAAACAATATTTTTCACCGCTAGTGCATAGTATAATTACTCATTTTTAAAAGGTGTTAATTTATTTAAAAAGAGTGTCAAATGTTGCGTGTCAACTAATACCCCAATTATGGTTGTGGCTCCACCTAGGGGTGTGCAAAAAATTCTAATCCGTTGATTTGATTCGAAATTTTAAATATTCGATCCGTTTTTTATTTTTCGGATAATTCGGATCGGATATCCGATTATCCGATATCTGAAATTTTCATTTTTATAGATATAAATCTTGTTATATTCGATATTTTTATTTGTTATATATGAAAAATTAAATTTTTATGGATACAAATCTTATTATACTCAATAATTTGTTGATTTTTATATTCGAAAACCTAAAATGTTCATGGATAAGACCGTCAAATTCAAAAAAATAATTAAATTAACTCATAATTTCGGATATCCAAATATCTGATCCAAAATTTTGAATATCCAAAAATCGAGTATCCGATTTTTCAGATCGAATATAAATTATTAAAATATCTATCTAAAAATTTCGGATCAGATCATATATCCAAAATGAGACCCTAGCCCCACCCATTTTCCTTTGTGCCATTTTTCTTTTAATTTCTGTTTTACGCTTCTAGAGATTTGAACCATAGTCCTAAAGAACAAAAGATACATGCTTAACCACTAGCGGTTATCTCTATAGTAGCACCCTATGGGCCTAAATTTCCTAAAATAGCAAACGGCTAGTTAAAAAAAAGTAAAAGTATTTTTTTTCATGTTTTACTTTATTTTATTAATTAATAGATGATTAAGCAAATCTTAATTACAACTCGGGTAATATGCACAATGAGTTTTATTTAATTTTTTGACAAAAATAAAAAATTGATTATTTTTCACGACAAGTTGACTATAAGGGTGCTTTCATGGGAAATATAGAACTTTGGTTGTTATTTTAGGAAAATTAGCCCCATATGATGCTATTACAGAGATAACCCATAACCACTAGACCAACTTAAGATTTGAAAATACTTTAACATAAATAATATATATGTCAAATTGTAATTGAGATTAATATGGATTAAATGAAAATTTTAGGGACTAAATTGAATAAAAATAAAACAATATTAAAAAAATTGGACAATATTATAAAAATTATAAACAAATATGTGTCAATTCTAGATTAACTAAAAACTTTAGGAATAAAAATAAAACTAAATTTAAAAACCAGACTAGATTATAAAATTTAGAATAAATAAGGATTAATTTCAGATTAAATACAAAAATTTAAGGACTAAACTAAACACAAATAAAAAACTATATTAGTCTCAGTTGACATATATGTATATTATTTATAGGATAAATTACATAGGTCATATCTCAACTATCCCCTCACTGCTATTTTGGTCATTAAACTTTTAAAAGTTTTAATTTAATAACCGAAATTTATACATTAAACTTTTTTTTGTCACTCATCCGTTAAATTTATACATTAAACGTTTGGATTCTTTAAGAGAAGAAGAATAAGTTCAAGGGGAAAGGTTTTTGAATCCATTTGAGAGAAACAAAAAAACGAGGGGAAAAGGGGAGGAAAGTGGGGTTCAAAACAACCCTCTATTGCTTCTAGTTCGATGAAATTCTTTTGAGAGAAAAAATATCTACTTTTTTTATTTTTTTTTCAGGTAATAGTTTTGTTGCATAATTAACAGTTGAGTGATGAAAAAAAATTAATACGTAAAGTTTAGTTATCAAATTAAAAATTTTAAAAGTTGAGTGAAAAAAATATAAGTGAGAATATAGTTGAATGATAAACAAGTATTTTATTCTCTTTTTTTGAACTCCGACTTATTCATGAGAAAGGACAAGAATACATAGAAGAAGAACAATGGAAAGAAAACAAACAGGCAAAAAACGCACACAAGACAAAACAAAAGCAAAACAACAAACACACAAGCAACACAGAACATAGAAACAAAGACAAAGGAGAGCAGCAACAACGGAAAATGACGACAACTTTCAGAACCACCAAGGATAGAGGAGCAGAGAATGGAGCCAGCTTCGTCTCTTCAACTGCTTGACATTTGGGAGGCACCTAGCATGAAACATGAGGGGGAAAGCAGTGAGAGGCCATCACCAAGCATCGTGTTTGAATCTGAGAAACGTCAATGACAGATGAACGAACGAAGGAGGAGAGCTGAAAACCACATTTGACTCAACCCATAGAGGAAGAACGTATAACTTTCAAGAAAACGGAGCACCGAGGCAAAACCCCCCAAAAACCATGGTGAGGGGGAGAGACGAGGAGAAGAGGAAATGAGGCTCTCCTTCACATCCGTAACCAAGCCTCCATCTCACCTCTGCGGGCCCAAACCGAGATCGTGACTGTCGAAAAAAGGTTCTCAACGAACAAGCCAAGACCAAAAATCAGAGCACCGAAACAAACAAAAAAGGAGAGTCGGAAAAAAGAAAAAATGAGCGAAAAAAGAGAGGGTGGGATAGAGGTGGCAAGCAGGTTATTCGGTTCGGGTTATTTTGGGTCTGATATTATTCGGTTCAGATTTGGTATCGGTTCGGTTTTAGTTCGGGTCTATTATGATTCAGGTCATTTTGGGTCGGTTAATATCGGTTCGGGTCAATTTTGGGTTTATGGGAGATCAATCAGTTTTAATCGAGTTTTTAGGTTGGTCGATTTTTTACACTCTATATATAGCTTTATAAAACCAATATATTTGACTTTTTGGTTAGTTGTGCGACTATTCATATCTCATCTTTCTTTATTTCTATTTTTTTGCTCGACAATGTATAATTTCATTGATAAATTGATCATACAAGATCACTAAATGTCTTATTAAAAACCTCATCTCCATTGAAATGGGAAAAAAAGCGACAATCGAAATAACAAAAAGAAAACCAACACCTTACCCTCAACATAGCAAGGACACTCAAACACTTAGCTAAGAACAAAATCACAACACCTTAGCCTTAGCATAACAAGGACACTCGATCACCTAGCTAAAAATAGAATCACTGCACCACACCATACAAATATAGGCACACATGGAACAAAGAAAAAACAAAACAATAGCCACAAAAGGAACTAAAAACATAATAACTGCACACAAACCACACCAACCATAATGAAACGCCAAGCACCATCCACCTACACCATGCTTAGAACAAATGAGGGATGCTCGTACCGACCTAAGTAAGATGGTCCGCTAAACCATACCACTCTCTCGGAGCATACAAGAACTGCTCGTCGCCAAACAATCGAACAAGGTGATCAAAGTCTTCAACGATGGGCCTCCATCACCTGACATCATAATAGTAAAAAAGTAACAGTAAATAGAAGCCTAAAGCAAACTCGAATTTTAATGCAAAATTTTCAACTCCTCTAGGCGAACCAGCTTTTCAATAACTTCTTCATGATCTTCAATCGTAATGCTCTTCATCATTACCACATATTACAGCTCTAGGAACCATACGAGATCAATTTAAGACCAACATTAAGCCTCGCCAAAATACCAAAAGCTTTTATAGCAGCAGCCTAAGCCCACAACCACTTCCCTGTCAACAACACCAAACCTGCAAAATTGTTACAATCAACTAGTAATAACAATACACACTCAAGCTTCACACAACCAATGAAACAACCCCATCCTGTTAGAACCAAAATATATTCAATACGAATATAAACCCTAGATCGATATGTATGTCAAATCATTAAGAATAAATACTAGATTTGCGGAAGCGTACCTGAATCCATTGATGGAGATTTTTCAGAGGGTTTGATCTTCCAAGATGATAGATTACCTCTTAGCACACAACTCTCAGACGGGGAAAAGAGATATGCAAGTTAACCTATATCTCGGGGACTACTACCCTTTATATAAACTGAATTAAAACAGTTTATTAATATTTACAACTCTGCCCCTCATTGAGTTATAAATCTAACTTATGGTATCTACACTTTTAATTCCATGACAATTTAGTACCTATAACACGTGTAACATAATTGGTCACTTAATTACGTGTTAAACTTTATAATAGCAACATACATTATACATATGTGCCCACTATTATTGAATTTTAATCCAACAATCTCCCACTTGGGCAACATATGTTACCTGACAAATGTACGACCTTATGAGCTCAAAAATTTGCTATCATGTAATAGGTATTCTATAACAATCTCGCCCATCAATTATATCCATATAGGATCAAAGCGGTCTTTGCCATATCAATCATGACTGGACCCATCAATGGTCACGTATACAAACATAATCAAATGACATAGATCGATCATGGATGCGTAGCATGGAAATTACATGTAAATGTGAACCGAACATGCCTATTTCCAATCGTCCTCTTTAAACATAAGTGAGGTCCTTATCCAAATAAGAAATGAGTGAATTAATCAAATACTTTATTTACGATCAAAAATAACCAAATACATAAATGTCTAAAATAAACATAAACATAAAGTGAACAAATAACAAACTCCCACTCAAACAATAATATCCTTAAATGATGTAACACCCATATGAGCAAAATGTGCTCATGAAAGACCTTGGGTGGTAAACCTTTTGTGAGCGGATCCGCTATCATAGAGTTTGTCCCAATGTGTTCTATGGATATTTGCCCACTTTGCACTCTTTCTTTCACAACTAGAAACTTTATGTCAATGTGCTTTGACTTAGACGAACTCCTATTGTTGTTGGAATACAACACTGCTGATTTATTGTCACAAAATAATTTAAGTGGTCTTTCTATATTCTCCAAAATACGCGACCCCAAAGACAAAATTTCGCAGACCATATTCCATGATTAGATGCCTCGTAGCATGCTACAAACTCTGCGCCATAGTGGAAGAAGCTACAAGTGTCTGTTTGGCACTTTTCCAGATATAGCTCCACCAAATAACAGATAAATATAGCCTGATGTAGATTTTACGCTATCTTGGCACCCAAGAAAATCAAATCCAGTATACCCTACGACCTCCAAATGATCTGATTTCTGTATGTGAGCATATAATCTTTTGTTCTCTCAAGATACCTCATAACCCTCTTGGCTGCTTTCCAATGGTCCATACGGGGTTGCTTGAGTATCTGCCTAACATCCCAACAATGTACGCAAATATCCGGACGCTGCATACATACACAGGCATACATTAGACTCCCAATAGGCGATGTATAAGGAATCTTATGCATTTCTTGAATTTCAAGATTACTTTTAGGGCATTGGGCAAGACAAAACTTGTCTCATTTAGTGGCAGGGGTGTCTATTGGTTTACTATTTCTCGATGTATCTGAATTCATAAAACAAAAGAAGCGTCCCCAAGATCTTTCATTTCAAAATGCTTAGATAGAAATCTCTTGGTTTCGTGCAGTAAGCCTATATCATTTGTGGCAAGCAAAATGTCATCGACATATAAAACCAAAAATGTGTACTTACTCCCATTAAACTTGTGATACACGCAATCATCAACAATATTCATCTCAAAACCGAACGAGACAATTACTTGATGAAATTTGTGATACTATTGATGAGAAGCTTGTTTGAGTCCATAGATGGATTTTGTTAATTTGCAAACTATATTCTTTGGGTCTCCCGACTCAAAGTTTTTTGGTTGCACCATATAAATTATTTCTTCAATTTCTCCATTGAGAAACGCAGTCTTAACATCCATCTGATGTAACTCAAGATCAAAATGAGCTACAAGTGCCATGATTGTCCTAAATGAGTCTTTCGATGAAACTGGAGAGAAAGTCTCTAAAAAGTCAATGTCTTCTTTTTTAGTATAACCTTTAGCTACAAGACGTGCCTTATACCTTTCCACATTACCATTTGCATCCCTCTTGGTTTTAAAAATCCATTTACAACCAATTGGTTTTGCACATTCAGGTAATGGGACAAGTTTCCAAACTTTATTGTCTTGCATGGATTTATACTCTTCTTGCATGGCATCAATCCACTTTTGAGAGTTAATACTTTGCATGGCCTGATGAAAGTTGATCGGATCATCTTCCATCATTCCATTATCATTTTCTTGGAGAAATACAATATAATCATCCGGAATAGCATTTCTCCTTTCTCTCGTGGATCTCCTTAATGGTACTTGTTCTTGAGGTTGTTGAGTTTGTTCTTCCGAACAATTACCTCATCCTCGAATAAGAGGGAGCTGTTCGACATTGTCTTGTTGAGGTTCTGGATTCACTTCTTGATTGATGATCGGTATAGAAACTTGAACATCATCAAAAGTGATAGTAGGAACTGAGTTAAAACTCAATTCCTCCTCAAAAACAATGTCTCTTACCTTATTTCTCCCTCCAAACTCAACATCCTCAAAAAATATTGCAATTCCTGTCTCAAAAATATTCTTAATTATGGGATCATAAAATTTATAGCCCCTAGATCGCTCAGAATAACCAATAAAGTAGATGCTTATTGTTTTAGAGTCCAATTTCTTTTCAAGTGGCCTATAAGGCCTTGCCTCACCGGACATCCCCAAATGTGAAAATGCTTTAGAGTGGGCTTTCTACCCACCCAAAGCTCATAAGGTGTCTTTTCAAATGCTTTAGTGGGTACTCTATTCGTAATGTACACTTTCTGTCTTTAATGCTTCTCCCCAGTGTGACTCGGGTAGGTAGAATGAGCAATCATACTTCTTACCATATCCTTAAGAGTCCTATTACGTCTCTCAAAGAACACCATTCATACTAGGTGATCCTGGCATGGTGTCTTTGGGGACAATACCACATTCCTCTAGGAACTTTGCAAATGGTCCCGAACGTTGTTCACCCGATCCATCATATCTACCGTAGTACTCACCACCACGATCGGATCGAACTTTTTAATCCTTTTGTTGAGTTGATTCTCAACTTCACTTTATAGGATTTGAACACGTCCAAAGACCGAGATTTTTCATGAATGAGATATAGGTACCCATAACGTGAGTAGTCGTCTATGAATGTTATGAAATATTGTTGACCATTCCAAGATGCCGTAGGGAATGGCCCACAAATATCGGTATGAATTAATTCTAAGACGTCAGTAGAACGATTGGCACCTAATCTCTTAGTTTTGGTCTGTTTTCCTTGATGCAATCAACACAAGCATTAAAGTCTATGAAGTCAAGGGACTCTAAAATACCATTAGACACAAGACGCTCAATCCTACACTTTGATATATGACCTAAGCGTTTATGCCATAATGATGCTGAATTTTCTTTATTTAATTTTCGCTAGTACCACGTGATTCCACATGCAAGGTTTCATTATAGGATGCAATTGTATCTAACAAATAAAGGTTGCCATAAGCATTTAAATAACCAATTCAACAATACTTGAATTTAAAGACAAAGTAAACTGATTGTTTCCAAATGAACAATAATAACCAAATTTGTCCAACAAAGAAATCAAACTAAATTCCGCCTAAAAGACGGAACAACAAAAGTGTCTTTCAAATCCAAATAAAAACCAGTTCCTAATAACAACCTAAAATGCCCAATTGCTTCCACTTCCACCGATTTTTCCATCGCCCACAAAGATGTTTCTTTCACCATCACTTAGCTTTAGTGGCTCGGGCAACCTGCATAGAAACACTTATGTGAGTAGTAGCACCGAGAATCTAACCACCAAGTGTTTCTAGGTATCAAGCTAAATTAACCTCGAAACAGACCAAAATAAGATTCATACCTTTCTTTGCACGCCATGCGTGATATTTGGTACAATCTTTCTTCATGTGTCCAGAGCTTGTCACAAAAAGAAACAATTATTTGGAACATTTTCTTGTTTCTTTTTTTGGACCCTTAGCGACTTCATTCGATATTTTCTTTTCTTGCCCTTGTCTTTAGAGGCACTAGACAAATGAGCACTTTCAGTTTTCTCACGCTTCAACCTTTCTTCCTCTTGAACACAATGAGAAATGAGCTCATTTAGAGTCCACTTCTCCCTTTGACAGATTATAACTAATTTTAAATTGGTTAAACTGCAAGCGAAAGCGATACCAAAACCATAAGGACGAGTAAATCATCGAAAAAACTCGATCTTAAGTGCCTTAAGTTTTGAAGCAATATGAGACATTTCCATAATGTACTCCCTTATATTTCCTTGACCCTTGTACTTCATAGACATCAAAGAATTGAAGTGATGTCATCTCAACCTTATCGTTTTTGACAAAACGTTGCTCAATATTGTCAAGGAAATCCTTAGCTGAATAATTTCCTCGGTTCTGCACCCTAAAGTTTTCGGAATGCTATGTTTCATGATCATCGACTCATGCGATTAGAACGTTCCCACCTCTCAAAATCCCTTTTTGCATCGGGGTGCTTGCCGCGATGAGAGGTGCGAGTTGTTCTTCCCTTAACGCAAGGTCTATGTCCATACAAACCAAGCACTATCGGTAAGTGCCTTTTCCATTCCTTGAAATTCGTCCCATTAAGCATGGGTATAGAATTGACATTAGCAGATATTGTGGCGTGAAGAACTAGCTGAATATAGAACAAAAATAATAATAAATAAATAAATATGCTCACACCAATAATTCATAAGTAAACAAATAAATTCAAAATAATGACTAATTCCCCTCAAGATACCAAACACAACATTAATATCAAGTCTTTGGGCAGTAATATTAATCAGTAGCGGTATTCTTGTTGTAGCAATCAAACATTGACAATAAACTATGTTGAACAACAGGTTAATCTTTGGACTAACGTATTGCACACATAAATTACCTTATAATTGTCACACATTTATCACCACAAGTGTTATTTGAAATTCGGCCAAATATTAATTTTCCTTTGGGCCAATTAATAAACGCATGAATTACAAAAACACAAACATCTTAATATTTTAAATAAGTTAATCTCACGCACGATCACTTTGGTGACATTGTGGTTCAATTAACCCACTAAAATATCAGACATAGCCAAAACATGATTTTATCTATTTCTAAAGATTTAACTTAATACCCAATGATCAAAACTAATTTTTTTTTATCAATCCGAATTAAATATATATCTTAAATAAAAAATATATTTTATAACCTGAGTTTATTGTAACTAATAAATTCCCCCAAAAAAATTGATTTGGGGCTCGCATATTCATAACTATGAAAAAACAAATTTAATAGATTACAAGAAACATGCCAAATCATTACCATAAATAAATACTAAATTTGGAAGATAATTAATCCAAAAATATGATTGATGGAGATTTTTCTTGTTAGGGTTTGATCTTCCAAGATGATAGATTACCTCTTACTAGATTTGCACAAATCCATTGATGGAGATTTTTGATCTTCCAAGATGAAAACCTCTTGATATGCAAGTTAACCTATATCTCGGGGACTACTACCCTTTATATAAACTGAATTAAAACAGTTTATTAATATTTACAACTTTGTCCCTCATTGAGTTATAAATCTAACTTATAGTATTTACACTTTTAATTCCATGACAATTTAGTACCTATAACACGTGTAACATAATTGGTCACTTAATTACGTGTTAAACTTTAGAATAGCAACATACATTATACATATGTGCCCACTATTATTGAGTTTTAATCCAACAATCTCCCACTTGGGCAACATATGTTTCCTGACAAATGTACAACCTTATGAGCTAAAAAATTTGCTATCATGTAATAGGTATTCTATAACAATATCGTCCATCAATTATATCCATATAGGATCAAAGCGGTCTTCGCCATATCAATCATGACTGGACCAATCAATAGTCACGAATACAAACATAATTAAATGACATAGATCAATCATGGAAATTACATGTAAATGTGAACTGAACATGTCTATTTCTAACTGGTCCTCTTTAAACCATAAGTGAGGTCCTTATCCAAATAAGAAATGAGTGAATTAACTGAATACTTTATTTCTGATCAGAAAATAACCAAATACATAAATGTCTAAAAATAAACATAAACATAAAGCGAACAAATAACAAACTCCCACTCAAACAATAATATCCTTAAATGATGTAACACCCATATGAGCAATGTGCTCATGAAAGACCTTGGGTGGTAAACCTTTTGTGAGCGGATCCGCTATCATAGAGTTTGTCCCAATGTGTTCTATGGATATTTGCCCACTTTGCACTCTTTCTTTCACAACTAGAAACTTTATGTCAATGTGCTTTGACTTAGACGAACTCCTATTGTTGTTGGAATACAACACTGGCGATTTATTGTCACAAAATAATTTAAGTGGTCTTTCTATATTCTCCAAAATACGCAGCCCCCGATGACAAAATTTCGCAGCCATATTCCATGATTAGATGCCTCGTAGCATGCTACAAACTCTGCGCCATAGTGGAAGAAGCTACAAGTGTCTGTTTGGCACTTTTCGGGATATAGCTCCACCAAACTATGGATAAATATAGCCGATGTAGATTTTCTTGCTATCTTGGCACCCAAAAAATCAGAATCCGTATACCCTACGACCTCCAAATGATCGATTTCTGTATGTGAGCATATAATCTTTTGTTCTCTCAAGATACCTCATAACCCTCTTGGTCGCTTTCCAATGGTCCATACCAGGGTTGCTTGAGTATTCGCCTAACATCCCAACAATGTACGCAATATCCGGACGCGTACATACACAGGCATACATTAGACTCCCAATAGCTGATGTATAAGGAATCTTATGCATTTCTTGAATTTCAAGATTACTTTTAGGGCATTGGGCAAGACAAAACTTGTCTCATTTAGTGGCAGGGGTGTCTATTGGTTTACTATTTCTCGATGTATCTCGAATTCATAAAACAAAAAGAAAGCGTCCCCAAGATCTTTCATTTCAAAATGCTTAGATAGAAATCTCTTGGTTTCGTGCAGTAAGCCTATATCATTTGTGGCAAGCAAAATGTCATCGACATATAAAACCAAAAATGTGTACTTACTCCCATTAAACTTGTGATACACGCAATCATCAACAATATTCATCTCAAAACCGAACGAGACAATTACTTGATGAAATTTGTGATACTATTGATGAGAAGCTTGTTTGAGTCCATAGATGGATTTTGTTAATTTGCAAACTATATTCTTTGGGTCTCCCGACTCAAAGTTTTTTGGTTGCACCATATAAATTATTTCTTCAATTTCTCCATTGAGAAACGCAGTCTTAACATCCATCTGATGTAACTCAAGATCAAAATGAGCTACAAGTGCCATGATTGTCCTAAATGAGTCTTTCGATGAAACTGGAGAGAAAGTCTCTAAAAAGTCAATGTCTTCTTTTTTTAGTATAACCTTTAGCTACAAGACGTGCCTTATACCTTTCCACATTACCATTTGCATCCCTCTTGGTTTTAAAAATCCATTTACAACCAATTGGTTTTGCACATTCAGGTAATGGGACAAGTTTCCAAACTTTATTGTCTTGCATGGATTTATACTCTTCTTGCATGGCATCAATCCACTTTTGAGAGTTAATACTTTGCATGGCCTGATGAAAGTTGATCGGATCATCTTCCATCATTCCATTATCATTTTCTTGGAGAAATACAATATAATCATCCGGAATAGCATTTCTCCTTTCTCTCGTGGATCTCCTTAATGGTACTTGTTCTTGAGGTTGTTGAGTTTGTTCTTCTGGAACAATTACCTCATCCTGAATAAGAGGGAGCTGTTCGACATTGTCTTGTTGAGGTTCTGGATTCACTTCTTGATTGATGATCGGTATAGAAACTTGAACATCATCAAAAGTGATAGTAGGAACTGAGTTAAAACTCAATTCCTCCTCAAAAACAATGTCTCTTACCTTATTTCTCCCTCCAAACTCAACATCCTCAAAAAATATTGCAATTCCTGTCTCAAAAATATTCTTAATTATGGGATCATAAAATTTATAGCCCCTAGATCGCTCAGAATAACCAATAAAGTAGATGCTTATTGTTTTAGAGTCCAATTTCTTTTCAAGTGGCCTATAAGGCCTTGCCTCAGCTGGACATCCCCAAATGTGAAAATGCTTTAGAGTGGGCTTTCTACCCACCCAAAGCTCATAAGGTGTCTTTTCAGCTGCTTTAGTGGGTACTCTATTCAGAATGTACACTTCTTTGTCTTTAATGCTTCTCCCAGTGACTCGGGTAAGGTAGAATGAGCAATCATACTTCTTACCATATCCTTAAGAGTCCTATTACGTCTCTCAAAGAACACCATTCATACTAGGTGATCCACGGCATGGTGTACGTGGGACAATACCACATTCCTCTAGGAACTTTGCAAATGGTCCTGAACGTTGTTCACCTGATCCATCATATCTACCGTAGTACTCACCACCACGATCAGATCGAACTTTTTTAATCCTTTTGTTGAGTTGATTCTCAACTTCAGCTTTATAGGATTTGAACACGTCCAAAGACTGAGATTTTTCATGAATGAGATATAGGTACCCATAACGTGAGTAGTCGTCTATGAATGTTATGAAATATTGTTGACCATTCCAAGATGCCGTAGGGAATGGCCCACAAATATCAGTATGAATTAATTCTAAGACGTCTGTAGAACGATTGGCACCTAATCTCTTAGTTTTGGTCTGTTTTCCCTTGATGCAATCAACACAAGCATTAAAGTCTATGAAGTCAAGGGACTCTAAAATACCATTAGACACAAGACGCTCAATCCTACACTTTGATATATGACCTAAGCGTTTATGCCATAATGATGCTGAATTTTCTTTATTTAATTTTCGCTTAGTACCACGTGATTCCACATGCAAGGTTTCATTATAGGATGCAATTGTATCTAACAAATAAAGGTTGCCATAAGCATTTAAATAACCAATTCCAACAATACTTGAATTTAAAGACAAAGTAAACTGATTGTTTCCAAATGAACAATAATAACCAAATTTGTCCAACAAAGAAACTGAAACTAAATTCCGCCTAAAAGACGGAACAACAAAAGTGTCTTTCAAATCCAAATAAAAACCAGTTCCTAATAACAACCTAAAATGCCCAATTGCTTCCACTTCCACCGATTTTCCATCGCCCACAAAGATGTTTCTTTCACCATCACTTAGCTTTCGGTAGCTCAGGCAACCCTGCATAGAAACACTTATGTGAGTAGTAGCACCAGAATCTAACCACCAAGTGTTTCTAGGTACTGAAGCTAAATTAACCTCAGAACAGACCAAAATAAGATTCATACCTTTCTTTGCACGCCATGCGTGATATTTGGTACAATCTTTCTTCATGTGTCCAGGCTTGTCACAAAAGAAACAATTATTTGGAACATTTTCTTGTTTCTTTTGAGCTGGACCCTTAGCAGCTTCATTCTGATATTTTCTTTTCTTGCCCTTGTCTTTAGAGGCACTAGACAAATGAGCACTTTCAGTTTTCTCACGCTTCAACCTTTCTTCCTCTTGAACACAATGAGAAATGAGCTCATTTAGAGTCCACTTCTCCCTTTGACAGTTATAACTAATTTTAAATTGGTTAAACTTGCAGGAAGCGATACCAAAACCATAAGGACGAGTAAATCATCAGAAAACTCGATCTTAAGTGCCTTAAGTTTTGAAGCAATATGAGACATTTCCATAATGTACTCCCTTATATTTCCTTGACCCTTGTACTTCATAGACATCAAAGAATTCAGAAGTGATGTCATCTCAACCTTATCGTTTTTGACAAAACGTTGCTCAATATTGTCAAGGAAATCCTTAGCCTGAATAATTTCCTCAGATTCTGCACCCCTAAAGGTTTCCGGAATGCTATGTTTCATGATCATCGGACTCATGCGATTAGAACGTTCCCACCTCTCAAAATCCCTTTTTGCATCGGGGTGCTTGCCGCGATGAGAGAGTGCAGGTTGTTCTTCCCTTAACGCAAGGTCTATGTCCATACAGACCAAGCACTATCGGTAAGTGCCTTTTCCATTCCTTGAAATTCGTCCCATTAAGCATGGGTATAGAATTGACATTAGCGAATATTGTGGCAGCGGAAGAACTAGCTGAATATAGAACAAAAGAATAATAAATAAATAAATATGCTCACACCAATAATTCATAAGTAAACAAATAAATTCAAAATAATGACTAATTCCCCTCAAGATACCAAACACAACATTAATATCAAGTCTTTGGGACAATAATATTAATCAGTAAAGCGGTATTCTTGTTGTAGCAATCAAACATTGACAATAAACTATGTTGAACAACAGGTTAATCTTTGGACTAACGTATTGCACACATAAATTACCTTATAATTGTCACACATTTATCACCACAAGTGTTATTTGAAATTCGGCCAAATATTAATTTTCCTTTGGGCCAATTAATAAACGCATGAATTACAAAAACACAAACATCTTAATATTTTAAATAAGTTAATCTACGCAGAAGCGATCACTTTGGTGACATTGTGGTTCAATTAACCCACTAAAATATCAGACATAGCCAAAACATGATTTTATCTATTTCTAAAGATTTAACTTAATACCCAATGATCAAAACTAATTTTTTTTATCAATCCGAATTAAATATATATCTTAAATAAAAAATATATTTTATAACCTGAGTTTATTGTAACTAATAAATTCCCCCCAAAAAAAATTGATTTGGGGCTCGCATATTCATAACTATGAAAAAACAAATTTAATAGATTACAAGAAACATGAGACTAGGGTTATCACAAATTCAACACAAATCAATCTTCATGACATTCCCAATTGAAAAATAATTCTAAATTGCCCATTAATAATGCAATCAACGACAGAACCTAATCTCCAATTGCATATATAACAATGGAATCAAGGAATATCCATACAAAGGCAAATCACAGATCACTATAAATACACGACCATGCATTGCCGATTGAAAAACTAACGTATATACATATATCAATCGGAAATTTAAAAGCGCACAAACCCTAATGTAAAATTCAATTTCCGATTAATAGCAATCAAAGAATGTTCATGCCGACAAAACCCAAATCACCATAAATACATAAAAAAAAATAATCGGCAAACAACAATGGAAGATAATTAATCCAAAAAATATGATCTCAATGATTCGACAAATCTGGCTCGATGCCACTTGTTAGAACCAAAATATATTCAATACGAATATAAACCCTAGATCGATATGTATGTCAAATCATTAAGAATAAATACTAGATTTGCGGAAGCGTACCTGAATCCATTGATGGAGATTTTTCAGAGGGTTTGATCTTCCAAGATGATAGATTACCTCTTAGCACACAACTCTCAGACGGGGAAAAGAGATATGCAAGTTAACCTATATCTCGGGGACTACTACCCTTTATATAAACTGAATTAAAACAGTTTATTAATATTTACAACTCTGCCCCTCATTGAGTTATAAATCTAACTTATGGTATCTACACTTTTAATTCCATGACAATTTAGTACCTATAACACGTGTAACATAATTGGTCACTTAATTACGTGTTAAACTTTATAATAGCAACATACATTATACATATGTGCCCACTATTATTGAATTTTAATCCAACACATCCACCCTACAAAGTCACAATTTTTGTAAGGCTCATACTACTGAGCGAGCCATCTATAGAGCGAGCCATACTAACCGACCCTCCCAACACACGATCAACCACATACCAGCCCTCATCAACCCTGCTACAGTTCAAAAGCCAGCCACAAACACCACACACTTCTACACTCCTAGAAAAAAAACAGCTTACACTTTTGTTAAGCAACACCAAAAGAAACCAACATAATCAACCCAAGAGGGTTCTTTATTGGACCATCCACCAACATCACAACACACTGATAAAACTCTCGTAAAAAACTATCCACAAAACTTGCATATGAGAATAAAATAATTCAGACAATCCAACTAAACCTAAATTAAAGGAGCTAATTTTGGCTTAGAGTTTCCTATCTCACTAATTTTGCCACCACCTTCTCTTCATCGCCAATGATCTCCACCCCAAACTTTTTACCAAGCTCTAGGGTTTTTCTCGCAGACTTAGTTAATATTTGCTTTCTAAAAATGTCCGAATTAGAAGGCGAATAATCAACTAACTCACTCGGTAGGTTTTCTTTTTCGTTCTTCTTACATTTTTTAAGTGCCCGATCCCTCTTTTTCTTATCCTTTATTGAATTAATATATTTTTTATATTTCAGGTTGATTTCGATTCAGGTCCATTTTAGTTTAACTAAAATTTGGATCAATTTCGGTTTAGTTTATTTCGAGTTTCAAATTAAATTTCGAATCATCATGTTTGGATAGATTTCGGGTATCAGTTCGGGTCTCAGGTTAAATTTGTCAGGTCTAAAGTGGGAGGCAGTCGCTAGAGGCCACAGCGGCTGACCATCGAGGGGATTTAGGGTGAGAGCTTTACGAAGAGGGGATGGTAGAAAGGGGTAAAAATGAACTTGACTGGAAAACTTATGTGTAAGATATGTTTTTTGGACTATTTTATGTTCCCGTTAAACTTATTTTACTCTTATTTCTATTAAATTATTATCAAATCTCAAGTTGTTACAATGGTTTTGCTGTAGACAAATAATAAATTCTTATAATTAATGTTTATTTAATTTTTCAATAGAATCTAATAAATATAATAATTATATTCCTAAAAAGTTGTGTTCTATTAATTTAATGGAATCTAATATATGTTATTAATTACATCCTTAAAGCTTAAAACTTTAAACACTAAACCTTAAATGTTTAAAACATAAAACCCTAAACCTAAACACTAAACTATAAAACCCTAAACTCTAATCCATAAACTCTAAACTACAATGCCCAAATTCTAACCCATAAACTCAAAATCTTAAATCATAAACCATAAATCCATAACCCATAAAATACAAACCCTAAATCCATAAACCCTAAAAAAGAAAACAATAAACCATAAAACATGAAACACTAACCATAAACCCCTAAATCCTTAGAATTTAATTACATTAATGGAACACATCTTTTTAAAAGGGCTTAAATGGAAAATAAGTGCCTAAACTATACATTTTTCAGATAGATGCCCAAAGTATTTTTCAGGTCAAATAAGTGCCTAACGTTTTTAACATTACTCAAATAGGTGCCCTATTGTTACTATTCGTTAATTTTCACCGTTAACTTTCGTTATCTAACACGTATCAGCTTCGTAAATTCCTGAAATTATATTTAAAAATAAATAAAAATAAATAAAACAAAATAGTCCCAAATTTTAAAATCCCTAACACGCAAAAATTCAAATCCTGGTTTGACCTGATTTCTCTGCCGATTGCCACGCCTCAGCCCATCATATCCGTCGACATACTATCACGACAATTTACTGCACCACTTTGTCACCGAAAATCGACCAACGTCGTACGAAACGACAAAATCGTCGAATGGTTTATTCGAATGATTCACGAAGAACGACGGCATAACGAACAATGAACGATGTGTGGGTCATTTGGCAAGAGGAGGGTGTTTCATTTCATCGCCGAAACACAACCAATGCCGGTGATAGTGATAGGATTTGAGGACTATTTGAAAATGTTAGGATATTTAAAAAATTCTGATTTATTTTTAAAAAAATAAAATTCAAAAAATGTTTAATACTGCCACATGCCATATTTTTATTGACTAATACTTTTTTAACGGCTGTAAACGGCAAAAAACCTAAATAAAAACTTTAAAAACGTTAGGTACCTATTTGACCCGAAAAGTACTTTGAGCACCTATTTGGAAAAAAAGTATAGTTTGGGCACTTATTTGCCACTTTAAGCCTTTTAAAAATATAATTATCAATTATATTTATTATATTCAATTGAAAAATTAAATAAATATTATGGTAAACTACACAGATGACCACTCAACTATGGGGTTGGTGTCAATTTGACCACTATACTTTCAATTTTGGTAAATATACCACTAAACTATTTAATTGGTTATGTACGATGTCCTTTTACGCTAAAAAAGGTGTTTTTATTTTGTTTTGAAAATAATTTCTTCCTCGGGGAGTTTTATAAAACCCGTGTTTTATTTAAAAATGGAGTCGTCACCGGCCACTCAAGGTGGACAGGACACCGTAAAAACTAGAGATTTTAAAAATGTCGGGTTCGGGAGTCGGTTACGAATGGGGAAGGATTAGCACCCCCCACACCACCCAAAATTGGTACTTTAATAATTACCGCTTTATTAATATTAAACTTTTCATGATTAAAGTGACGATTAAATTAAAATTCGGTTATATGTGCGAGTAAATTTTAAAAGCCCCGTTATTCAAGAGTAAACGCCCAACCACTATCACTACGCTTGATACTGGCCCCGTTTATACTCGAATAAAAGGGCACCGCATTGACAATTTATATCCGAAATGCAAACTTAAAAAATGGCAAATATAAATAAATACATTTTGATAAAAATATAAATAAATATTAACATAATAAAATACTAATATGACATAAATAAAATGCTAATCTAAAATATACATACATAACTATTAATTTAACGCATAAATAAAAATAAAATACTAATCTAAAACATACCTACATAAATATTAATCTAACTATAAATAAAAACAAATCTAACATAAATAAAATATAAAACATAAATTTAAAACATAATAAATACTAATCTAAAACATAAATAAACATACAAACTAAAAACACAATTTTAAATTAACTACTACTTCATTAAATCATAAATATTACAACATAAATAAAAAAAGGAAAGAAAATATACCTAACTAGGAGTTCGAATGACGAACCCCGACTCAACATCACCTAGATCTACCACGACCTCTCCAAAAAATTAACTAGATTAGATCCAAAATAAGACCCCGATCGAACCGATTAGGACCGAGGACACTGCCCCGGTCCTTGGCTACCCGAGAGCCAAGCTCTCTTATTTGGGCAAAGCCTTGGCCGGCTCATTGCTCTTTCAATCCCCCATGCCTTTATATAGGCAATTGGGGTTGTTAAAGGGGATGTGGAGGCTTTAGTTCCACACAAATTTTCCCTTTATTTATTTATTTATTTAATTTTTTTATATTAATAATAATATTATTACAACAATACTAAAAATACTAAAAACCCGGACAAAAATGAGTGATTACAGTTGCCCCTCTTTGCTTGTTCTTGTGAAACGAGAACAAAGCAAAGATCAAAAGCACTCATTTTTATCTTATCTAGCTGAACTTTTCTCCTTTTGACGTGTGTCTTCTTTCTTTGGTAGATCTTCTTTCTCTTCAGCGTAGGTCTTCTTTCTTGTCTTGATTGATCTACCTTGTCACTCTAGGGAGGTAAAACCTTCAAAATGTGGGTTGTTTGTTGGGGAAGCAAAATAAGTACGGCTTGCTACATTATTGATAATAAGTTAATACCTAAAGAGAGTTCGACCCAGCTACAACACCGACGAAGAGGCAGGGTCTACAAAATTCGATCCAGCTGCAACACTGACGAGGAGGCAAGACTGATGGATGAAAGTTCTGATGTCTGATCCAGCTACAACTCTGACGAAGAGACAAGACTAGAAAGCTGACAACTTCTTCATTTTCTCTTTTTCTTTTTTCTCTTTCTTTTTTGTTTTCCTTTTTCTTTTTTTCCTTTTTTGATTTTTTTTAAATTTTTTAAATTTTTTTCTTTTTTCTTTTTTTTGATTTTTTTGAACTTTTTTCTTACAACATTGATAAAACTTGAAAGTTGGTGAGTTTTGACCAAGCTACAACACCGAGGAAGAGGCATGGTCTAAAGTTAGTAATGTTGATCCAGCTACAACACCAACGAAGAGGCAGGATCAAGAGTTAGTGAATTTGGTCTAGCTACAACACCGACAAAGAGGCAAGACCAGCAGTTAGTGAATTAGGTTCAGCTACAACACCGACGAAAAGGCAGAATCGAAAGTTAGATTTGACCAAGCTACAACACCGACGAAGAGGCAAGGTTCGGGGATTTGATCCAGCTACAACTCTGACGAAGAGGCAGGATCGGATAGTTGTTCTTTTTGTGTGATCAAGCTACGACTCTGACGAAGAGGCATGATCAGAATTTGGTTGAAAGCTCATTTTGATTTTTCTTCTTCTTCTTTTTTCTAATTTTCTTCAATTTTTCTTTCTCTTCATTTTTCATTTTTCGTTTTTCTTTTTTCTTCTTTTTTCTTCTTTTTTCTTCTTATTTTTTCTCTTTTTTTTCTTTTCCCTTTTTTTAAGATACAACATTGATAAAACTAGAAAGTTAGTAAATTTTGACCAAGCTACAACACCGACGAGGAGACATGGTCTAAAGTTAGTAATGTTGATCAAGCTACAACACCGACGAAGAGGCGAGATCAAGAGTTAGTGGATTTGGTCTAGCTACAACACACGAAGAGGCAAGATTGGAAGTTAGTGAGTTAGGTTCAGCTACAACACCGACGAAGAGGCAGAACCTAAAGTTAGATTTGACCAAGCTACAACACCGACGAGGAGGCAAGGTCTGAATATTTGATCCAGCTACGACTCTGACGAAGAGGCATGATCAGATGGTTTTCTTCTTTTTTTGTGACCAAGCTACAACCCTGACGAAGAGGCATGATCGAAATTTGGTGAAAGCTCATTTTTCTTTTTTTTTCTTTTTTTCTTTTTTTTCTTTTTTCTTTTTCTTTTTTTGCTTTTTTGTTTCTTCTTTTTTGTTTCTCTTTTTTCTTTTTTCTCTGTTTCTCTTTCTTTTCATTTTTTCTCTTTTTTGAATTTTTTTGATTGATTTTTTTAGCTACAACTATAATAAAAAGGTAAATTTCGAGTAAAATTTAAGTCTAGCTACAACACCGCCGAAGAGGCAAGACCTGAAGAGGATTTGATCTGTTACACCACTGACGGAGAGACTAGATCAGCAAAATGTGGGACCCACTACACCACCGATGGAGAGGTAGGGTCGAATGGAAACTTTGATCTGCAACGCCGACGAAGACGAGATTTGGATAGTTTTTTGATCTACTACCACTGACGGAGAGACTAGATCAGCAAAATGTGAGATCCGCTACACCACTGACGGAGAGACAGGATCCGAATGGAAAATTTGATCTACAACACCACCGACGGAGGCAAGATCTACATTAAGTTGGCGTACCACCACAGACGGAGGCATGATTTGCAAGATGTTGGATGACTGCGCCACTGACAGCGAGACAATGTTTGGAAAAATTTATGCTGCTTTTCTATCGACAGAGGGCAGGATTTGGGAAGAATTTATGTTGGCAGGAGTGATAGTCGAGAAATTGCTAGAGTCTGTCACGCCATCGTTGGAGGAATCAAATCTTACAAAAAAAAATATTGGTCAGTAATTGTCAAAGATTTTGTCCCTAATACCTTTTATTTTAGGTGTTTTAAGCATCTTCTTCGTGTTTGGCCTCCTTCAAGACTAGGGTTGGCCCTCTTGTCATTGCCCCCTATGTTGAGAATGTTCAGTCTCTTTCGAGAACCTGTTTATATGTACAAGCAAGATTGCATGAATGTATCTAATTTTATGTCTAAATGCATGTGTCTACCCTAAATGCATGGTGACTTTGGTGTATGCACTTAATCTAAATGTATGATGTTTGCAAAAATGGTTTAATGCAAGATGAATGCAACTACATGCATGAACGTGACATGATTTTTTCGATCCTCAAAAGGATGCCCCTGACTCCTCACTGGTCCCGTCAGGATCTTGGTTTTTTATGGGGCAAAATTTTCTTTGAATTAGCTTTTATCTGGGAGCATGCCCCAAAATTTTGTTCGTTTTATGCCATCGTCTGAGAATATTCTTGTAGCAAATTTGAATCCCTGGAGCACATTTTGTTTCCCCCTAAGTTCGGTTTATAAATTGTGTGTTGGTTCATGGCAGCTCATTATTATTATTTTTTGGATTGGGTGCAGTTTTGCAGACTGTGGTCAAAGATGTAAGAGTTTGACTCAGCAATGAAGGCTGGACCTTGGCAAAGAATGCCCCCGGACTGAGGCCTTGTTAGAGGCATAATGTTTGTAAAAGATGTGGGGGTGCTTTTGGACATGCCCCAAGACCAAACTTTTGTAAGAGGCTTTGTAAGGTGCTAGATCGACCAACTTCGTTGTATTTAATGGGGCAACCTGAGGATCAGTTTTATTATTCTGAAAATGAATGCATGCAAAATGTGTCCTAAATCGATGCAATACAAAATTAAGATTGTGATGATGTTGTGCAATGATGCAGATGAAATCAATGCGATGAGAATAAAATGAAACGAGTTAGTACCAAATAAAATGATTAAATAAAAAATGATAAATATAGCAAAAATATAGTAACAAAAATGTACATAAACAAGAAATAAGGCACCAGAGCCTAAATAGGGTGACCACTAATCGGGCAGAGTTTCACATGGCTCTAAAGGGTTGGCTCCTACGGCTCACTATATGCAGTTTTGGTGCTAAGAGGTACCCGAATTGTCCTTGTTGTCCTTTACTAAGAGTAGCAAGGCCCCCGATCATCACCCATTATAGGCTCATTTCAACCGGGTTCAATTCAGGGGGACCCATTCGCTTATGCTTGCACGAAGGAACGATATCCTTACGAAAGCATAAGGTACTCGAGCCCCGAAGGTACTTGCTAGGCCTACACGGGAGAACGATATCTCCACGAAAGCATTAGCGTTTTCCCCCACTAAAAAAATGGTTTATATGTCGTATTTTAAATGCGTTAAAATAAACGCACAATTATAACCGAATGTTAATTTAATAGTCACTTTAATCCGGAATTTCAATATTAATAAAGCGGTAATTATTTGAAAAAAAGCTCGACTCTCTTATTTTTTGAAAAAACAAAAATATCCCCAGCGGAGTTGCCATCTGTAGCAATGTCTCTTATTTTGTTTTTGAAAATAATTTCTTCTGCGGGGAGTTTTATAAAACCCGTGTTTTATTTAAAAATGGAGTCACCACCGGCCACTCAAGGTGGACCGGACACCGTAAAAACAAGAGATTTTAAAAATGTCGGGTTCGGAAGTCGGTTACGGATGGGGAATGATTAGCACCCCCCACACCGCCCAAAATTGGTACTTTAATAATTACCGCTTTATTAATATTAAACTTTTCCGAATTAAAGTGACGATTAAATTAAAATTCGGTTATATGTGCGAGTAAATTTTAAAAGCCCCGTTATTCGAGAGTAAACGCCCAACCACTATCACTACGCCTAATACTGGCCCCGTTTATGCTCGAATAAAAGGGCACCACATTGACAATTTATATCCAAAATGCAAACTTAAAAAATGGCAAATATAAATAAATATTAACATAATAAAATACTAATATGACATAAATAAAATGCTAATCTAAAATATACATACATAACTATTAATTTAACACATAAATAAAAATAAAATACTAATCTAAAACATACCTACATAAATATTAATCTAACTCATAAATAAAAACAAATCTAACATAAATAAAATATAAAACATAAATTTAAAACATAATAAATACTAATCTAAAACATAAATAAACATACAAACTAAAAACACAATTTTAAATTAACTACTACTTCATTAAATCATAAAATTACAACATAAATAAAAAGGAAAGAAAATATACCTAACTAGGAGTTCGAATGACGAACCCCGACTGAACCCCACCTAGATCTACCACGACCTCTCCAAAAAATTAACTAGATTGGATCCAAAATAAGACCCCGATCGAACCGGTTAGGACCGAAGACACTGCCCCGGTCCTTGGCTACCTGAGAACCAAGCTCTCTTATTTGGGCAAAGCCTTGGCCGGCTCATTGCTCTTTCAATCCCCCCATGCCTTTATATAGGCAATTGAGGTTGTTAAAGGGGGATGTGGAGGCTTTAGCTCCACACAAATTTTCCCTTATTTATTTATTTATTTTATTTTATTTTATTTATATTAATAATAATATTATTACAACAATACTAAAAATACTAAAAACCCGGACAAAAATGAGTGATTACAGGTTCCAATCAGGCCACCAACCGTTAAAGAAAATAGAAATGCTCATGTTAAATAAAACTAGTATAACTACACAATTGGTCCTTGTTATTTACACAATCTATCAATTTGGCCCTAATTTTAATTAAATAAAATAAATTAATTATAATTAATTTCCCCTCCAATCAAGTGATGACACGTGTCACCGGATTGGAGAAGGAAAAATGAAAGTAAGGAAAATGACCCTAAGTGGATTTGAACCAATGCCCTTGGACTAAAAGTGGGGTGTGCTTACCACTAGGCCAATCACATTTTTGTGATATGAGGTACAACATTGATAATTAAAGTGGAGTGGGCCAAGCACGTGTCACCACCTAATTGAATAATTAATTTTATTTAATTAAAATTAGGGCCAAATTGATAGATTGTGTAAATAACAAGGACCAATTGTGTAATTATATCAGTTTTATTTAACAGGCCACATCAGCATTTCTGTTTTCTTTAACGGTTGGTGGCTTGACTGGAACCAATTAAATAATTTAGTGGTATATTTTCCAAAACTGAAAGTATAGTGGTCAAATTGACACCAACCCCATAGTTGAGTGGTCATCTGTGTAGTTTACCCTAAATATTAATTATAGCAAAAACCCTTGTTATAATGGTTAAAGTTTTGAGTAAACTATTGGAATGGTCACTTATGTTTAAGGTTTGTACACTTTAGGTCATTGATTTTTAAATTCGATCGTTATGGTCACTTACGTTTTCGATCTGTAAACTTATGGTCACTGAGATATTTGTTGTCGTTAAACGTTAAGGGAAGGCTGATCTAGCACAATAAAAAGAAGGATAAATTACCTAGATAGTACATAAACTATAACTTCACTCCTATTTTGACCACCAGAATAAAAACAATTTGTATAATTACACATTTAATTCTCCATATTTACAAAAAAAATATTTCTTCTCCCCTCCACCTCCTTTTATATTCTTCTTCATCTAATCCAATCCCTAATTTTCTACTATATTAATCCCCAATTCACACAATTCCAGTAGTTTACCCTTAATTTTATTCAATAATGCAGGATATTCATTTTTTTTTCGAATCAACGAAGAAGTCATGATCCAATCGGTTAAGACCATTATCCATCTAATTTCCGAAATAAAGAACATTACCCCGTGTTATTGAGAAGTGAACCGGACCTTATAAATAGTGTATTTAAATAGTTTAAAGTAATCACAAAGATCTATTTGTAAACGTAAAATTACAATGTATGATTGGAAACAAATTATCTAAACTAAGGATGAAACTATAAATGGATGTAAATTATCGCACACATTAAAGCATAGTTAGATTTAAATTAATGACAGAATTGAAATAAAGCAAAATTTAAAGGTATAATTAAAAGTACATAAAATTAGATAACAAAGCAAAATAGGACTAAATTAAAAATGAAATTACAAGGTGGAAGTTAAAGCAAGAAATAATAATCAATCAAATAAGAATGTGGATTAATATAGTAGAAAATTAGGGATTGAGTTAGATGAAGAAGAATATAGAAGATGGTGGAGGGGAGAAGAAATAAATATTGTAAATATGAAGGATTAAATGTATAATTATACAAATTATTTTATTTTGGTGGTCAAAATAGGAATAAAGTAATAGTTTAGGGACTATCTATGTAATTTATTTTTTTAATGTGCTAGATCAGTCACCCGTTAACGTTTAACGACAACAAATATTACCGTGACCATAAGTTTACAGATCGAAAACATAGGTGACCATAACTGTTGAATTTAAAAATTGGTGACCAAAAATAGATAAACCCTAAACATAAATGATAGTTCCAGCAGTTTACCCTAAAGTTTTTCCTTTCTTTCCTAATGATATTGGTTCATACTTCAAATTACCTCGATGCAAAAATTTACCCTAGAAGTCCAATATAATTCAGACCCGGTCCGGATTCGAGTAAAACTCGGCACGTCAAAAACCCTCTCAAAATCTCTCTTTCTTTCCCCTTCTTCTTCTCCATTCTCAAATCCCGCTCGAAAAAAGGAAAAAAAAGAGCCGTCATTTTCAGAGATGTATTCATCGGCTCCACATTTGGTCTCCGTGAAATTCCCTGAAATGTTTTCTACTAAGGTGACTCCATTTTCTCTCTGATCTTCCTCTTACTGTAATTTTTACAAGTCTGTTGATAATGGGTTTTTGTGGCAGATTATGAACTCTTTTTGTTCGTCAAAGGCGAATTTTAAAGTATTTGCTTCCTCATCGAATGTTAGTGAGTCGTCCAATTATATACCAGCAGCTCCTATTCTTCTCCCCGATGGAGTATGGAAGCAGGTTAGCCACTTCATTTTTAAATTATTAGTTTTTTTATGATTTTTCATTTTGATTTTCGATCTAATTTTGCTATTTTATCATTGTTTTCTTTCCGGCTGCGATTGCATAGATTCCGGGGGGAGTTACGGCTGCTAAGGGATTTAAAGCTGCGGGCTTATATGGCGGATTACGTGCCAAAGGAGAAAAACCTGATCTTGCGCTTGTCACTTGCGATGTTGATGCCAATGTTGCAGGTGGAATTTCTAGTTGCTTATTCTATTGTTAGAAACATAATTGATTTTTTCTTTATAAATTATTTTGGGGATACCAATCATTTTTAGGCTGTGTTCTATAACTCATTTTGAATCATTTTCCAGGGGCATTTACTACAAATGTGGTTGCAGCAGCACCGGTGGTGTACTGCAAAAGTGTGTTGAATAGTATGAAAACAGTATGTCAGATTGGCTATCTTATTTGTTTTTGTATAGTAGGGACAATCTTCTTGTAGATTTAGTCTTGAACTGAAGAAACAATCTGATTTTCCATTACCTTTGTGGGAGATCTTTAGTCTCATAGATGTTCTTAATGGTATTATATGCTCTTCTCATTTATATGCCTAATGACTAAACATGTATCTTACCAGGCACGTGCTGTGTTGATAAACGCTGGTCAGGCCAATGCAGCAACGGTTTGTAGAAGTAGCACTATTTTCTTTACTTTGTGTTTGGTCAGGGGGAAGAGGTAGAAAGGAAGAGGGTGGAAGTCGAAACTCCTCCCCGCCTTTCATTTGGTAGGAGGGGAGTAAAATGAGTTTTTTTGTACACCTTTCCTTTTGGGAGGAAAACACTTGTTCAAAACAATAATTTCATTTGCAAGCTTGCCTCTAACCTCTTTCTTTGTATTTTTTCATCCTTCATACCAAAACACAATAAGATACCTTTATTCACTCTCCTCATTTTTTCCCTTTCCTCTCCCTTTTCCTTCCTTCCATTTTCTTTCCTTTCTACCAAGTGTTAGTCTTTATCTTTTCCCAAATGTTTTTTCAGTGAGTGTAGCGCATTTTAAATGTGCTTCATTTCTTAGTACAGTTTAAGCATGGGAAAGGAATCTTTGTTTCACACTTCTCTTACCATTTGAACATTCCAACATGGCTAGTTGACTTTCTGCTGGTTTTCAGGGTGATGCTGGTTATAAGGATGTGATAGAATGTGCAAATGCCCTTGCTACAGTATGTAACTATTAGAACATTAAGTTGTTCTGTTATGATCTTTGTACAGGCTGCATTCTTGTCACCACCCCTTTTTATATGCAATTTTGCAGATCCTGCAAATAAAGCCCGAGGAAGTGTTGATTGAATCCACTGGTGTGATTGGTCAGAGAATAAAGAAGGTGCAGACCCGTTTTGTTTTTTTGCCTTGAACATGTGCATCCTATTTATATGTTTGCCTGTTACTGTGACCTATTACTGCCATTGAAGTGAACTACAGTGATATTCTTGTGAACAGACTGATAATACAATCTATGGGTTATAATGTCATATGCAGGAAGCACTTTTGAGTTCACTCCCACGGCTAGTTAATTCACTATCACCGTCTGTTCAGGGGTACTACCTGTGCTTATTCTCTATTGTTTTTGGTGGTTTCCTCTTTCCATACATATGTAAAGGACTAGTGACATGGATATGATGTTAGCTATGATGTTATTTTTCCTTTGTTGGTAAATTACATATCTGCAAATAATTCCAAAATTTGTCTCTTGTGTGGCATTAGAAAGTTTGCATGAACATTTCCGGTCTCATTCTGGTTGTTCAGGGCAGATTCTGCTGCAGTGGCAATTACCACAACTGACCTTGTTAGCAAGAGTGTGGCTATTGAATACGAGGTAAGTAACAGTTTCAAAGGGATAACAATTTGATATTCCTCTTTTGCTATAATTGTATACTTCTTTTCAAGCCAATGTCTTTTCTAGTTTATATGGTAGCATTATCTCTGCACTATAGCACTTGAAGGTTTCTTATGAATCAAGTCTTTCTTTAATTGTATCTCATGGCCATGTACAACTAATCATTGTCTAAGGTTGGAGGGACAAGTATAAGAATTGGGGGAATGGCAAAAGGTTCTGGTATGATCCACCCCAACATGGCAACCATGCTTGGTGTACGTCTTTCAAGTGTTTCTATCTTTCCAATAGGATAATACTCCAATTCTATTCTCAAGGCTGACAAGTCTTTCAGGTAATAACAACCGATGCTCTTGTTGAAAGTGATGTCTGGAGAAAGATGGTTCAGGTTGCTGTAAGCCGCAGTTTCAACCAAATCACTGTATGTAATTTCATTGTTTTAGATCCTCCCTGTAACTTATTTCAACTAGGTGAAATCTTAGTTTAATGGACTCCTTTTCTTCCATGGCTTGGCTTAATGCATTTACTAGTTTTTACTTTTTAGCAACGATCTTTTATTCTTTTTTTCCTGTAGGTTGATGGAGATACCAGTACAAATGATACTGTCATTGCTTTTGCCAGTGGGTTAGCTGGATCAAATTGGATCACTTCTATGAGCACTTATGATGCCGCACTACTTCAAGCAGGTCTTGATGCTGTAAGTTGGCTGCATTCGAGCTTTTCCTTCATCCTAGCCAGTCTAAATTAGGTTCGTTAGAAGTTGAGTAAACAAATAGTATTCCTTGTGCAAACCTCCCAATTTATCCACATACCACAAATTACTTCAGTTTTGGTTACATTTCTTGAGATGATGCCACTTGGGTTAGTCTTTTGATCTAAAGCCAGTGTTTGGAATGAGTTTTGCTTGAGGTTTTAGTTTAACAAATCTCTTCTCAGGTAATGCAAGGTCTTGCTAAATCAATAGCTTGGGATGGAGAAGGAGCAACATGTTTAATTGAGGTCTGCATTCTTCAATTCTTTACTGAATGAACCCTGATGGAAGCCACTTTAACTAATAACTTGTTCTCATATTATAGAGTAATGCATTCAATTCTTGAATAGTTTTGGCCAAAGCTAACCTAGAGATACAGGTCACAGTGAGTGGTGCCAAAGGAGAGGCTGAAGCAGGAAAGATTGCTCGCTCTGTGGCTGCTTCTTCACTAGTCAAGGTATGAAAACTGAACATAAAAGCCAACAATTAATCATAGCATTGCTTAATATAAATTTATGTCAGGCCGCTGTATATGGGAGAGACCCGAACTGGGGACGTATAGCTGCTGCTGCTGGCTATGCAGGGATTTCTTTTGACCTAAACGGCCTCCGGATACTGCTTGGAGATATTATGCTCATGGATGGTGGGCAACCACTTAAATTTGACCGGTAAAGTTTGCTCTTGCTTGCTGTCAACCCATCCTGCATTGGAGTTACAAGTTATTTAGAGGGGTTAGGATGTGACCTTGTAAATACATTCTAAGCTATATCATATCTAATCTGCTTACCCCATGTAATTTCAGGGTTGCAGCTAGCAACTATCTCATTAAGGCTGGCGAGACACATGGAACGGTGGAAATTAAAATTGCTGTTGGTAAGTTCCTCCAAATTTGACTCATAACATGCCTTTGATCCTATATCCATTTCTTCCGCGCAGTATTTTAATGTCTGATTGAACTGCAATAGGAGATGGACCGGGACACGGTAAAGCATGGGGGTGTGACTTAAGTTATGACTATGTCAAGATAAATGCAGAATATACGACATAAGAGACATTGTTCCAGCCTGCTGAGATGCATTTGATTGTTCAGTATGTATAACAATACTTCCATAATTTCAACTGCAATAAAAATCTGCATTTCATCGTCTATTTTCTCGTATACAATTTTACACCATGTCTACAAGCAGGGAAGCATGATGGATCAATAAAGTATGATCAAAACCTTCAATTTATTCAAGTTCTATTCAAGCATAAATTTGTTGCAAAAAAGTACAATACCAATAATCAAGAAATCAGTCTGCAGAAATATATGTTTCAGGTCTTCTCATTGAAGAGGTACTGATAATTGCAATTTATTTACAAAGCGGAGTCTTTGATGACCAACAAAATTAACAAACCCACAAAATTATCAAAAACCATTGCATATTTGCAATTTAAGTAGTTGTTCCAATGACCACGATAGTGAAAGCTGAAAATATATATTTTTATCTACAAGGATTGATAAAAGCAAGGGGGTTTTCTTCTCCATGATATGAAAAGAGAGTTACTCATAGAGCCTCTGCCACAGAGTAGTGCATCTTGGTTGGTGAATTTTTCAGAAAACTACTCCCACAGTACGGGTCCGGACTGTAAACGGTGAGACCATCAAGGTCGCCGGAGCAGTTGGCTAATCTGTCCTGATGAATTTCCGGGGGTGGTTTATGGCACCTATCAGAACTGCCACCGCCCCTGCAGTGTTTGTTGTCTTTAACACCATCACTACCTCGACCTGCATTGTTGCCCTTCTGCCCTTTCTTTCCATTTTTCTTCTTGTCATTCTTCTTCTTCTTCAATTTCTGCTGCCTTTTGTTTTTAACCGTATGCAATGACGATGTTGGCGGAGGATCATAGACATCATGTGCCCATTTCACGGTTAGCTTCTTCGGTGGCAATCCCTGTTTCTCACGACTTCCTTTAAGGGCAGAGACTAGCTTCAAGTGAGTCTGTTAAAGGGTAAATGGCAGTAAGGATCGAGGAAATGGAAACTTAAAAGAGTAACAAAAGATACTTACAGGCAAAGAAAGAGAGCGGGAGTAAGTCAGCACGGAATCCTCTGCGAACATTCGCTGCAACGCAGTGGCCATTTCATCATCTTCAGCAGGAACAGCAGAAGGAAATGATGCAGACTTGGCTAAATACTTCAGCGTAGGCTTACTCTGATGTCCTTGTTCAATCAACTCTTCCGCGTTACTGGTGTCCGCATCGTCCCGATTAGATCCATGAACACATTCATTCAAACAAATACGAACTTCAGCCTTCTTTATGTCACCAGTATCATCTTCCTCGCGAGATACCAATACATCCATTTCCAGTACCAACAAATGCAACAAGTCCTAGCTTCAATTAAAGAACAAACCACCATTTGCACAATCGTAAACTTTTTAAACAATAAATTTCAATAGATTGAACAGGAGAAAATCAAATCTCATTAAATTTAAGCATCCATCATGTATCTATAATATTGTAATTACATAAATTAAACACGATGATCAAACTTTGAACCAATACATCAGCTTTCATCACACGTGCTAAACGGACAAGGATAGAATACCTTTCTTAAGAAACCTCTGTAAGCGCAATCAAATTCAAGATCTTAAAACCTTTGAGAAAAGCAACACCAGTTGACGATCGAATAAGCAAAATATCGTAAGGTAATAGCCTCAAAAGAAACAGGAGAATCTAGAGAAAGGAGAAAGGAGAGGAATTAATGATTTTGGATGCGGAAAATGTTAACTGAGATTACCACGCCGATCACTCTTTTGAAGATGTTTCAAACGATGGGAACATAAACCAGCATGAAAAGGAGTTAAAGAAGGGATCAATGGAAGCAAAATCGATCCGAGAGGTAGCGAAGGCATATTATTGTTTCTATGCTCTTCGAACCCCCCAAATTCTGTGAGAATAAAACCCTATTTCCCCTCCTTTTTTGTGTTTTTGGATCGATGAAGATCCAGAAAGAAGAACAACCCTGATAAGGAAAAAAAAGAAGTTTTGAATGGAAAGTGAAGGAAGGAGATGGGAAAGGAATGGAAGAATCGTGTGAGAGCCGATGGATATTTGAGATCGAATCAGGAACGTACACGTTTCCATCACCTTATTTCGTTCTTGTTGTCCGACTCAGAGTTTTTGGTTTGCTTTAAAATTTGAGTAAACTACACTGATGATTCCTTTTATTTTCTATCTGTTTGATTTTGATTATTGATTCTGAAAAAATTATGTTTTGGTCACTTGCGCATTGATTTTTTATAATTTGATCATTGAACTGTTGATCTCTATTAATTTGATTTATTAAGTGCCTTATTTTTTCAGACATTGTTATTAGAGACATTTCAAATCTATTTTTTCAATACTTGTTATTATAGATCCAATTTATTTTAATACTTATTAAGGGCTCAATTTTTTCTCGTATAATATTTGTTATTAGTGGCATATTCTTAAAATTTAAATTTTTAATTTTTGTTATTTGAGGGTCCAATTGTTCCATAATACTTTTAAAATTTTGATTTTTCTTCCAGCACTTATTGTTAGAGACCAAATTTTTTTTCTAATACTTCTTTTGGGTCGATATGATTTCATTCAAACCCGAACTAGTAGAAAATCTGCTCAAAAAAAAAAAAAAACAGCCATGTATAGTTTTCCCTATGCCAATACTGTTCTATACATCAACAGTAAAGGAATCCATGTCTATACATCAGCAGGTAAAGGAATATGCCTATACATCAAGCTCCCAACTTGTACAAAGAATTCTATTTGCAGCACTATCAAAATTGACTTTCTTACCTTTTAATTTTGATCGAACAACTTCCTTTATTTGCTTCACAAGAATTCTAATACTTTCTTATTAGAAGTTTATTTTTAAACTTAAATTTTTTTAACATTTGTTATAATAAACCTAGTTTTTAGGTTTGTCATGAACTATTAAAATCTCATGAACGAATTGTCGATAGCCAAAATAAGAGAGAAGAAATAGTTTAATGACTACCCGTACAGTTTACCCTAAATAATATATTATTCTAAATAATTCATACGGTAGTCACATTGGTCCGTTCCATTTCACGAGGATCACTAAACAGGTTATTTTTCCACCGTCGATTAATCACAAATTAAGCGGCTTAAAACCTCTCAGAAATCAGAATCCCCGAGAGAAATTGTCTTCCCTTTTCTCACCCGATACGTTATAAATCTCAGCCCTTTCTCTTACAGGATAAATCCCCTCATTTTCTTTTTAGCCTTTTGTTTCTCGAGAAAAATTTACTGAGTCCCATTCCTTCCTCTAGTTCTCTGCATTTTGAAGTAATGGAAGCCGGTGGGAAAGCGAAGAAGGGAGCTGGAGGAAGGAAAGCAGGTGGTCCAAAGGCGAAATCGGTTTCTCGCTCTGTCAAAGCCGGGTTACAGTTTCCGGTCGGTCGAATCGGTCGTTACTTGAAGAAAGGCCGTTACGCTCAGCGTGTGGGGAGCGGTGCTCCGATTTACCTCGCTGCTGTTCTTGAGTACCTTGCGGCTGAGGTAATTTCGTCTTTCTCGTTATTATTATTGCACTCTCTTCAGTAGTTTGGTATTTCAGTAATTTACACGAAATTTTGTGTTGTTTTGTTAAATCAACCCTATTTTCTAGTTTTGAGATTTTCGATTGACTATATAGGGTTTAGTTGGTTAGTGGGAACATGAAGGGAAATATATGTTTGACTCTAAACTAAACAGTTTTGTATGTAACTATTTCAACTTCATTCTTTACTTCTAGTAAAATGTAGGTAACTTTGTGATTTAAATAACTTGTACAATGAGCTTTTAGTGGTAGTAAAATGGGAAACTTGGAGTTATATTCAATACACCTGTAGTGGAAATTAAAAGTTTCCATAAGTGTGCTTGTTTTAGGGTTTAAGGATTCAACGTAGGGTTAATGATTTAGAATTTAGAGTTTATAATTTAAAATTTAGATTTTTGTATAATATAACAAATATTTAGGTTTTAACCTATAAACCTCAAATTCTAACCTTAAGCTTTAAATTTTAATTATTATCCCTAAATTATATCCTCCTAAATCTCAAACCCCTAAACCCTACACTAAATATTTAAACCTTAAACTAATACATTTGTGGAAACTTTTAGTTTTCACCGTTGGTGTATGAAATAATTACCTAAACTTTAAGAAATGGTTGCCATTGAATTTGATTTTCCATTTTTTTCTTCAATGGTTTCTTGTGGTGGGTGGATTTTGAGTTTTAGATACCCTGAAGTGTGTTTCTGAAGTTGGTTGTCTGTTTTTTAAGGTTCTAGAGTTGGCTGGTAATGCTGCAAGAGATAACAAGAAGAAGACAATCATTCCAAGACATGTTCTGCTGGCTGTGAGGAACGATGAGGAGCTTGGGAAGCTTTTGGCTGGAGTTACTATTGCTCATGGTGGAGTTTTACCCAACATTAACCCAGTTCTTCTGCCGAAGAGAAATGAGAAGGCGGCAACTGAGCCTAAGTCACCATCGAAGGCTGCAAAATCACCTAAGAAGGCTTAGTATATTCTCTGCTCTGCATTTTCTGGTGTGTATGTAGCTTCTTTTGTGAGTTCTAGACGTAGAGAAATGTTTATGGTGATAGGAAGTTAGAGCCATTTTACTTCAAATTGCCTGTGTTGTCTGCAATATCCAATGTTTTCAATAACTGACCTCAAATTTCCATGACGGCTTTTATCACATTAGATGAATTTCTTATGTTCCATTCCTTTCTATTATTTTGTTTACGACTAGACGTGTTAGTCCTCTGCTAAGGCTCCTCCAACAACATTCCTCTACTACACCCCCAATGGGTATGGAACAAGCACTCTTCCGACCATGGAATGCTACAGTGTCCTTTATAATAACTAGAAGGCTATTGGCTAATAACTAGATCTTGAACTCAGATCTCATCTTGCTCTTATTGTTGTCAGTGTTGATGTTAGACCTCTATAAGGATTATTGTGAGAGAAACCTATCAACAAAATCAACACTAACAACAATAAGAACAATGTGAGAAACATCAACCCTAACAACAATAAGGACAATGTGAGATCTGTGTTCAAGATCTAACCAAAATTCATCTCTCTTCAATGTTATGTATGATTATTATTGACTGTGATTCTTTGTCCAAATCACAACGATTACTACGACAAGATGGCATTGGCTACTCTCCTTTATGATAAAAGTTGTGCTATCGGATATTATGAATGTGAATGAATCTAGAAATACTTGTGCTCTAAAGACTAAATTTGGCAGTTATCGAGCAACATCTCAAGGTATTTTAGTTAGACCTGAAGCTCATAATTTTCACAGAAAGAGAGATCGAGTGATATATAGCCTTCCTTTGAAGTTGAAACCAAAAATCTCCAACGTAAAGTGAAAACTTCCAATCCAGATCCTGCCAATTTCAATGGGGTAAAGAAAAAGTTGAACATTCATTCATTTCAAATTGCCAACAGAATACCTTACATTTATCGACAAGTGGTGGGTGCATTGGTAAGGTGCATTACTTTCAAGGAGATGACACGAGTTTAGACCTTAGAGATGATATTATTAGAAGGGGTAGCTTTGCATCTTGAACATGAAACGTAAACGGACATGCACATTTCTAAAAGAAGAGTACTTTACATTTTATTCCTATGTGTTATTTTGTGATAATCATCTACAAGATCTAATATAATCTGTTAGAACAGATGCCAAGTAAAATCTAATAAGTTGATCTCAAACATCCAACAGAATTCAATAGAAAGAACAACAAAAAAAAGGGTGATTATATAAACCTTGGAGATCCGGCATTGATATTCGTGTGAAGAATCTAGTCCCCACCCGTATCAGAATCTCCATTGATATATTCAGGCGGATATCCATCGTGTTCATCAAACAACATGAGATGGCCGTGCCACTCCAAACCCGATAATCTGTTCCTCTTCCCAACAGGGTTTGGACGAGATTGTCCAACTTTGTGGTATTGCTGTAGGAGCTCGTCGTGGTTTTTTAGGGGTTGGATTTAGGGTTTTAGAGAAATTAGTTGGCGAAGATGAGAGGGTTTCGGGAGGTATTTTTCATCTCTGGAAAAACTTGTTTGCGTTGCTGGTAGTGGCAACCAAGGATTAAATTCGGTTCTCTCCATATACGGCTATCAAGTGGAGACTACTGTCACGAACTAAAAGATATTTATAGTAATAAACTTAATATTTATTGGGTAAACTTCATCGGTACTCACCAAAATATTGTTGCTTTTGTATCTTGGTCATTAAACTATTTTTAACAAATCCGTCATTAACATTATTTTTTCTTCTATTTTGGTCATTGGTTGTTAATTTTGAGCATTAACTTAACAAAAATTATAATGCGATATGGTACTGTAATACTCAAATTTTATCCGAGGTAAAACATATATATTAATACTTCTCTTAACAAATAAATAAATAGATAGATAAATAAATAATAGTAAATCAATCCTAAATATATAGTATATAATATCCATTACTTAAATAAAAAGGTCCAAAATCTTTATTAAAAATCCATATGTGCAAGCCTAAATTTATTTACACAAAAGCCCAATTCGAACTAACCCCTAAACCTATTATAGTTCATTTGTCAACCCTTAAAGCTGTTATTAGCTGTCAAAAGCCCAAAGAAACACAAAACCCAACTGACTTTGAACATTCTCCCCCGTTTTGATTCACGTGGCAACAACTGACTTGTCCAAACAAGACAACACGGATGATGGTTTTCTTTATCTCCCACTGTCAACAGCTAACCGACCATGACATCACCGCCCACCAACTACTCTGAATAGTAGAAGAGAGAAAAATTAAAGAAAACAATTATAAAAGGCTAATAATGCCTGCAATTATTGAAGCAATTAAAGGGGGAGAGAGAGTTATACCTACCGAAAACTAAGAGACGTCAAAATTGCAGACGTCTCCGAGAAGATCGTTACAGCTATTGTTTCATCGTTGGAGACATTGTGAATCTTATCGGAAGGTAATTTCTTTCCTTATCTCTCATTTTTCTTGCAACAAAAACATGAAAACATTAGAACTAGGTCTTAATAATAAAAAAACAGTAATTAAAAAAGGGCTAAAGTAGCCGGAAGCTTATCTGAGTTTAGTCTGAGTGTTTAGAACTTTGGCGTAGTTGAAAATGAGCCGGGATCGGGTAGATCTAAGGGGAAGCCAGGTGATCTTGTCGGATCCAATAGTTTTAAGTGATTTAGAAGGGAAAATCAAAAGTTTTAGGTGATTTTAAGGTTTCGGCGCGGCGACTAAATATCTTCTCGCGTCGGCCGGCCGAATGTAGACGGTGGCTGAGAGGTTAGATGGTGACCGAATAACAAGTTTGGGTGGCTGAAGTGGGGCAGTGATGGATCAAAAGGGAGAAGTTGAAAGAACATGAAATGAGTTTGTGAGGAATTTGGGTGTTTGATCTATAAAAACATAAAATGAAAGGGTTTAGGTGTTTGTAATGGATCAAGTGGTTAAAAGTGGATAAATCTGATGTGAACTTAGGATGAACATGAGTGTTTGATCGAGATAGAGGGTAGAAATCTGAGTTTTTTTGTGTTATTAATTTTTACCAGATTGAATATTAAAATAAATAATTTAAACACAAGTGAACCCAAACATATTCAAGCCTAAAACTCAACTCAAACCCAATTTAACCATAACTATCTCCACCATATTTTCCAGTCAAATATCCACCTTATTTCTCCTCAATTTTCGGTCAACCTTAGTTCCCAAAAAAATCTCAACCATCTCCCTCAACCAACTCACCAACACCTGTCATGCTCCACTACTCCTAAAATTACTTATACTCAACCAACTCAAATAGAGTATATATATACTTTCACAACAGCAAAAAGGAGAGGAAGGAGAGTTGGTCCCAGATTAGGGAGGTCTTAGTTAGCTACGAGTTAGCTATAGAGGCCATGAATTAGGAGGGGGAGATGAATTTCAGGTAGCACCGGGGAGGAATGATTTTAGCAAGAAGGACTTGCCACGATTAGGAGAGAAAAGCGGAAAAAAAGGTTATGACCTCTCGGCCATAGCTTAATCCAAATGTACACCATCCCAGTGCTGCCCCTATGGCCACCACACAACCGAACTTTGCCTACATGCTTCCCTAAACACTTGCAACATCAATAAAACAAAAAAAAAAAAGGAGAAGCCAAGACCAAAAAGGAAAAACAAAGCAAGAGAAAAAATGCGCTTACCCATGCGGCCGGAGCTAGTCGCCGATGATCGGAGTCTCCTTTCAACAATCTGAACAGTGAAGACAGAACACTGGCCGCAGAGAATAATATATCCTAAGTTTGATTCTATCCGACAGCAAATTTAAGAGATCAGAGCTATGACAGACTGTTGTCATTGAATTTTCATTTATGTTTTATATTGTTATTGTTTTCATTATAATAATTAGTATTATGGTTATGTGCTAGTGTAATATAACATTGTTAATGTTATAGTTAGTATTATCATTGTTATATACATTTTTGTTAGTGTTATAGTTAATATAATAGTTAGTATAAAACCCAAAATATAAAAGAACACAATCCATTGTATAAAACCAATTTAATTAAAATACATGAATGTTTACAAAAGCCCGTTCGGCCCAATACTAATCAAAACCGAAACCCTAATATTCATTCTTTGATCCTTACGCAGCCGAAGGATAGCCGTTGGATCAAAGGCTGATCCAATTGCGCGGATCTGGCCAGCGGGAGAAGAATAAGCGTTATATTTCTCAACTGTTAGATCAAGGAATGATCAGTGGCCCAGATTGATCAAAAGTAAAGCATGCAGATCACGACTCGCGCGTGGCAGCTACGCGCCCGACCTTCTAGCTTCTTCTAGCTGTTTTGTCTTTCCCGATGGAGGCCGCGTCGTTTTTGCCTTGAACCACTCCTCGTCGGCTTCACCAGAAACATGCAAAAAGGAAACAAGAAGGGTTAAATCCAAAGATAGAAGCAAAGTCAAAAGAATAGGCCCCTAAAATGAAGCAATGGCTAGAATCAGGCTTAATTTGAATCAAATCAGAGACGATTTAGGGGAAGAAATTAGGGATTTGAGCTTGAAACTTAAGGAAAATTGTAACTATAAATATCATGTAATTTTACGATTCACACAAGGAACAGTAGGCACAACACACAAGATTCATACACAATACATAGCAGAATACACAAAAATCATTTGGATTCCACTGTAGCATTAAGGAGCAGCAAGCATTTGTAATCAGTTTCAAAGGAATAAGAAGTATTTTTGGTAATTACTTCTTTCTTTTCTATTCGAGTTCAAAAAGAAAAGGGATAACCTTTTTTACTTTTGTTTTGCAAAATGCTGTCGTACAAATTGGATTCGGTGTAGCTCCGATGACCGATAAGTGATTTTGGGACCGCCGGATTCTGGAAAAAAGAATTTTTTTGGAGATTTTTCGTCGCCGGCAACGACGGCCGTAACTAGTAGAAGGCGGTCGGCACGACGGATGTTCATCGTGTTCTTCAATCCATAAAGAACACGAAAAACATTTCAGAGAATGAAATGAGAGGGGTTGATCAATTTCGGATAATGAAACCAAAATAAAATCTATTTCTAATTTCAGCTTTACATACTGACCCTGACTCGACCCAACCCGCTTTTGACCCACGCCCTTCTTTGGTGGATATTCCACCGTGGCTCTCCAGTTTTCAATTCTTACAATTGTGTCCCTTTTTGTTTTAATTTGATCTCCAGAGTTCGGTTTTCACTCAATTTAGTCCTTTATCTGATTTCTTTATAACATTTTAATAAGGTTTATTTTTATTCTTTTATTATTGAATTCCATGTTTATTTATTTAAGCAATTTAATTGCCTTCTTTATATATTTTTAATTATTTTTGTATTCTCATATGTGTTTGTTAAAACCCTAGGAATAGGTTTCTTAATAAGCTTAGATTATATACATCTTTGAAGTAAATTTCCCTTATATTCTTAATAAAATACTCTTAATTTTACTTAAACCTTAATAGTTAAAATGAATGCAGATAATTTAGGGATTAACTGCTAATTTGGTTTTAATTACAAAACTATAACATATTTAATTGTTTATGATGGTTTGTTAAATAAGTGAAAACTAATTAATGTGGTGTTTTACCAAACGGAAATGACGGGTTAGTGCCAAGAGTGTTGGCGGTGATTGGAGTTCATTTTTCGGGCGGTAAGACGTTAAAATAGATTTATATTCATAAAATGGACGAATGAATCGAAATCTTGCGAACTTGCAAATTTCAGTTTTGAAAATGTTTTTGAAATCAATAAGGTACCAACTTTTGGGAGTGGTGGGGTGCTAACCCTTCCCCACTCAAAACCGACTCCCGAACCTATTTTCTGGTTTGCATAAAAACCAAAAATGTTATTTTAATAAATAAAATGTTTTATTAAAATAACATCGTTAAAAATGATCCAATCATATATTTTTTAAAAAAAATTGGTGGCGACTCCGTTTATTTTAGTTTTCAAAATGTCGGGCCTTCCTAAAAAGAAGGTTGCGACAGCTTGGCGACTCCGCTGGGGACGTTTTTGTTTTTAAAAAATAAAAGAGGGTTAGACCACAAATTGGTTTCAAAATGTTTTAAAAAATAGAATTTGCAAGTTTACAAAAATTTTAATTTATTCGTCTGTTTAATGAGTATAATTTTATTTTACATATTCTAAAATTGTTCAAAAAAGCTCTATACCCGAGCTTTGTCCCAATTGTTTAAGTGAGGGGAAAATACTTTGCTCATGTAAGAATACAGATTCTCCGTATGAGCCTAGCAAGTACCTTTGGGACTCATATGCCCTATGTCTTTGTAAAGATATCGATCCTCCAAGAAGACATAGGAAGTGAGTCCTCCTGAGTTGAACTTGGCTCGTTTAAAGCCTATAATGGGTGAGAACCAGTGTCCTTGCTACCCTTAGTAGGGGACAACAAGGACAACTCGGGTACCTTTTTAGGACCTAACCAAGTTTGAGAATCTAGAGCATGCCCCATTAGAGCTATATGGAAAACCTAGGTTTTTTTTGTTTGGTTAAAATCATTCGTAGAGACATGTCCTGGAGTTATATGCAATGAAATTATTTTGGACCATTTTGTTTTCTTATATCTAATATTTTTTTCTTTTGTTTTTGTTGTTTTGCATGTCTAATTTTGCATCATCATTCCATTTCAAGAAGGGTTTTGGTTCTTTAAAATATATGTTCAGTTAGAAAAGTTGTTACCATGGATGGAAGGGTTTTGAAATTAGAGGAAGAAAATGCAAAGGTTCGTCATTGGTCTGAAGTTAATCAGCAAACTTTTGGGGGCAGTTTGGTAGCTGATCATGAAACAGAAACTTCAAAATATGCCCATATCAGCATTAAGCTGAATAATGTCAGGAGCTACAGAAAATCTGGAAGCACTTTGACTATGAGACCAAACAACTATTCTATGAAACCTACGGAGATATAACATATTTTTTGTATGTAAAGGTCGATGAACAGTTCCTGAAGGCTTTGGTCCAGTTCTAGAATCTAGGTTATTGCTGCTTTACCTTCAATTGAGAGGAAAAGATACCAACGTTTGAAGAATACTTGGCTTTGTTCAACCTTCGCAAAGTGAAGAAGAATTGGGTCTATGCTAAGCCTCCTAAGAACAAAAATCCGCACTCAAGACTTCAAGCATTTGCTGGCATAAGTGAAGAATGGGTTAAGGCGTTGATATGAAAAAGGGGCGGTAGTTTCTCATTTCCTTGGTTAAGCATCAGAAACATAATTCCAGCTTACCTAGACAAAGAGAAAAGAGCAGATCTCCAGGAAATTGCGACCTAAAAATTGGTCATTTTCCCAAGAGTCCTGAGAAACATTTATGTAGCATTGCTTGAATTCTTTGAACAACTGAAAAGGGAAGTAAATCCAGTGCCTACCATGCTAGCTGAAACTTTCATCTCCCTGAATGTATGCCGAAAGATGGAAGGTGTGCACTTTGGAGGGTGTGCTACTTTACTTCAAGTTTGGGCCCTCATCCACTTCTAGAAATGCCCAACTCTGACTCTATCTAATGTGTTCTCCCCAAATTTTTCTCCTATTCGGGAATTTCTGGCAAAGGACTGGCCAGTTGTCAGGAAAAACAAATGGATGGACATTTTTAGAGATCGCCGTGATGAAGATATCAGATGGAGAGTTCTGTGGATGGGCCATGCCAAGGTTCTGTACAAATGTGGAGATTTCAACTTCCTGATGCTGTTGGGTTTATGGGGTGGAATCGGGTGTGCTCCTTTGTTAGTGTCCTGATTGTATGGTTCTCGTCAGTTCATCCCATTCACTACTGGTCTTAGTTCGTCAGAATTCGAGTTCCAGGGAGAGTTCAGACAGAAGATACAGATAATTAGTGACTCATAGAACAATTTCTATTACATGAAGTTGGAGTTTGACAGTCACTGCATGTTTACCCCTGACTATGATGCTTGGAGGCACACGAGAATGAATGACAAGGTCATATTACTAACACCCAGACAGACCAAGTCTTTGGAAGAACACTTGAAGGTGGTTCCTTCTGAAGCTGATATATGAGAGAAGAATTAAGAAAAACTAAGTTGGAGATAGAAGCCTTGCGAGAACTGAACCAACATGATAAGTTTGAGGCACAACTTGATATAGGAAAGTTCAAAGGGGGACATATCGAGTAACGAAGCTGTACTTGGATTTGAAATAGAAGTATGAGATCCAGAGGGACGACTTCCTCAAATTCCAGACAAAGGTTTGTAATGTTGACTTGCGAAAGAGCCTAGATCAGGAGAGGTAGGAAATTGAACAAGCTGTGGGCAAAAACAGAGAATAGGGTAAACGAGAGATTGAAAAGTATAGACGGACACTCGCAGAGGAACGAACAAAAAATAAACCAGTGGAAGAAAATGAGAGAGGTAAACGAACCCTAGAGAAGGAAAAAGAGAATGTGGCTGCTTAGAAAAGGAAAGCCCAGAACAACAAGAACTGTCTGCTTGAATTACAGGCAGCATATGATGAGACTTGTAAGAAGTTGAAACAAAGCCAGGATTTCATCGTCGAATTGCAAGATAAGTTGAATAACTTGAACCAGACTCTTCACAAGTTTCAGAACGATCACACCTATGTGGAACTCCAAGCTAGCTTGAATGAGAATGATTCTCTAATAGAGCAAGTGGAAGAAATGGACAACATCATTTAGGAATACAGAACGAAGATCTTGGTCCTTGAGGATATATCTGATGGAGGCAATGATTATTGGTTTACGTGTCTCAAAGATAATGCAAGAAGGTTCAACGAACGGAATGAGTTCGAAATGACTGCCATGAACCAAGTTCAAGACGTGGCTCAACATGTGATGATGCTAGCTACCGAAGGTGTAGCTCTTCGTCAGTACATCAAACTAGTAGGGGAGGTGGGACCAAAGCTTATGTGGTTAATTGAAGAAATCAAAGAATTAGGAATTCATGCTGAAAAATATTTGTAAAAAGATATGGAAAAAAGTTGATGTAATAAGAACCTTTTGACATTCAATAAAATTGTTTCTAAAAGTAGATATTTCATTGAACCAATGTTCTTTTGTTTGCATTCATATATTTGCATCATTCTTTTATTTGTTTGGTTGTTTTCTTTTTGGCTTTGCATTGCATTACATGCATTCATAGCATAGCAAGACATTAAATTAAATATAAAAATGACATAAAATGCCAAAATAGCCAAAATAGCCCACAAGTACGGTACACGATCACAAACGAAAGTAATGGAAGACAGAGTGGCAGCCTTGGAAGTTAACCACAAGAGCACCCAGTATCGGCTGGACAAGATAGAGACTGATTTAAAACAGGAAATTGAGATAGCTCACAGAAAGACGGTCAGTTCAATTGCGGCTATGCTAGGGTTCAAGGACCCAGATGCAACAGAAGCTGGTGAAGAAATCAATGTGCTACCCTGATTCCAGGGACTAACTTTCATCCATCCTGGAATGCAGAAGGAAGCTTTTACACCAAAGGTTAAGATATCTTCCCATTTTGCTAAAACTTTCACCCAGAATGAGTCAAATGCCAGTACTGAAGGGGCTCACATCTATGAGGTGCCCGATCTCGATGAAATTGCTGATAAGGCTAAGGCCGAAAAGAAGTGGGAGGATCGATATGAGAAGCTTGAAGGAATGCTCAAATCCTTCCAAGAAAGAAGCACTCATGGAGGAGTTGACGCTAGGGAGCTGAGTTTGGTGACAGATTTGGTGGTGCCCCCAAAATTCAAGGTCCTTGATTTTGAGAAGTACAATGGAACCACATGCCCGTCAGTACATCTAACCATGTACTGCATGAAGATGTCAATGTACCTGGACAACGAGAAGCTACTTATTCATTGCTTCCAGGATGTTCTAATTCGAAATAATTCAATAAATTCTTGATATTTTAAAATTCTATCAATTTGGTCCTATTTTTATTTGAAATAATTTGAAAATTCTATAAATTTAACCATTTAATAAGATAATGATATGGGTTAGGGATTAATTTATGAATTTTTAACAAATCTAGGGATCAAATTTAGTAAGATGTGAAATAATTTTTGAAAGTTCTAGGGCCTATGTTGCAAGTCTTGAACCTGAAAAGTCACTATTTTTTTTCTTTTTTCCTTCTTCCTTCTTCCGATAGCCTAATCCTAAAAACCCTTCGCACCACACACCCTTCATAACATATCTGTATAAGCCAATTTTAAAGTTATCCCATCAATAAAATCGTCTAGTTATTTTCAGAGTCTTAAGTGAAAATCAAAAGCGAGCCCTATAAAACAAAATTGTATTTTAATATTTAAATAATTAATTTAATATTTAATTAATAAATTATAGAAACATTATTAAAATTAATCAAAAACATAAGAGGTAATAATTCACTTACTAAATCATAAGTTGAAAAATCTGTAAAATTATAAAGATGGAAGATGAGGCCTTGAGCGGTTGTTCATATTGTTCCCCTTGCCGGTATCTATTGCCCATCTGCATAAGACTCGGATAAAGAAGGAATCAAAAATAAAATAAAAAAGGGAATCAGGTGAGGTCCCAAGGATATTTGCATCGTTGAAGCTCTCGGATTTAGTTCGATCGGACTCTATATCCAGCAACCTTCTTCAAACCCCTCATCTTTGCCATCTTCCTTGTTCTAGCAGCGTCATCATAACTTTCACTTTCTGCATGTAAGTTTGACACTAAATTATATACACTTGGGTTTTCTGGATCTAAATCCAAATGCCAATTTACTATAACCTCTCCACTTTCGTATTTATATGGATTCTGCTAGCAACAAGCATGGAAGCCATTGTCGCTACACTTTGTCTTGCATGAAGCAATTTAAGCCATTCATATGCCTTTTCGAGACGCCCTGCTCAGCTTAATAAATCTAATACACATCCGTAATGCGCTTCACAGCCTTCTGCGACCTCCGTAAACCAGCACAGTCACCCATCTCCGGTATCGACTGATTGTCGGCGCCCTCACTTCCCTCTCTCGAAACCAAAATGACATTGTCGTCATCATCTTAATATTTTTATTTTTCTCTCACAAAATAGGTTAAATTTATTGAACTATTAAAATACGACTAAATTAATAAGATTTTAAAATGTTGAAGATTTATTGAATTATTTCGAATAAAAACCAAATTGATAGAATATATAAGTTGTGAGACTAAAACTATTATTATATTATGTCTTGTCATGATCTCATTTAGGTCAACGGTCGAACTTAACGTTCGATGACCAAATAAGAAAAATAAATGTAAAGTTAGGGATGATTTTGCAAAAACAAAATAGTTGGTGACCAAAATAAAAAATATATGATAGTTTTGTGATTACTGGTGTAATTTACCCATAACTATTTTAGTTTTTGTGTTCTAGTAAAATTCGCATAATAACTTTTTTATTATTTCTCGATCAACTTAGCCTTTTAATTTTCAATTCCGTTAAAAACTATAAAAGATCTAAAGTGAAAATTTCTCTAAAAGTTTAGGAGTCATTTTAGGTATTAAGCTTTAGAAAAAATTTTGATACACAGGTCGTATAAACTTTAGTTTACACGTGCATTTTAGTTTTAGGGGTTAGGGTTTTAGTTTAGGGTTTAAGGTTTAGGGGTTTAGGTTGTAGGGTTTAGAATTCAAGGTTAGTGTTCAGAATTTAGTGTATGGGTTTAAGGTTTAGGGTTTAGTTTTTTAGGGTTAGGAATTTAGGATTTGAGTTTTTATAGTGTAAATATACAGGCTTGTGAAAAATTAATTTTACCCAGCATGTGTATCAAAGTTTTACCCTTAAGCTTTTGCTATTAAATTGTTTTAAAAATATATATATAAGGGATTAAAGTTAATTACATAGAAATTTCCAATTATGATTGAGATTTTAAAGGAATCCTCAAGTTTCTAAATGTTCTAATCAAGTCTCCAAACTATTATTATCCTTTTAATTGGGTCATTCTATTAATCTACTCATCAATTTGGGTGTTAAATGCCGGCTTATATATGATGCAAAGTATAATTGAACTACGTGGATCAAATTAACATATTATACATCTTATGAGTAAAAACAAGAATAATTCTTTTTAATTCAAGGTAAATTGTATAAGTATAATTCTAGCAGCTAAAGTTGCTTTGATTTCAAGCAAGCTATGCATCAACTTTTACTGTACATAGAAAGGTTCTCTTGCTTTTAAAGAAATTCAAGAACTAAGGTTTTTGTTTGATCTTCACACTTCTCCTTGACAAGTACACTTTCTTGGAGGATAGATTTTGATGGATTGCATTTGTTGATTCACAACACCAATTTAATAGCACGTGAAAAATAAAGAACCTCGACTTAAGCCTCAAGACGAATCAAATTGACAGGTGTGGGGAAGAAAATAAGCAGAAACGTAAACACAACCCTAAACTCTGTTTAAGCATTCCTTAATAATAATAATAATAATAATAATAATAAATTCATAAGGTGAGGTACATGAAAGACGGTAAATAAAATTGAGTGGGCATTATGCAACCCAAAAAAATTAAGAGAATTAACTAAAATCATCGCCATCATTGCATAATTGTCATGAACACCAAACAGCCATTTCACCTAGAAAATGCACTGCCTTTGTTGCAAAACCAGAAAGGGTGAACCGACAACTACCGCCTTAAGCTCTCCACGATGTAGTCCGCGTAGAGATCCCTTCAAAACAGAATGATGGATTGCCAACAATAAGAAGCATACCAAAGAAAATCTGATATAAGTCTTAGTTATATGCACGTCATGTTCGTATATTTTGTAATATCCTAACTATGTCTAAAGTGTTCATAATTTGTATGAAAACGATATTGCAAGGTTTAGGTTACAGACAGGAAACGATCACTTACATGGAGTGCTGGATTGCCTCATAAGCAGCAGTTGCTGGCAGAAATTCATTAACAGCAACTTCTTTGTTCTCATTCTTCTTGTCTGCAGTTTTTATCAAGGAAAGAAGGTTAATAGGCTCCAAAATATGAAGTGATCTCAAAAAGTCTACAAGTTACATATAGCAGGCACTTGCTTATCTAGTAAGAATCATTAAACTTTAGCCAAGAAAGTTACATACAGTCTTCAAAGAAGCGACGAATTTCAGCCAGACGGTGAGGTGGGAGGTCCTTGATATCATTGTAGTGACGATACTCGGGATCATCAGCACAGACAGCAATAATCTTGTCATCTTTCTCACCCTGCATTCACAAAGTCTCATAGTTATTCTCATTTGCTTTTAAACATGTATCCAAAAGTTGGGAGTATTTTAATCAGTGGTTAACCTGTACCTGATCAATCATAGGCATCAGACCTATAGCTTTAGCACGCAGAAAGCATCCTGGAATAACTGGTTCCTGTATGCATGCGGATGGTAACATAAATAACTAACATGAAAGTTATAGAGCCCTTAAGAATCTGATTTATAAGTAATGCATATGGACAAACTAGGGTGATACAAGAGAGTTTCAAAGCACAAAACATGTTTCACAACTATGCATTAGACTATGATATTTTCGATAAAAATGGGGATCAAAGACCTACCTGCATAATAATCAAGACATCCAAGGGATCATTGTCTTCACAAAGAGTGCGAGGGATGAATCCATAGTTGTGAGGATACACAACTGACGAGTAAAGCACACGATCAACCTTTATCAGACCAGTTTTCTTGTCAAGTTCATATTTCACCTTGCTTCCTTTAGGGATCTCAATTACCTGCAGATATTTAACCACGTCTTAAGTATAACAATATTGAGTTAAGATATCATAAATTAGAATACAACAACCATAATATATCTGAACAAACCCACATATAGTGCCACTAAAGCCAAGGTCTCGCCGGTATGTTAGTCAATTGGTTTTCACAAATACATCTCAAACATGATAACGAGAAATACGTCCATGTGAAAACATCTAAAATTCCAAATGTTTAAGAAATGTGTGAAGCGACAACCAAACTCTATGAAACATTTAATCGAATGTCAAACATGCCATCCAAAACGTAAATGGTAAATGATTAGGGGAAGGTAACTTACACAGTTGAAAACCATCGGAGCTCCAGGTCCTATAAAATTTATGAAAATAGTAAATTGTTAGATTTACAACACACCAATAGAAATAACCGCAGCCGGAAATAAAATACAGAGCTTAAGTTGACATTCATAGTTATACCAATCTCAAGATCATGCCATGGATGAGCAGCAATAGACCTTCTGGTCATTGATGAAAGAATCCTTTCATTCAAAGGAGGATGTGAAGAGTGGTGAGAGTTAGAGGACTTGGTTGGAGTCTCAATCGGTGGTGCCATCTCTGTGAGTTACAAACAGTATATCAATAAGTACAGTAAAACGCATACGCAAGGATTGAAAACGCCATACAAGAATCTCAAATTAGAAATAAGCAACGAGAATAAACAATGATCACGAAGTTTCACTGATCCGTTCCATTTTTTCCCAATTTATCAATCATATTGCTTAACCAACTAAATGCCAGTAAATAAGCATCTAATTTTTTTTTCTAGAACGAAACTGATTTCCTAGCAGAATCTCTTGCACAGTGATTACAAAGTCAAAATTTGTGGAAAAAACGTCTAAATCAAATAAATATGTTAGTATAACATAGTAAACACCAGATCTACAAAACTAATACACAATTCAAAAAGGAGAAAAATACATAACTAAAACTAATATCTAAAAAGGGTGATTTCAGCTCAAGATCAACGACAGGTAAATTCTCACAAGGAAAAAGTTCAAAAAAACGAAAGCAGAAAAGAAATAAAGAAAAACAACTTATCTCATAGAAGAAGGAAACTTAAATCAAAAGAAGAAATGAAAAATATGTATTTCTTCCATGATGCAGTCTAAACACAAGCTACAACTTACAAGGAGAAGAAGAAACAATCAGATCCACCAATAGAGCATAAACGAGGAGGAGCAGAGATTAAAAAACAAAAAATCAAAGATATAACGGTTGAAAAGAGGCATTCGAAACGTACCAGCAATCAGTTTCCTGTTGTTAAGAAAATGAAGCTTTCAATAAGCTAGATGAAGAGAAAAAACGCACAGATCTCAAGAAACAAAGAGAGTAGGCAAAAATAATGTGATGAGAAGAAGGAATGAAAACCCTATAGGACACTTGAGTAGAGGTGCGGAGAAAAGCTTGATGCCTTCCCGCTCTCATTCTTCGCTAGAATTTAAAGGCAACCCCCTTCGGCCCTCGACACCGAAGCGAGGAAAAGGGAATGTAAATTAAAAAGACATAATGCTAAAAAATACTTCTAATGTTTAATTGAATTATTATTTTGGTCTTTATTTTATAAAGTAATTTAGCTTTCAATATTTTATTTTGGGTTAAAATGGCCCTTCTACGGATAAAATTGTTAGTCAACCAACGGTAAATAGCTTAAATGATATGACAAACCTATATGGCAATGCACGTCGTGATAATAATGGCATATAGGCAAATATGTTGACTTTACAAAATGACACATCAATAAAAAAAATTATAAAATTGTATAAAATATAAAATATTTTTTCTTCTGCCAAGTCATTTCAAGTTGTTTATCGTCAGTTAACTAACAATATTCATCTGCAGAGGGGCTATTTTGAACCAAAATAAAACGTTGAGGGCTAAATTGCTTCAAAAAAAGAATATGACCCAAAGTGACAATTCAGTCAAACGTTAGGGACATTTTTTAGCATTATGCCTGTAATACTCCATTCCCGGTCTAGTAGAGAATCAGGTCGGAAATCGTTAATAGTGAATAGTACAGTGAACGGTGCAATATCTTTCAACAAGAATTCGATGCAAGACAATACAATGCAATACAATATCAATACACTAAGGCAATGGATCGATATGGAACTACGATAATCAGATTAGGGCCAATTTTAAACTTTTACAACTTTTAGGGACTAAACTATAAATTCTAGAAATTAGGGGTTTTTATTTGAAATTAACCATATGACTATGTAATTCAATAAGCAAACAATAAGTCTACAAATTTTCATGTTAATCCGATGCCATTTACCCATCCAATTAGACTTACCAAGTTCAGGGACCAATATGCAATGTTTCAATCCTGTGATCATTGACTTATAACAGATTTAACTGCTCCCGTACCGAAACATTATAGGCCTTATCGGTAAGGCACAATTGGGTTATGTAATCCATACCTCACTGCCCAAACTCGTTTCGATAGGTCGAGAACCGTATCGGTACGACATGCAAGGGTGATAACTCAATTTCCAGCAACTCAAGAACTCGTTTCGGTACAGCTCAAGATGTACTGGTACCCGTTTACCTTCATTGACCCTTTTCAATACGCCCCTAGGGCCATATCGATGCGATTAAAATCTTAAATGCTTCTGTGAGTTTCCGTATCGAAACACCTTTAGGCCGTTTCGATACGCCTAGATTGACCTGAGCTTTGGCTGACCAAATATGCACAGCCGTACCGAAATAGGTGAACCCGTATCGGTACGTCCTGCACTATAATGACAGATTGTATCTAGTTTTTGGTCAATTTAACATGTTGAACGATGTCTAAACGCAGTGAAGTTTTACTAGCAATATTCAATCACTATAATCTACTAGCATGTCAAATTTTAGGGCCATTTGAATCCATTTACTAGGTTTTCACCTTTTAGTGCCTTTAAACAAAACTAACTAGTTTTTACTATGCTATAAACATACCAAAGTTCACATATAGCACTTAGACACTTTTAGGTTATTACACACATATCAAAATAGGCAAGTTTAACATATCTAAGCCTTATGCCACCTTACTCGGAGTTTAAAAACAAAATGCAAGCATACATGAGATTGACGGGAGTGACTTGCAACTTCAACTACACAATCAAGGCTCAAATTCCTTCAAGGTCCTGAAATGCATGAGACACACGAATGTTAGGCTTACATAGCCTAGTGAGGTAGTTATAACAAATGCATAATAAGTTCTTTAATGACATGTATGACGTGTAAGTATGCTTGAATGGAATATATGCATCATTAACATATATAAATCATGTTCAACATCAACGTATAATAACTTCATATATCCATTGTATGACACATATTATTCATTTTCCTTGGACGTAGCTAGCTATGGATACGCGGATTCCCCTAAACACCAAACTATATCGAAGATAGGCCTTGGCATTGAGTCGTAGCTCCGAAATCCCTTACATAATCCACTTTTTTCTCCCCATATATATGCCGTAGCCCCAAACCATAGTCCAATCCATTACATGGTGAGCTTAACTAACCCTATGGCATGCCAATTGTATCCATGGTTCACAAGTGTCCAAGGTTACATATTTCATCGTAAAACTTACCTTGTGCCCTTAGGCCATTTCATATCATTTAAACATTATATCAATTCCCATGTGTGTCAAATTAACATTGAACATTCTTCACATGTAACATATAATGATCGAATCATATAACATCGAAATGTATCAAAAGCAATAGGATGACCTTACCACACTTACCACATGAAGTTCGTACTTGTAAGCTCTACTTGAGCTATCCAAATAAAGACAATACATAGACACAAATCAAATACAACCAGGATGGCACCTAGCCAATCCCGTGACACAACTACACTCACCTAGCAATCGAAGGCTTCAAGGTTCTCAGATAACGAGCCCCTTGCCTCTAGAAGGGCTTGGTAATGGAGATGATGAAGATGGCTTGTCTTCCACCACTTGAGCTAGTTCAAAATCAGAGGATTACATTAGAGTCGAAACTAATGATTCATAAACATTCTTTAAGCTTACTAAAGCCCGTAAACAATATCAAAATAAAAAAATTAACTTTCTAGTATATGGGTTTAGCTTGAACGTTCAAGACTTAGATCCTGAAATTAAACTTTAAGGATTGAAGGAATCATCAAATTGACATAGAGGTTTTACTTACCAAGCTACAAGCTTTCAAATGGTATATTGTAATCAAACAAAGATCAAAGATTGGATTAAGGTGTTTCTTGAGCTTGAGGAAGAAGATGGCAATGGAGGTGCTAGCTTAGCCTTTGTTAGGAAAAAGAATGAAAGGAATGGAACTTGGTCTCGGTTAACTTTAAAATTTTTTTCACTTGATTCTCTTTTATTTGTTAGGCTTAACCGAGTAGTTTTACTACTCCATAATGGTTGCCTCCCAAGCAACCAATCACATGGTTTCCTAACTTGGGAGGAAACCTTTTAATATCTATTTAAGCCTTATTTTCCATTCTTAATTCATGTTGTCATCTTTTCTTAATAATATGACCAATTTCATGTAAGATAAAGGCAAGAAAGGAGGTTATTCACACCACTAATTGGTATAATTACAAGGGTGGTCCTTCAACTTTTTAAAGTTTGCACTTTTGCCCCCAAATTTTGAATTTTCATAATTTAGTCACTAAATGACTTTCATTCCTTACAAAAAGGTCCAACAACTTCAATTAAGCCCAATTAACTTCCATTACTTCAAAATTGAATACAAAGATTGAGCAATTATATCATTCGGGCATAACATGTACAAAATTTCCGATCACTAGGACCTAATTCTGACTAGACCGATTTTTAGGGTGTGACAATGCCAATTAAAAATGGAAAGTAAATAAATAAAAAATACTTAAATATAAAATTGGTACCTTAACTATACATGTTCTCCCAAGTTAGTACCTAAAGAAATTTTGCTCCCAAGTTGGTATATGAATTATACATCTTTTCCCAAGTTGGTACTTAAAGAATTTTTGCTCCCAAATTGATTCTTGAACTAGTCATATTCTCCCAAGTTGATATAAAAAATTATACATTGTATCAATTTGGTCCTAATAGAAATGATTTAATAAATTTAACCCTTTTTTTAGAATTCTTATCAATTTACTATATGTTCTTCTCTTAAATTGTTTGTTTTTCTCCTATAAATGTTATATCACTTTCTTGGTATAAAAAATTTAACATGTGTTGTATTATGATAGAATGCAATTATCTCATTGTTGTTTGATCCGTTAGGCTTGTTTGATTTTACAATATCACAAAAGGGACTAAATTGATGGTGTTTTTTTAAATACAAATGGTTAATTTTATTGAATTGTTTCAAATTAGGACCAAATTGATAGAATGTATAAGTTTCGGGATTAAAAATGTTAATAAAAGTATCAGTATAGTGAATGAAATTAAAGTTTGAGTACCAAAATGGGAGCAAATATTCTTTAGGTGTCGACTTGGGAGAAGATGCTTAGTTTAGGTACCAGCTTGGGAGCAAAAATTCTTTAGATACCAACTTAGGAGAAAGTTTAGTTTTACCAAATCCTTTGGTCTCATGCGATGCAGAGTGAGAAATAAAATTCTAACTAAATAAATATTTCAAGGATCATTTTGTAACAAATAATATGTTTCTTTGTTGTATTTTTGATTTTCAGAGTTTTGCTCTGATTAATTCGGATCGACCCGCGTCACACACCTGGTTTTGGTGGGTGAGTCTCCTAGCGGCGATTTTTTGCATATACAACGCTTCGAACTCGAGACCTGCTTGCTTACCACTTGTACCAACTACGTTATTTACAATTAATACGTTACTTTAGTTGTCCAATTAATCGATCGTTAAGTTATTAATGATGTCTAACGACTCAATGTTCATTTTGTAACAAAAAATATCAAAGTTTAATGCATATTCTATAACTTTTGAAAGTTTGGTGACTAAAATAAACATTTTAAGATAATTTATTAGCCATTTGCAAACTTTACCCATATAAAAAGCATGCTTAATCTCACGTCCTCTTGTATGTTATACCAAGAACAATATCAACTGAATTAAACTTAATTAAAAAAAAGATATACACTGTTATTTTTAATAACCGATGTAAATATAAATAAAATTATTGGAAAGGCTAAAGTTTAAAACAAACATGCCTCATATATTATATGATAAAGTTCATAAATGATCCCTAAATTATTAATTTAAAAATTCTAAATTCAAGAGCAAGAACATTTGGTCGGTTGGTAAGGCTGCTCATATTTGTTCTCTCATATTCCCTTAGGTCATGAATTCTAGATCCATTAAGAACACTTCTCTTCCATCTCCTAGAGTCTCCCATTCTCTTCCCCTCCAGGCAGGATTAGGATTATATTTAAGATTTGTCAAAAAAACTGAATCTAATTTATGTTAAAAAATAAAAAAATAAACCTGATTTAACCTCTAGAAGTCGACAAAGTGACAAGTGTGGAAGCTACATTAAATCTCATGAATAATCTAGAAACAATAGGATGACAATAACAACTAGAACAATCTAGTATGGCGGCAAACATGAGAATATTCAAGAGAAATTTAGAAAGCTACAAGAAACACCTATAATTCTCTAGAACCTTATTTATGTCGGTGTACAAACACTATAAATAGGACAGGTCTTAGTATGATGGGTGTGTGGGTGAAAAAAAAGCAGTGAGTGCAAAAACAAGTGAATTGGGTGTGTAACAACCCAAGTGTGCATGTAGTGTTGGTAAACTTGCAGCAACAAGTAAATTGGAATTTGTATTTTGGTTCGTTTATAATATATTCGAGTTATATATTGTATCGAGTGCCCACCAAATTTTCCAACAAGTGGTATCCGAACCAAGTTCGAGTTCACGTCACGAGAAAATGCACGTAAAAGAGCACTAAGGGATGCACGTAAAAGAGACCAAAAGGCGTTATATTACATTTTCCAAGCAGTAGATGAGTCTAACTTTAAAAAAATTGCAGAATCAATAACCGCGAATAAAGCATGGGAAACTCTGCAAAAATCACTCCAAGGAGTTGAAAAAGCAAAAATTGTATGTCTTCAATCACTCAGAGTTGAATTTGAAATGCTAAAAATGAAAAACACAGAAAGCATAGATGACAATGTTAGTCGTGTGAAAGCCGTTGCAAATGAAATGAAAAGAAATGGCGAAGCACTTGACGAGGTCAGTCATGAAAAAGATTTTACGATCGTTGGTACAAAAATTTGATTGTGTGGTCGTTGCAATTGAAGAATCAAAAAATTTAAATCAAATGACTATCGACAAGCTTGTGAGATCACTCCAAGCCCATGAGCAAAAATGAAGCTTAATGAAAAGAGCAAAAATCTGGAGCAAATCCTACAAAGCAAGTTTCACGTCAACGAAGGCGAAACAAGCAGCAGCTATGCACAAGGCAAAGGAAACTATGATGGATATCGTGGAAGAGGAACACATGGACGTGGTAGACGTTTATATGTTAGCAACCAAACAAGTGAAAATTACCAGACACCAAGTCATGGACGAGGATATAGAGGCCGAGGCAGATATCAACAAGGAGATAAATCTCAGGTATAATGTTATAATTGTAATAAGTATGGCTATTATAGTTACGAGTGTAGATCAGCTCCAAAGCATGAAGGAAGAATTAACGTAGCAACAGCTGAAGAAAAAAACACCGAAGAATTTCATGTATTCCTCACTTATAAAGAAAATGAAGAATCAAAGAAAAATATTTGGTATCTCGATAATTATGTCAGTAATCAAATGTGTGATCAAAAGGAATTTTTGTGGCGTTAGACGAAACAATCTGTGGATGAGTAATTTTTGGTGACAACTCGCACGTAGAAGTCAAAGGAAAAGGCAAAGTCATGATTACGCAGAAGAATGGAGAAAAAAATACATATTAGATGTTTACTGTGTACCAGCTATGAAAAGCAACATCATAAGTCTTGGTCAGCTACTAGAAAAATGATATGAAGTACAGATGAAGAATCGTTCACTTTCTATCAAGAAAAAAATGGATAATTGATTACTCAAGTTGATATGACACGAAATTGTCTCCTCACCATTAACATCGAGGCATGAGACGTGAAGTGCATGAAGTCCTCAACTAAAGACAATTTGTAGTTGTGGCATTTGAGGTATAGTCATCTTGGACTTTCTGGCTTGAAGTTATTGCCAAAAGCAAATATGGTGATTGGATTGCCAGAAATCAACCCTCTAAATCAATTGTGCGAGGCTTGCATCAAAGGAAAACAAAACAGACAAAGCTTTGAAGTTGGCAAATCTTGGAGAGCTAGAAGACCATTGAAGATTGTACACACTGACATAGTCGGTCTATTTGACATACCATCACTTGGAGGAAACATATACTACTTTACTTTTATTGATGATTATAGCATAGAGTGTTGGGTATATGTTCTTAAACAAAAGTTAGAAGCATTGGATAAGTTCAAAGAATTCAAAGCAATGGTGGAAAAGCAAAGCGACCAATACTTAAAAAAATACTCAGATATGATAGATGAGGCAAGTGTACAGTAAACTGTTGGAGTATGCCCAAAGACCAATCATGAGATGGTTGTAAAAGACATACTTATTTTATCTTTTTTAATTAATATAAAGCAATTATTATTATTTCATCCTTATTCAGTGAATTTATAAATAAACTGAATTATAATAAAGTTCTTAAAATAATATAGTTATTCTTAAATGTCCTTAGTCGAGTATTATTGTGAGCATGGACAACAATAATATATTAAGACTAATATATAGTTGATTGATTACAAAGTGTTGTCATTGACATGGAGATGTCAAAATCAATACATAAATATGTGTTAGAGAACGACATACTGGATTGACCCACTATGAGCATATTTCTTGGATTATTATGTGACAGTCACAACATTGCTCATAGTGATAACTACATGTATAATCCTCAGACTTGAGATCATCATTATTTCAACATTGTGCGTGGCATATTTTGATACAATCAAACATGTGTCGTAACTGACTACACTATAAAGACTGATATTGGATATGCTGCAATCTATGTAGTGGAATATGGTTGATCAAGATAGGATTTTTCCCTCCTACATAATAGGAGTAATATCATAGGCCACTTGATTGAGTGAGACTAGAAAAGCATGGCCATGCTCGAATAAATTGATATGAGATATCATAGTTATTCGTTTATAATAGTCTACTCAAGATATCAAGAAATATTAGATGGACTATACAAGTGTGACTATTCCATGACTTGTGTCCGACCTAGATATAAGGAAAAAAGGATGTAATACGTGAAAATGAGTTAATCACGAAAAATGTTATGTCGAACCATGACTTCCTGTAACTTAGGTAGCAATGATGTATTGCTAGATGTCACTCATTGCTTGTAATATTATAATTGTTCTAATTATTATTGCTAACGTTACATGAACCTACAATGGCCACACCCTATGATTGAAACTAACAAATATTGACTAGATAACATGTGTACAAACTTGTTGTGCATGAAATAAGTAAAAATTGAAATTATTTTTGGGAGAAATTGACATGGGTGGCAATGTACAACAATGTTCGATCAAATCGACATGTAATGGAGTCTCTAAAAGAATAAATCGAACATTCTTAGACATGGTTCGGTCAATGATGAGTCATGTTGATTTTCCAACTTCTTTTTGGGGATATGCGCTAGAAACAGCTGCTTTCACACTAAATCATATTCCATCTAAATCGGTTTAAAAGACATCGTATGAGATATGGACTGGGAAGCATCCTAGTATGTCTTTTATGAAATTTTTGGGATGCAAAGTTTATGTTAAACATCATATGTCTACAAAACTCAAACCCAAATCTCATAAGTGTAATTTTGTAGGGTATCTTAAATAAACTAAAGGATATTATTTCTTCAATCCTTCTAAGAATAAAGTGTTTGTCACTCAAACATGAGTCTTCCTTGAAAGGAAACTTATTTTCAGAAAAGGAAGTGGGGAAAATGTTGAACTTGAGGAAATTCAAGATCAAACACAGACCACTAAACCAGAGATTGAACAACAACAAGTTCCACAAATAATTGAGGAACATCCAACCATTATTGAAACACAACCACTGTGAAGATATATGAGAGAATGCAATGCGCCTGAGAGATATGGATTTCTCGTCACATTACATGGTGATGTTCTCCTCAAGGACCAAGATGAGCTATGACTTATCAAGAAGTAGTGGCGAGCCCAGACTCCGAGAAATGGCTACAAGCTATGAAATTTGAGATGGATTCCTTGTCAGAAAACCAAGTATGGACTTCAGTTGACCCACCTAAAAGGGATAAAGCCCATATGGTATAAATGGGTTTTCAAAAAGAAAATCGACATGGATGGCAATGTACAAACATAAAAAGAGCGATTGGTCACTAAGGGATTTCTTCAGATTCATGGTATAGACTATGATGAAACTTTTTCTCATGTTGTTATGTTTAAATCCATTCGGATATTGCTTGCAATAGCTGTATTTTACGATTATGAAATCTGGCAAAATGATGTTAAAACCGTTTCCCTCATTGGAAAATTACATGAGGAAGTGTACATGACACAACCTGAGGGTTTTGTCGATCCAAAAGATGCCTGAAAAGTATGCAAGCTACACAGATTCATTTATGGGTTGAAGCAAGCTTCTCGAAGTTGGAATATTCATTTTAATAATGCAATCAAAGAATTTGGTTTTATTAAAAATGAAGATGAGCCATGTGTTTTCAAGAAAACTAGTGGGAACACTTTCACATTCTTGGTATTGTTTGTAGATGACATACTAATAATAGGAAATGACATACCTACCTTACAGTCTGTAAATACTTGGTTAGGAAACTTTTTTTCTATGAAAGACTTGGGTAAAACAACCTACATATTAAGAGTCGAGATCTATAGAGATAGATCAAGACGACTCCTAGGACCAAGTCAAAATACATACATAGATAAAGTACTGAAAAGATTTAGTATAGAAGAATCTAAAAGAGGATTCTTACCTATGAGACATGGTATTTCACTCTCAAAGGAAATGTGTCCTTCAACGCCTCAAGAATGAGAGCACATGAGTAAGATTCCATATGCTTCGGCCATTGGATCTATCATGTATGGCATGCTATGTACACGCTCGGATGTATCATATGTTTTGAGTATGACAAGTCGATACCAAGTAGATCCCGGTGAAGGTCATTAGGTTGCAGTAAAAAATATCCTTAAGTACTTAAGAAGAACTGATGATATATTCCTTATACATGGAGGTGAGTAGGAGCTAAGTATAAAAAGGTATACTGACGCAAGCTTTCAAATCGATAATGATGATTCTCGATCGCAATTAGGTTTTGTGTTTTGACTTAATTGAGGTGCTGTAAGTTGGAAAAGTTCAAAGCAAGATACATTACAAATTCTATAACAGAAGTCGAGTATATTTTAGCAAACAATTCTGCAAAAAAGGTTGTTTGGATCAAAAAGTTCATATCGTAACTAGGGGTTGTGCCTAGCATATCAAATGCTATAGACCTATGTTGTGATAACAACGGAGCCATCACACAAGCAAAGGAACCCAGATCTCACCAGCGATCCAAATACATACTTAGGTGTTACAATCTCATTCGAGAAATCATTGATCAAGGGGATGTAGAAATATGCAGAGTACCAATGGATGACAATATCGCCAATCCATTGACAAAGCCTCTGACACATCAGAAGCATGATCATCACACTAAGTCTCTTGGCATTAGATACATGAGTGATTGGTCTTAGTGCTAGTGAGAGATTGTTGGAGTATGCCCAAAGACCAATCATGAGATGGTTGTAAAAGATATACTTATTTTATCTTGTTTTATTAATATAAAGCATTATTATTATTTCAGTCTTATTCTGTGCATTTATAAGTAAACTGAATTATAATAAAGTCCTTAAAATAATATAGTTATTTTTAAATGTCCTTTGTCGAGTATTATTGTGAGCATGGACAACAATAATATATTAAAACTAGTATATAGTTAATTGATGACAAAGTTTTGTCGTTAACATGAAGATGTCAAAATCAATACATAAGTATGTGTTAGAGAACGACATACTGGACTGACCCGCTATGAGAATGTTTCTTGGATTATTATGTGACAGTCACAATACTGCTCATAGTGATAACTACATGTATGATCCTCAAACTTGAGATCATCATTATTTCAACATTGTGAGTGACATATTTTGATACAATCAAATATGTGTTGTAACTGACTACACTATAAAGACTGATATTGGATATGTTGCAATCTATGTAGCGGAATATGGTTGATCAAGATAGAATTTGTCCCTCTTACATAATAGGAGTAATATTATAGGCCACTTGATTGAGTGAGACTAGAAATGCATGACCATTCTCGAATAAATTGATATGAGATGTCATAGTTATTCGTTTATAATAGTCTACTCAAGATATCAAGAAATATTATATGGACTATGCAAGTGTGACTATTCTATGACATGTTTCCGATCTAGATATAAGGACAAAAGAATGTAATATATAAAATAGATTTAATCACGAAAAAGGTTATGTCGAACCACAACTTCATGTAAATTAGGTAGCAATGATGTATTGCTAGATGCCACTCATTGCTTTTAATATGAGAATTGTTCTAGATATTACTGCTAACGAACAAATATCGACTAGATAGCATGAGTTCAAACTTGTTATGCACGAAATAAGCAAAAAATGAAATTATTATGATTATTGTAATTATAGATAATTTCGTTTATATATATATATATATTTAACACTAGATAATTATTGTAATTATCATATATTATTAATATATATATATATATATATCTTTAAAGAAACTTGATCAAAGTAGAATTAGATTCTACATATTTAATTATATTCGGTTAAATATATTGTATATTTAAAGAATTTGAATTTAATTAGAATTAGGGTTTTGAATGCTATATAAAGGCATAAGGTCTAGCCGCCAAAGATATACTTTTTGCGAAAAACCTCTCTAACTGTTAGAGAAGAAAAAATATTGTTTGTTTCATACGGGTAGACTGAATAGAGGTTGGAACGCTATTGTGACGACTTGGATTTGATATCGTGTTGGAAGAATTAGATTCTCCTAACTCCCTGCGGTTTTTCTAGATTTAATTAAGGTAACGTTTTATCCCTTTTCACCCCGAATTCGTTCCTCGTACATGGATCACTAGTGGAATACGCCGGATAATTTTTCCGCTGCGCCATGGGGTGTACCGACGTTTCCCAACATAAAGTTATTTGAAGATTTCTACAAGGAGCATGACATCACTCATCAGTTGACAGTTAGATACAAGTCTCAACAAAATGGAGTTGCAGAAAGAAAGAATCGCACTATTCTCGACATGGCAAGGAGCATGGTAAAAGGTAATCATCTACCAAGAAATTTTTGGGCTGAAACAGTTTGATGTGCAGTTTACCTGTTAAATCATTGCCCAACAAAGAGTGTGATGAACATGATGCCAAACGAAGCATAGAGCGATAAACAAACAGGAATTGGCCATCTCAATATGTTTGGATGCATCACATATGCCCACGTACCTAAGTAGATCAGAAATAAGCTTGACGACATAGGTGAGAAGTGTATTTGTATTGTCTATGATGAACGAAGCAAGGCTTATAGACTCTACAATCCTCTAACCAAGAAAATGATAATCTCAAGAGATATTGAGTTTGATAAAGTAGAACACTAGAGATGGAGCATAGAAGAAAAAAAAGTTGAAGGGCTATTTTTTAACGAAGATAAAGAGATGATGACTTCATCAATCAAGATGAAGAAGGTGATGATCAAGGTCCTCAACAAAATTCAACTGAATTGTCATCCTCAAAAAACAATAATACTAGAACAAAAAATCGTGAAGTGCAACCAACTGAAGTTCGAAGATCTACAAAAGAGCGAAAAGTACCAGAAAAGGTATAAAGATTACGAAACTGAAAATATTTCACTTTTTTGTCTACTTGCAAATAGTGATCCAATAACATAAGCAATCGAAGATGAAAAGTAAAAGAATGATATGGATGAATAAATTGCATCAATAGAAAGAAATGATACATGGGAGCTCACTAACCTACCAGAAGGACATAATCCAATTGGAGTTAAGAGGGTGTACAAGATGAAGACCAATAAAGAAGGACAATTAGAGAAATACAAGGCAAGACTAGTTGCCACAGGCTACAAACAAAGACAATGAATAGACTATGATGAATTATTCACTCTAGTAGCAAGCATCAACGCTATTAGACTTCTCACAGCAATTGCAGCACAAAACAAATGGAAGATTTATCAAATGGATGTGAAGTCAGCATTTTTAAATGGCTACCTAGAAGAATAAGTTTATATCGATCAACCACTTGGGTACATTAAACAAGGACATGAAGATAAGGTATATCGCTTGAAGAAAGCCTTATATGGATTGAAGCAAGCACCAAGAGCATAGAACACAAGAATAGATGAATATTTTCAAAAGAATGGGTTCATAAAAAGTCCGAATGAGCATGCCTTATATACAAAGAGAAATAAAGATGGTGATATCATGATCGTGTGCTTATATGTGGACGACATGATCTTCACCGGGAACAACCCAGGTATGTTTCACGATTTCAAGAAAACTATGACTAAAGAATTTGAAATGACAGATATCAGTGAGATGTCATATTTTCTTGGAGTCGAGGTGAAGCAAATGGAAGATGAAATATTTATATCTCAAAAGAAGTAAGCGAAGCAAATCTTAAACAAATTTAGAATGAAAGATTGCAAGTCAGTAGCCACTCTAGCTGAAACATGCAAATTAAGTGTTGATTCAACAAGAGAACAGGTGAATCCAATGTTGTTCAAAAGCATCATTGGAAGTTTAAGGTATCTAATTATCAAACGACCAAATATAACATATGATGTGGGACTGGTAAGCAGATTCATGGAGAATCCAAAACAAGATCAATGGATTGTAGCAAAGAGAATTTTGAGATATGTCAAAGGTACGTTGGATCATGGATTATTCTACAAGTATTCACAAAATTCGAAGTTAGTTGGATATTCCGACAGTGATTACTAGGGAGACATAAATGATTGAAAGAGTACTTCTGGATATCTATTTCATATCGGCTCTGCAACAATTTCATGGTCATCAAAGAAGCAACAAACGGTAGCTCTCTCAACATGTGAAGTAGAATACATAGCCGTTGCAACATGCACCTGTCAAGCAATCTGGTTGAAGAATATTTTGGACGAGCTAAATTTTTCACAAGAAAAACCAACTACAATATGTCGACAACAAATCCACTATATCTCTTGCAAAGAATCCTGTCTCCCATAGCCGAAGCAAGCATATCGATATGAAGTATCACTTCATACGAGAACATGTGAAGAACAAAAACGTAGAGCTAGTCTATTGCAAAACTGAAGATCAATTGGCAGACATTTTTACAAAGCCGTTGAAAGCAGACATATTCCTAAAACTTAAAGAAAAGCTCGGCATGAAAAATCAGGTTTGAGGGGGAGTGTTAAAAAAAATCAAACCTGATTTAACCCCTAAAAGTCGATAAAGTGACAAGTGTGGAAGCTACATTAAATCTCATGAATAATCTAGAAACAATAGGATGACAACAACAACTAGAACAATATGGTGGCAAACGTGGGAATATTCAAGAGAAATTTAGAAAGCTACAAGAAACACCTATAATTCTCTAGAACCTTATTTATGTCGGTCTACAAACACTATAAATAAGATTGGTCTTAGTGTGATGGGTGTGTGAGTGAAAAACAAAAAAGCAGTGAGTGCAAAAAAAAAGTGAATTGGGTGTGTAAAAATCCAAGTGTGCGTGTAGTGTTGGTAAACTTGCAGCAGCAAGTAAATTAGAATTTTTACTTTGGTTCGTTTATAATATATTCGAGTTATATATTGTACCGAGTGTCCACTAACTTTTTCAACAATTTATTTAAAATTTGGACCCATTTTGTGATAGAAAGCGGAGGAGTCTCCGTCACGACGCCTACTTTGAATCTCCAAGATGATAACAATCTTTTAGCTATAAAATTCCAAGTTTTACGTGAAAATTGTAAGAGTGTCAAACAAATAAAATAAAAGTTTTAGAGAATGTGAGCGAATAAAATAGTAGATAAAACTGTGTCGAAAGCAAAAGGCTCAAATAAATGAAAATAGCGTGAAGAAATCTTCAATGTTGTCGTGCTAATATGTGATGGACCATTATGGTAGGATTGGCAAAAAAAGGCCCTATACCATATCTAAAAGAAGAAGAAAAAAGCATTGGCTACGCACTAATTAATTTTATCAGGTCCATCACATACTAGCAATTTGATCATTTCAAGTTATTGTAATTTAATTATAATGTCATTTTATCATTCGAATTGAGAATACAATTTTAAAATAAAAAATATACAAGGATCAAAATTAACTAAAATTAGAATATAGAGATTAAGTTTACATTTTATATAAATAATACAGTGATTGATGGAAAAATTCGACCCACAAATTAAGAGCTTGCGTTAATTAATCCCAGTCCTGTATCCTGCCAAATACACGGTTTTGAATTTTAATTACCGCACAACTTAATTGACGCAGACAAACGGACAAAAATAAACTTATGAAACTTAACAGATCAATTTTAAAATATAATAAGTTAAAATAATAATTTTTAAAAAATATAAATATCTAAAGCAATATTTATTAGATATTTATTTAGTAATAAAATATTAATCCAAGTAATGCCTCTGTCCAAATACACGGTTTTGAATTTGAATTACCAGGAAACATTATTGACGCAGGCAAACGGAGAAAAAGAAACACACGATTATGACCGACGCCGACCAAGTCAAGTAACGGAGTCTTTCATTCTTCAAGCCCGCCTGTAAATTGGATTTGGAGCGGGGGTTTGTTGAATTCTTTTAACTTTAGGTTCTTTTAATCGATTTTATGCTACTTTCGAACAAAAAGTAAGAGTTATATTTTGATATGTAAGTCATGTAAAAAAATTATATAATTTTTTATGTTTAAATTATAAAATTTAAAATTTATATTCATAATTCAAACATTTTAAATTTTAAAATCTAAACCTTAATATTAAACTTTAAATTATAATTATATAACTTAAACCCTAAATCTCAAATTAAATCTTAATATCAAAAGGATCGTGGAAATTAAAGTTTATAAAAGTTTGTATATTAAAATATTTTACTTTAATTAATACCCGCCGGCCACTTGTTGGATAGTTGTTAGATTTGGGTTGAATCCTTTCGATTGTGAATTGATCAACGATTTTGTTTGAGTTAGCCTATGATACTTGTTACTAGCTTGTAATGTTGTAGTCCCAATTGTTAATAAGTTATGTGTTGGTTGAAGGATTTATACAAGATTTTCTTATTTGAAAGTTGATTGGGTCCTCAAGGATAAAATCATGTAATGTTGGCGATAAGGACGAAACTAGGATTTGGGGTTGCAGGCAAAAGATAATTGTTTGAAAGTATGGTCAAGTTTATAAATAAATTAATTTTTTTAATTATATTGGCGATAAAATTAAAAAAAGTTGTTGAGTTAACAATTGTCCCTCTCCACCCTCATGCATCATATATAATTAAGGGTAAACATTTAGATTTTAAAGTATTTAAGGTAGAGTTATACAATTATTTTAAGTTTTTTAATTATAAAATTTACCTTACTAATTTAACTAGAGTGAATATGAAGTTTCGTTAGAACGAATACCCTGAAACACTATGAATAATTTTACTTTTTGATGGTTTAAAATTAAAATAGAGTTCCAATATTACTGTGATGTACAAGTGAGATACACACCGAAGGAGCCAAATGGTGGGTGGCAGGGGCGATTACCCCTCAACTTTGTATGTGTTAATTGTTTTTAGGCAATTGATAGTTTTAAAACTTTTACAATTTAGTCATTGTTTTTTCAAAAAAATTTAGTTTATTATTTCTTAAGACTCTTTAAGTTAAAATTAGTGAAATTAAGCTTTGACCCCTTATTTTTTCTGGTTTAATTATTTTTTAAGACCCTTCAATTTAAAAATTAATGAAATTAAATGTTAATTTCCTTAATTTTATGATTTAGTTACTTTTTAGAACCCTATTTATTTCAAAGTTAATTAACTTACCCCTCATAGCTCAATCCTGGCTCCGTCCCTGGTGATACATGAATCAAAGATTATTCTATCGCTATATCAACTGAATGGCTTAATAGGTGCCCAAACTATGCTTTTTTTCCAGTTATATGCCCAAACTATTTTTCGGGCCAAATTAAGACATGAAGTTTCATTTTGTGACCCATTTAAGGTTCGCCGTTAATTTTTTATGTTAAAGGACATATGTCATCTCCTGAAAATTTTAAAAATTATATTAAAAATTAATAAAATTAATAAAACAAAATAAAAATATCCTAAAATTTTCAAATAGTCCCTAAATCCCTAAACCCCCCAAATCTGACCACTCCCGTCAGCGTTGGCCGCATTGCCGACGATGGAATGAAGCACCTTCCCCTCGCCGAACAACCCAAGCGCCGTTCGCCGCCTCTCATGCCGCCGTTCGTCGTGAATCGTTCAAAAGAACCATTCGACAATTTCGACGATTTGCACGACGTTGGTCCATTTCTGGCGATGAGGTGCTGGGGGAAATGGTTGTGATGGTCCAGCGACCGATGTGGTGGGCGGCAGTGTGACAATCGGCTGCGGAATCGGCCCAAATCGAGATTTAAGTTTCGGGGAGTTATGGGTTTTGGAATTTGGGGTTGTTTTGTGAAACCTGTAAAACTTAGAGAATTTTTGAAAATTAAGTAATTTTATTTATTTTTAATATAAGTTTTGGAATTTCCAGAAGATAACACGTGTTCTTTAACGGTAGAAATTAACAGCGAACCTTAAATGGGTCACGAAATAAAACTTTAATGTCTAATTTAGCCCAAAAAATAATTTGAGCACTTAACTAAAAGAAAAAAGCATTGTTTGGACACCTATTTGACGGTTAAGCCCAGCTGAATCGAGGCATCATATTTCAACTCAACTTAGAATAACTTGAGCCACAAGTCATTCGTTACATCGGGCTAGTAGCGTTCATTCCCTTTTTCGGAATAAGCACCAATGCCTAATGGCATTTATCCAATAATTTGGGAATTTTTTGACGGAATACAATAATTGCTGGAATTTACTTTTTAATATAATTATAGCAAATTTATTTAAAAAATTAGTTTGTATGCTCTTGGAATGCACATGTTTATTGTTTGATAATTTCATGTATATTAATATATTGATCTATTTTCTCACTTTAGTTAACTTATCATTGATACATTTTCGAATCATATCAATTGGAAAATAAAATCTAGTGTAACAAAAAGTTATAATGATGTAACTTTTACAATTTTAAAATAACAATACACCTAAAATTATTTATTTCAAAATAATATATTATTCTTTTGGGGAACAAAATAATATATTAACTATTTAATTAAAAAGATATATTTTTTAATTTTTTTTAATTTTGTTTTATTAATTTTTAAAGTGAATCATGTTAAATTCAAAAAATATTATCTCATGTGTATCGAGTAAGATAAATAAATATGTGCATTGATAAGATACATTGCACTCATGTTAAATTCAAACCTTGGAGACGATATTGTTAAGAGGGATAACCTTGCACCCGAACATAAACTGTAAGACAAACATGTATAATTGCATATTACAAAAAAGAAATATGAATAAATAAAATTTTATCTTAACTATTAGTTATTAATTCTAGAATATGTTGTCATTACTTTGGACTTGAAAGGAGACCCTATTTAATTTATAAATATTACCTCTTACATTGCACGAGATATTTAGTATCTCAAGTAGTAATATTTTTTTATATATTTAAACGATTTCTTAATTCAAAACAGATAACATTCTAAATTTCACACATCTATATATTTTAAATGGGTAAACTACATAAATCATCACTCAACTTTGCGCCCAGACCTATTTTGGTCACTCAACTATTAATTTGTACAAATTCCTTACTCAACTTTGTACATTGAACAAATTTGGTCACTCATTCATTTTTTCTGTTGACGCATATTAATTTAATAATTTTCATCCACATAAGAATTAATTAATTTAAAACGTCTTTTTATGTTTATAAAAGGGTGGTTGGGTTTAAATCGTGTAACCCTAATTTTATTCACTCAATTGAAGGAAAAAAAAAAAGGGGCTCGAAAAAGAAAAAGAAGAAGAAGCAAAAAAAATAAAATAGACTCAATGTCTGAGTCAAAGGAGATTTTAATTTGCAGTTGTGATAAACCGACAGTGTTGAAGACATCATGGTCGGACGATAACTCAGGTAGACAATTTTTTAGTTGTAGTAATTATAGAAAGAGTTTGTGCAAATCTTGCAATTTTTTTCAATTGTATGAACCCCAATCAATCTTCGTGCAAAAGTCCTTTTTGTTGGACTGCTAAAAAAAATCAAGACAAATGACAGAAACAGAAAAAATGAGAGAATTTGGTGGATTATTGCACTGATAGGTACTATTGAGATAACCTACTTACTTCATGGATAGAAGTTGAAAAAATATTGACTATAAATTGGTGACAAAATATTGTACCAGTGGGTATTTAGAAGATTGAAAATAAGGATTAATTGGGTATTTTGTTATGGATAATGTTTAAGGTTAAAGATAAAATTTTAATGGGTATTTTGTGTTTGAAAAATTTTAGCATGGGTGGTTTGTTATGGATAACGTATGTAAGACACACTTTAAAAATTTATCAGTTTATCCTTTATTGTTTATCAATGAATAAATGAAGTTAGTTTTTTTCATTTGTTTATTGAACTTATTAGCATATATAAAAGTAATTAAATTAGCACATATAAAAGTATTTGAATTTGTAAAATAAAACTTGATTCCCAAATTGTATTAATATTTAGAATAAGAAAGATTACAAAAGATGTTCAAACAATAATTTTTTCATTTTTGTTTACACATTTCTTAAACAAAATAATGTAAGATATATCACCACAAATGTTTTCACATAGTATGACACTTTTTCACAAAGTGACATTTGCAAAATTATAATAACAAAATGATCAAAAGTGACATTTAAGTTTTCAAAATGACAACCACCATGATAATAGTGACTTTAATGACACTTCTTCATTTTCATCTGGGCCTTTTGACAAAGTTTCTTTTATTTAAGTTTGATTTGATTGACAGAGCTTTGTTGAGAATTTATCCATCTAATAGTTTTTATTGAGCCTTGTGTGTTTTGATTTTCTTATGTGTGTAAGTGTTGGCTTGGACATGCTACATTGTTCCCAGTTTGATTTGTAGAGCTTTGCTGAGAATCATTCATCTTATTGTTATTCTTTGTGTTTGTGTGTGTGTGTGTTGGCTTGGACCTGCTACATTGTTTTTAGTTTGTCTCCTAACCTACATTAATTTTATAGTTTAATTATAATTTACTTTAACATAATAAAATATATTTACTAAAATTATTTAAAAAAATTTATAGGTAGTTTGAAAATTCTGACTGCTGGTGCAACATATGTAGTAGGAGTAATGTTTCTTGCATTGGAACTAGGAGCAGTGTTTCTTGCATTGGAAGTGGAAAGCACAACAGGTGTGTTGCCATCAATTTGCCCCTTCTACAAGACCTCTTATTGTGGCCTGTTTTGTGACATTTTGAGCAGGTCATTTGAACCCCTTTCTTGGTCAATCTTTCAGTTGTTGTTAACACTTTATCAGCCTCTTTTTTTCTTGTTCTTTTTAGGCCTGTCAACTGGCCTTCTAATAATAGGGGGTAGGATGAGCTCATTTGTGCTATGGTTCACCTACTATTTTGGATCTTTAAGACCACATTTGAAAAAATCTGTAATTTTATTTCCTTTAAGTAGTAGCGGCTAACATATTTTTCTTGTCTCTTTTGTCTCATCAGGATGACAGTTGTAGTATGAATACAAAGTATTCATATTCATAATATAATAAGAAAAATTAGTTTGTTAATATCCAGAATATACATTATACTATGAAATCATAAAAAAATACCTATAAGATCCCACTTTGTACAAATGTATAAATGATTTTCTAAGTTCACAACTATGTTAATCTACATGTCCAGCGAAAACTTCATAGTTATTAGCACCTACAACTCTAGGCCAACATCTCGTGAATAGGCTCATATAATTATATATATTACTATTAATACTACACTAAAAGTAATCTTTTAGCAAAAGAAAAACAATAAAATAAATTATATGAAAATCACTAAAAATAAATTAACTAAAATAAATTAATTATTTTCCCCTTCCCAATATTGAATTTCGTTTCAGTGTTGGTTATGAAAGAGGTTTTATAGGTTCATCTTTTAGAAAAAATTATAGCAAAATTGTCCATTTCATTAATCCAAAGCTATATAGCCCGAACTGACCAATAATTGTTTTTTTGAAAACCTTAAATAATATGAATAAAAGTTATTATATCGCCTCGACCATTAATTCCAACATATTAATATAGACCATTAAAACCAATAAACCTGCAACTCTAGGCCAACATCTGTCAGCATATATGCAGAATAATTAATTAATCCAGTAAACTTTAGCCAGCGTGAATAAAAATTATATATTGAAGTTCAATAGTTATCTTATAGGCTGCTCAATAGAACTGTCAACCTTCTTCTAAATTTTTGGATAAAGCATAATATTAATCTTCTCACTTTGCTTATTCTTAACAATAATTTTTGTCATGATTTTACTTCTAATCATTTCTATCATGGCCAGTATTGGTTTATCTCTTGCTTTCACTATCATATGATAAAAGAAAAAATACATTGTCTTAGACAGATTGTTAAAATAATTATTAAACAAATTATAGATTTTAAATAAATTATATGTTTTAGCTTGTTAAAGCTCTCGGATAGGTTGTTAAGAAGCATATCATACTTGCACATTGTTGAAAAATGTGACTTTGACCATTGTCTTGGGTCTTTACCTTTCATCTAGTTATATGACTTTTCTGACATTGACTCCATTTCTTTTATTGCAACATTGTAGTCCTTCATGCATGTTGCCCTTGCAGCATTCCATACAGCATCCTTCAATGTCTTGCCTTGATTACCAATTTTTAACTTGAAGTTGTTGTACAAATGCCTCACACAAGTTCTATGTTCAGCATAAAGAAATATATCCAGAATAGTATCTACTAGACTCTATTAAAATAAATGAACAGTTAGAAATAGATATTTGAATAAAACATTAAGGTATACTGCTAAGAAAATCATGAAGTATAATGATTATGTTATCTTTTGCTTGTCTGACATGAAGGTGTAGTGATGGGAGTTTGTGAAATCCCAATTTGTTTTCAAAAGTTCTAGAAATCAGGTATAAGAGGAATGATTTTCACTCTCAACAACAGCATAAGCTAAGGGATAAAGTCAATCATTTCCATCTACCCCAACTGCTGCCAAAAGCCATCCTTGATAATGACATTTTAAAAAACAACCCCCAATGCTAATGATGGGTCTGCATGCCTTGAAACCTTTCTTGCAATCTTGAAAACGAACATATATTCTCTCAAACACTCTCTTATCTAGCTGTAAGACGATTATTGTCCCAAGATTGGTTTTTCTCAGTTCATCAAGATAATCGTATAGTATACTGTTCATCTAGACTCTCCTGAATCATTTTGAGAGCTAGTTTTTTTGCCCTACTCCATTTTAAAGATTCCACATAAAGAATGTAATTCTTTTTCGCATTCTGTCTTAATGATGTTGTAGAGTAAATGGCTCAACTCTAAATTTGTCTACATACTCATTAGCCGTTCATTTGTAAGTACAATTCTTGTTATTCACATCTCTAATGTAGTTATGTTCTCCAACATATATTTTAATCTATCAAGTTGTATTAGTTTTATCTTTGGGATCGACTCTTGATGCCAAAAGCATTCATGGGCACCTATCTTTGCACACAACATGAAGTCTTTTAGAGTCATTAATTTTAAGTATTACATTATACCTATTTTTTACTCCATATTGTCTCACTGCTGCTTTGATGATTTTTGGATCAAAAAACAGTAAACCTTTTTTAAATTGAGAGTTTTCTAAGTCTACCTCACTATTAAACTCATGATATCTTCTCTTTCTCTCTCCATCTGTTTCAGGGTCATCACCACTATGTAATGACTCTGAATCATAACATTCAAATTCAATATCTTCATTTTCCATAATAAAACCTACCTTAAATCCAAGTATATCTGCCCCAACTTTCCTAGGCACATCACACACTTCATCATCAGCCAAATCATTCTCACTATCCTCAAAGCCACTATCAGAAGCTACATAGTTTGAATCTTGTTTAAAATATTGCTCATTCTCAGAATAATTATTTCTAACATCATTTATAATCATTTCATCATGAGTTTCAATTTCAGCATTAGTTTGATCAGTTTCATCATTAGTTTTACCTATATGTTTCACAATTTTTTGTATGTACACATGTACATATTTATTCCTAGGCAAACTACCTAACATAGTTAACACATCACTATCTGTTTTTAAAGGATTAAACTTTAATCTACCCCTGGTTCCTACCAATAACTTTCGTGTGGCCTAACATATCCTAATTTCTTGATCATATCATATATCTCAAGCATAGACATCGAATCAATATGACACAAATTAAAGAATAATAGTTGTTTACCAGTATATGCCACTGTAGGGTGGTTGACAATATACCCCTAGTGATAAACCACGGTACAGTACTCTGAAGATGTGGCAACTGTAAAAGAAAACATATCAAATTAGTTTAACTTTTTTTTTATTTTACTTTAGATTAACATTACCTATTATGACCTACCAACAACTAAATTTAATAGTTCAACTAAATTTCTGCCACTATTATGTTCCCCTACTAGTACATGACATATTTTAATGGCTCTACTTATTCCCCCTCACTATTCAATGTAGCAAAACTATGTGGCTATAGAAAGTGACAAAACAATCACATATATAGTCACAGACTTTTTTCTATACACACTAAACAATTACATATTTAATGGCCCCACTTGTTCTCTCTCACCATACACACTAAACATGTGACGCAAAGTAAACAGAGTACCAAATTCAATAAAAGTTTATCTCATACACACTAATAAATAATGCATATCACCCAAAGTAAACAATGACAAAATTCACACCCTTACTTTCTGTCACACCCTAAGTAAACAAGTACATTAATCAGTAATCAGTAATGCATATAACACACTAATTAGTAATGCATATCACTCAATGTAGACAAGTAAAAAATTCAAAACCCTAACTTTCTGTCACACCCTCAACACCGAACTCAAAATTGATGCTCAAATCATGTAACAAATTGATACCCAACTCATTAAAGAAAAAAATAAGTTTTATTTCACAGAAAACTAAACCCTAAATCTTAAATAGTAAAGTCACAAACATTAAACCCTAATTTTTTCACATATATACTCATTGATACTCAAATGATTGAAGAACAAATAACTCAAAATATACACAATGTCACACATTTACCCAAAAGATTCATTCCCAAATTGATTCCCAAACTAAAAAAGAAATCAAAGAACTTACCATGTGTCATGCTCATCATACCCCTCAAACGTAACACTCGCTTTGCCATACCTCTGATTTCCCAGCCACTTGAAAATCTTTTCTCTCGACACAAACCCAATAAAACTTTCGATTCAATTCTCAGAGTTCTCTCCACCTAGAATAATTGAAAAGTTTAAAATTTTCTTCTCTACTGTGTTTGGAGGGTAATGAAACGTTTTACACACTCATCAACTCTTAATGCACAGTCGTTTAGGCAAAACAGACGTGTTTTATCATGTATTTTTTTATTATTTTAAACCATTTATTTTTTCTACGTCATAACGTCGTCCTTAACTTAACGAATGAGTGACCAAATTTATTCAATGTGCAAAGTTGAGTGAGGAATTTGCGCAAATAGATAGTTGAGTGACCAAATAGGTCTGGGCGCAAAGTTGAGTGATGATTTATGTAGTTTACCCATTTTTAATTTATTTTAAGGATTATTTCAATTTCTCATTTTTTTAGTATGTCACCATATCTAGAATAATAGAGCAGATTATAATCCAACAATATTGTTCTTCGTATTAACAGTCATATATTTTTCTTCTCAACTTGTGACTTAATTTAAAGTATTCATTTGCATTTTTCTACGTGCATAATTAATGCACTCACCTCAAAATCAAAACCTCGAGATCATGTCAACAATCTCTAGAGCAAGTAGTTAAAGCTCTCAGTTGACACCCTCCTGTTTCTCATGGGTTGTGGGTTTGAAACCTAGTAGGAGTAAATTCCCTTTTTTCCTCCCCTAGAAACCTCGAGATCATTAATTTAGCTTCTAAGTCCCTCGCACAAATTTCCAAACATGCTTCAGACCCTCAAATGTCACGAATTAGAGATTCATGTTTAGGACCAAAGTGACAGAATTGGAAATTGAAGGAGTTAGAAGGATATTTTAATTGTAATTTAAGGGACCAAATTGGAAATTAAATCTGGCCCTGCGGGATAAGGGTGATGCGTGATTCAAAGAGTAAGATTTTTGGCTTTATTTTCTTGTCCATTGGGTGTTATGGATTCAATGAGGTAGAGCTTTGTGCTATTCACTTCACGTTAGAGATGCTTAATTGATCTAGATGGGGTTTAGATTATTCGGTCGTTGTTGAATATGATTCAGTGTAACAGGTTCCGCGGGTGTTACAGCAGAACCGACGTTCATGGAATGTTTTGGAGTGTTTCAAGAAAATAGACGCATATTGTGGTGGCCCATCATGTATATGTTTCAATAATATCTTCTGTGGAGTTAACGAGATGGTAAATGTGCTAGCTAAAGGAGGTGTCGATCGACCTTGTTTGTAAGTAATGACGTGAAGATGACTGGGTTTTTTGGGGGATTATGGAATATATGCCCCTTGTGCCTAGGTGGAAAAGTTGTTGTTGTTGAGTATTAAGGGTGTTCATGGTTAACCACAATGAGATGAACACATTATTTTAGACATTATCATTTAATTGCACTAAAAACAAAACTTACATATTAACTGTTGTAGCATATGGTCAACCATGAACACCTCTGCAAGGTATTGAGTGGCTGCGACATGCTCCACGTATTGGGGGGTGTCTACTGTTTCGGCGAGAGGCGCTGGAGTGATGCTTTGCTTTGCCACGATGCTACACGTTTATGATGTCGGGTGATTATCCTCTTTTATGTTATTTATTGTTTTGAGTTATCATGATATACTATTTTCTTTCTATTTGAATTTAAAGAGATTCTTAATAAAACACGTGATAATTTGTATAACTTTTATTGTTAATAAAATCATACGTAAGTTGACAAGAAAAATAACACTAGAAGGATAATTACCATTACCCTTCAAAAAGGTGCAAACTCTATTTAAAGTGGAATGAATCAAGTATCATTCGAAACAATATTGTTTTGACATTTATATGAATTCTCTAAGTCTACATCATTTTGGAATAAAGTATAACCTTTCAGTTTTTTTTCACTTTTTCCTTCGTCATTAACTTTTCAAACTATTGGAAGTTCTATTAATATGATCGGAAGGCATGCGGACTGTGAAGCGGATGGTCTGACCAAGAAAAGCATCAGGTGCTAGACAGACCGGTTCATTTTTCTGATTGATTGTTTTCGAGTTTTTGATGTAAGGTTCAGAGAGCAATCATGTGAGGCAAACTAAAGTTTTTACTCTGCTTTCTCCCCATTATTGTTGTAATGTAAAACATGATTAGTTTGGTGACGTTTTCTCTCTTTAGTTAGTTCACTCAGAAACTTTGATTTGGTACATTCTTTTTTTCCGTCCGTCTAAGTTTAAGGAGGTTCTTTAATGAGTTTTAAATCTTTATCAATTATGTATGTTTACAACCATTTATAACATGCAATTTTCCTTTCAAAAAAAAAAACTTCTTATTATATAAGTAAAAAACACTTCTTGTTAAATGTGTCTTTAAGAGTGCAACTGGGTAACACACCTTTATTCCATGTATAAGATAAAAGTATTATTTTGTAAATAATTTTTAAATTTATTTTAATAAATAATTAAAAAAATTGGTATTGCTTAGGTAAAAATGCCTAATATAGTTCAATTTAAGTGCAATATACTTATGTTTCTCTTTATTTGCTATCCACCGCTTTGGTCACTAACGTTTAACAAACAGCTTAGGGACCGGAAGGCCCGCTCATTTCCTCTTCGTTGACGAATTAACAAAAGCAAAGGACAAAAACCCGTTCGTTAGATCTACACAGATCTCAACACCAAATATTAATCCAACGGTTGGGACTTGTGGGTCGAATCCAATAACTTATTTCTTGAATTTATTCTTTCTTCAAAAATAATTTTCTCTAACAAAAAAAAAGAATTTCCTTTGTAACAGCCGACCGGTGCTGACGTACCAGAGACGCTTCACCAGATCTCTTTTCTTTCCTTGATCTGTATTGCGTTCTTTTTAATTTACCAAATTAATTTTAATTATTCTTTTTTTTTCGTTTTTACAGTGATTAATAACGGCGATTTTGTTTTTTGGTGCAGGGTTTATTTGTTTGTTTCGATAATTTTCTTCTATCTCCATGGCTGCTCCAAGAACTCGAGCCGATTACGACTACCTTATAAAGCTTCTTTTGATCGGCGACAGCGGTAACTATTTCTTTTCTTGTATATATATATATCTTGATTTGAGATGAGATCTACTGTTTAATCTACATTGATTTTGGAAATGTGAGGGTCTCCTAGAAGGATTTGATTTTTTATATTAAGTTTCTAAATATAGAAAACTTAGATGCAAGGCCTTGATGTTCATTTCGAGATCATTAGCTTAGATTAGGCTTCATTGTAGATTCATAGATTATCATTTTGCGTGGATTTTTATTGCCTTAAGTGAGGTTGATTGGGAAAATTATTGTCTTTTTAGTGATTTTATGGTGAATCTATAATATGGGCATCCTTGGTCTTATATTTTAGGTTGTATTTATTTAGGTACTCTTTGTTAATATGGCTCGTTACCTAGGGGGTATTCAGGTGGATATGAAGGCTGAGCCTTACGTGGCATGTACTTTGGATGGAGAACTCTTTCTTATTTCAAGGGATTGGCTGCTGGAAATAGTTTTAGTTGTTTATAATTTGGGATTAATGGTTGATATTGTAGTAATTTTTGAAGGAGATTTTATTGGAAATCTGCACTTTCTTTTGAGTTTGAGTTCCAAACAACTCTGTTATGCTATCATTTGAATTGGACAGGTGTGGGTAAGAGTTGCCTACTTCTGCGCTTTTCAGATGGCTCATTTACTACAAGTTTTATCACAACAATTGGGTAGGTTTTATCCAATAGCTGTGTATTGACCTTTTTATTGTTGTTATTATTATTTTACAAGGGTCATGTGGTTTAATATGGTTGTGTTTCCCTTGGCAGAATTGACTTTAAGATAAGGACTATAGAGCTTGATGGGAAAAGGATCAAGTTACAAATTTGGGATACTGCTGGACAAGAGCGGTTTCGAACAATTACAACTGGTTAGTTTTTGGGCTTTGAAGGTGTCACTAACTAGAAATGAATTGTCACTAACTAGAAGTGTTGTATGATGTGAGTTACCATTTGTTCTTACTCTAATATTACAAATTCATCTAAAAAAATAACTTATCGGAAAGATTATATTATCCAATTGAATAAACTGGTCATTTGCAGTGTTGTATGATGTGAGTTACCATTTGTTCTCACTCTAATATTCTCAAAGTTAATAACATCTCTGGTTCAAAGTTGTGTTGCTTTGTATTCTCTTTCTTTGTGTTTTTGCTCTCCTAGGAAGTTTAGGAGTTTGCATGCTTCAATGGTTTGTTTCTCTCACGCCTTCCTACCCACCAATTTTCCTTGTCTGGACTTGGGAATTAAATTGCAAAGAACTGATATTAGGATTGATAACTTTTCTGTTCCCTAAATGCATAACCTTTCATATTATCTGGATTCTTGTTGTTGTTATTATTATTATTATCTTTTGGGGGAGGTTGAAAACAATATTTTTATGTACCTAAACACGGTTGCCTGCTTCTATTTTTATTACTTATCTAGTTTTACCCTTTTGGGGTGGTCATGGTAGCTCCAAGTTTCTACTCTCTCCAATACATCCTGATTTTATAGTCTTCAAGTCTTTTCATGTTGTCAGAAAAGTAATATTTTCTTTTTCTGCAGCTTACTACCGTGGAGCCATGGGAATTTTGCTTGTGTATGATGTGACTGATGAGTCGTCTTTCAATAGTAATTACTGAACTTTTGATCTTTTGAACTTTTGGTTTTATACATTTGGTGTTTAATCTTATCCTACTTTGAATCTTTACAAATGTTTTTGACCTAATTTTTCCTGGAACTTTTCAGTTTCTTGTAATGTTGCAAGTATACTCCTTATCCAGTGATTTGAAATTTTAGTCTTCTCCATTATAATTATCCTATCAACTCAACTAAATTTCATTTTTTCTTAGACATCAGAAATTGGATTCGTAATATTGAACAGCATGCTTCGGACAATGTGAACAAGGTTCTAGTGGGTAATAAGGCTGACATGGATGAAAGCAAAAGGGTCTGTTATTTTCCTCTCTTCCATGTGCACACGTCTGCTCGTCTTCACATGTATTTTTGGTTACCCTTCTGTTTCGATACTGGGCTTGAATTCTTTCTTAGTTGATCCGGAACTTATTTTTCAGGCTGTCCCTACCTCAAAGGGCCAAGCTCTTGCTGACGAATATGGCATCAAGTTCTTTGAGACTGTATGTAATTTTTGCCGCTGATGCTGTAGTTTCTTCTGATGTTTAGTTGATCTTTCCTGTATGGTCAAGAGTTACTCTATCTTGCAGAGTGCAAAAACAAACTTAAATGTTGAGGAGGTTTTCTTTTCAATAGCGAGGGACATTAAGCAAAGGCTTGCCGACACTGATTCAAAGGCCGAGGTGTGGATTCTTTTGCTTGAACTATTAACTTTTTTCATAACATATATGCATAATTGTGATGATTGTGCAAAATCCATTTCTTTAGCTTATGCATAGTTGTGAATTGTGATATTTAATGTACGTATATTGTTTTTATTTTTATCGTCTTTTTCTTCGTCGGCTTTACAGCCACAGGCAATCAAAATTGGCCAACAAGACCAGGGAGATGGAGCTGCGGCAGCTGCTCAAAAATCATCTTGCTGCGGGGCTTGAACAAAGGATGAGATCTGAAGGGTACATTTCTTCCCCAGGGTGCCATTTTGATCCGGGGAAAAACTAATTTGTTACGATTATTTTGTTTATTTTCTCCCGCCTACCACTATTTTACATGATTACATCTGCTACTCTTTGGTGTGAGATGTTAGATCCTTAATATTTTGCAGAATTGAATTATAGATTATTTGTCTAAATAACATGTACTTGAAAGCAAATCTGCCTACCATTTGGAATTTGAAACTGACAACTTCCTAGGTAATTCGGTGAGCATTATGGAAATGGTGCCAAGAATTGGCGCATTATTGAACCAATACGTCGAGTTCAAGCTCATCCTTTGCCTCTTGAGGTAAACTCTGATTACGGATCGATTGATTTCTGCCTTGAAAATATTCATTCAATAGATCCCGTCTAATAGGTAAGAAAGAAGGCATCCTTCCTCTTGGTGATGGGATCAAATATACTTGTCAATAATGCACTGCAAATGATTGAGGGATTTGGAAGAATCATGTTTATCTCAAAAGGGGTTTCAAGACAGAATCCAAACACATAGCTAGATAATTATCCATTACCGTATTATTCACAAACAGGGGATGCCACTTACACTATAACCGATCACACACCATTTCCATTTTACAACTAAATGTAGAGCTCAATCGAAGACAATACAGGAGTAGGAAAAGCCGCCTTCCATTTCATTTTTGCTCTGGTTTATGAGAAATCTTCTATGATTCCTACACGACCACAAGTAACATGTCTAAATTATCTTCCAACATAACCACACTATCAAATCATTAGGCTTAAGTGGCAGGCAGTCGGCCACCGAGACTGGGTTTCCACTCACCAGACCCACATTTCATTAATTGGGCTGTTGATTGTGGTTTTCAGGAGTTAGTGCACAATGGAACAGAACGATTATAGCAAGTGGGAAGCGTAAGCCATGAAAATATGAATAGGGCATTAAGGCTATTTCTTTTCCTCCTTTTTTTCACCATAAACTGGTCCTCCTTCCTCTGAAGAATTCAACAAAACAAGTGAACAATAAAGCTGAATAAAGATATCTGACAGTTTTGATGTCTTAACTGTCTTTACTTTCACCGATAATGGGGCTTGGTTTTCAATACAAAGCAAACCACTTCTCTTTTTCGACTAGTGGAATATGCATAAGCAAATATGTTCCTGGGTGTAGAAAAAAAGAGAGTAAGATCAGCCTTCACATGCGAAATTGTATTACTATTTACAAGACACGGGCATACTGAAAACTGCCCCCTATGGTCAGGTTGAGTCGGGCCATACCTCAAACTTTCTTTCTTTTGTCCTGGATCATTTTAGTGCATGTTCGTACATTCGATGACAAAAATTTTATATCCTTTTTAGTGTTTTTTTCTATGCTCAACATTAAAAAATATATAAAAAAATTAAATTTTAAGTTCTAATCTTAAATCCTAAATCCTATGTCCTACACCCTAGAAAATGAATCATACCCTAAATTCCCTAAAATCTAACCCTAAACCTTTAACCTTAAATTTATTTTTTAGTGTGAGGGCACAAATATGAGCACCAAAAAGAGGTAAATGATTTCTATTCCCAAGTAAATGAATAAATAAGATATATGATGGTGAACTAAGTTTATTAGTAGGGTTGAAAATTTCATCGTTAATGTATCAAATAATATTTTTTATGAAAAATTTAATATTTATGGACTTTTATGATTAACTATGCATAATTCTTTAATTAATAAATAAGAATATGGGAAAAATATTTCCTATTTCCCAAAATAAGATATAATCTTCACGTCACAGCTTTGGAGAAAAATGGTTGATATTATTGACCCCATTTCCCGAGTTTGCCATTGCCTACCGAATACCAATACCAAATATCCAAAATAGAAGAAAGGGTGTGTGTCACGTGAGAGTTTATGTATAAAGGCACCCAACTGAGGGGGAGAACCTCTTTAATTAATTGCAAGCTATTGAGTTTATATCCATGTAGCAATGCAAAGCAGTCACGAAACGCTCTTTAAACAAAAGCTTTTGGAGGAAAATAACAAACAAAAACAGCAACTCCACCACGCAAAGCTACGAAAACACATTAAAGAACTGGCACTGACATATGATCTACAAATATCATATTAAACCAGCCAGTCAATGACACTAATAAGTGTGCGTTTCATTTCAAATTTAATAAGTTGTTCCAGTGAAAAGTTAATAATGTTCATACCAAGAAATTCGGGTTTAATCACTTGGTCTTCAAGGTGTGTGTATTGTTAAAGAGTTAAGAATATGTATGAATAATTATAAATACTACAGTATAATCACCTTTACTATTCAAAAAAGTGTGTGTTTCGTTTCAAATTTCCTTTTTCTTTGTCTTAATTTATTGAAAATTTGTTTGATAAATATAAATAAGATAATGTTGATAAAACATGAAAAATTTGAAAATGTCATTGGTTTTTTTATCTTGTGCTTGGAAGATAGGAAATGATAAAATTTGGGTCTAAAAATATATTTCATGTAGAGACGGACGTATAATTTTATGTTAGGATCAAAACTTTTAGAAAGTTATATTAAAGATTTAAATGGTGTGAAATTACAAAATTTTAATTTAAATGATGTGAAATTACAAAATTTTAAGGCCGCAAAATTAAATTATCAACAAAAAATACAGAAAACTATATGATTTTACTTTTCAAGGATGTGACTGCACCCCAACAACCCTTGGTCCATCCCATATTCCACTCATTATGGCTAAAATATATCCGATTTTTTTATTTATCAAAAATGTTTTAATTTAAATATTATACTTTTCAAAACATGTGTAATTAGCATTCTTTTAATTCAGTGATTTATATTTCAAGTCCCTTTATTTAATATTGATTTCTATGTAGGTAATCAAACTTTAAGTTCATCAAATTATATATTTTATTTTTTATTATTAAATTCGTTTAAAAATCAGATGTTAATTTCTTTAAGTAATTCTCATGAAATAAAGTTAGCATAAATAATTTGATTTGTTAATAATAAAAAGTTCAAAAATATAATTTGATAAAATTAGAACATTATAACTTACACAACTGTTATACCTAAGAATACAAGCCCTCGTTCTAACACCAAAATATGGGATATACGCTACCCTAAGATGACATAACTAAATTGTAACATCTCTTATCTGACTCGAACTTCTTCTTAGAGTTTTCATTCAAATAACATAAAAGTTTCGGGTCTAACCAAATTCAAAATGAACTTACAAAGCTTTAAACAAAAACATAGGGACCATTTTGCAAACAATGCAGAGTATATAAGACAATTAAGCAAAACAACAAACAATATGCACCAAGTAGCTGCTGGAAATACATTTTACGATGAAGGTGTCAATATGCACCATTTTTCACATTCGATGTTTCTAAAAACCTAATTTTAATTTAGAGCACTATATGTTCAATGCGATACCTAGTAAAGGTGATATATTCAAATAAAATATTTTTATGGTTTATATTGTATTCACAACTTTCCTTTCTAATAATTCTAATAATTCATTTTTAATATAAAAAATAAATATTATTTTCAAGATTTAAAAATTTTCTTCTGTAAAATAATAATTCAATAAAGTTTTCATTAATTGGGCCAGACCCTAATAGAAAAAATAAATGTTTTTGCAACAGAATGGGGTGTCAAAAGGGGATCAACATTACAATATAAATACCAATAAAACATATACCAGAAAATACCTCATGAGTTCACCACTTCATTAAACTTTTCTGTTTCATAAGTTATTATTACAAGAAAACTCAATCCAGAGTGACCTAAAAAAATAAAAAAATGGAGAACCAACAACATGTTTCATCATCAGGCAAGTATAAGCCATTTGTAGCTGCAGTTTTCTTGCAAGTTGGGTATGCAGGGATGGACATCTTGTCTAAGGCCGCATTAAACCAGGGCATGAGCAATTACGCACTCGTCGTTTACCGCCATGCCATTGCCACCGTTGTCATGGCTCCTTTTGCAGCTTTTCTCGACAAGTACTTTTTTCGTCTTTCGATCTCTTTGCGATTAAAAACATTGATGCAAAGCATTTTTTTGTAACTGATATGGAAGTTGTAACCCGTTTGTCTGATAGGAAAGTGAGGCCTAAGATGACACTATCAATCTTCATCAAAATAATGCTGCTAGGCTTACTGGAGTAAGTATCCGAATTTCAAAATTACTGCATATTCTGTTTTTAGTATCGTATGATGATAACCTCTAATGTTTACATATGTACTTTGCCAGGCCAGTAATTGACCAAAACTTGTATTATCTTGGGATGAAATATACGACTGCAACGTTTGCAACTGCCATGTACAATATTCTTCCAGCCATTACTTTCATTATCGCTTGGATTTTAAGGTAAAACAAGGGGGGAAATTCCGTAAATCAAAGGTTTTGTTCATACAAGATGTGTAAATGTTTAATCATGTGGTTTTAGGCTTGAGAAGGTGAACTTCAGATCAATCCGTAGCCATGGAAAGGTTATAGGAACGCTTGCAACAGTTGCAGGAGCTATGGTGATGACACTGATGAAAGGACCCGTGTTCAAGTTGTTTTGGACGAAAGGAAGAATCAACCATGAAGCAGCGGCCAAAAACGGGACGGATCTCCACGATTCGATTAAAGGTGGTGTGATGATCACAATCGGATGCTTCAGCTATGCTTGTTTCGTGATTCTCCAAGTAAGAAACACATATTATAGAAAATTCTGCAGTCATAATTTTCATCAGTTTGTTTACTTATGATACAAGTAATGTGTGTTTTTTCATAGGCAATCACTCTGGAAACATATCCGGCAGACCTTTCTCTTACAGTTTGGATATGTCTGGTGGGCACCCTGGAAGGTACCATTGCAGCTTTGGTAATGGAAAAGGGAAATGTTGCCATTTGGGCTATTAAATGGGACACCAAATTGCTCACTGCTGCATACAGTGTAAGACTAGTTTCCGATCGTTTACCACGACCCGAACCAGTAACTTAGTCCAATAAGTTCTTGCAATTTCAGACCGGAGCAACAATTCGAATATTGATCATTTATCTATATCTGCAGGGTATTGTATGTTCAGGATTTAGTTATTACATTCAAGGGATGATAATGAAACACAGAGGTCCAGTGTTTGTGACAGCATTTAGTCCCCTATGCATGGTTATTGTAGCCATCATGTCCTCATTCATTCTGGCTGAACAAATGTTTCTTGGATGGTAATCTCTTAATTCATATCAAAACGTCACGACCCTCTGGGAAGTACGCTCATTTCCCCGCGTCGCATCATGCCAACGACATCTTCATAAGTCGGTACTGTCACGGCACAGGTATTATTTGCTCTCAATGGACAACTAGAGAAAACAATACTGACTTATGAGTACGATGTCGTAAGACGTAGGGCGAGGAACTGATAGTACCCGGTCGGCCTGTGGGTCACGAAACGTATTGTTAAAAAGAAAAAGAACAGATGACAAAATGTTTTACAGGGTGATTGGAGCAACCATTATAATTGGAGGCCTATATCTGGTGCTGTGGGGTAAAAGCAAGGATTACAAGTCGCCGCCGCCGCGATTAATCGACGGGCAAACTATAGAAGCAGTGGATAACAAGGACAAGGACAAGGAGATGTTTGATGATGAGGCCATCACAGTTGATGAAAATTCACATGAGAAAATCCATTCGATTATTGTCTAGATTTGTCCAGAATGGATATGATTTTGAGTCATTTCCACTACTCTAAAAGAGTGGGAATTAATGGTAGTGGTTTCTGATTCAAGTGTAACTATGCTCCGATGATATGATTTTGCAGATTAAAATATTATGAGTAAGATCATGAATCTGGATGTCATCCCAACCGGATACATAAAGGACCACTTTTTCATATATATTGTTTCACTATATCAATGCTATGGGGTTCATAACTTCATATAACAGTACTTGGGTTAAAGTGAAAATGTAGATGGAAAAAAAAGGACAAGTGTTTGCAGGGAAAGTTCCAATGTTGCTGGTCATTGGTGAATGAATCAAGTATTATTCCATTGATTGTTTAGGCATTTCTAGCCCAAATGTAAAATTATAATAATTATTAAGTAGATTAAAAAACATAATTCAGTGATTATATACAAGAATAGGCGTTGAACTTTATAGGATGAACCTATAAAATTTTAAGGGGGCGAAAATAAAATTCCATTAGAAAATATATAGAAAATTTCTAAAAACTTTCTAAATCAATATGAATTTCAACATTTCAGGGGACGACCGCCCTCTCCAGCCCTCTCGATCTATCCCTAATTATATATGCCATGCCTATACTATAAAATACAAAACTATTTAACTTAAATATTGAATTTAATCGATATATAAAAATTTTAATTTTAAAATATAAAAATCTTACATCAAACACAATTTAATTTATAGGGTAAAGTACAAAACCAGTCACTGAACTTTGTTAAAATGAACAAAACAGTAACTAAACTTTTAAATGTTACAAAATGACAATTAGATTTTGTATTTTGTAATAAAATTGTAACTGTGACGTTAAACCCCGTTAAGCACTTAACGTTTCTGTTATAAAACTTTGTATAATAGCACATTTGATCCTTTATATTTATACATTCAATCAATTTAGTCTTAATTCGAAAAATTTATTAAATTTAGCCCTCGTTATTTACATATTCTTTCATTTTGATCCTTAAAGCAAAATTCCAAAGATGTTCCACTTCATTTCCAGCCACACAAATTCATGACAATCAAAAGACGGAACCGAAACCTTCTCTAATCTAATTCTCTTTAGATTGGATAAAGAATACAGAAGTGGAAAGTTGCCTACTTCTGTCGGGTAAATACCATTATTCATGACAATCAAAACCTTCAATTTATCCATTTTCTCCATGAAGACCGGTAATATGTACTTCTTTGTCCCAAAATTGAGAACTAAAACCTCAACTTCTGCAGCTTGAATGTAGCCCCAATTAAATGAGAATGCTTCTGATAGAAGACGGATATAAGCACCCGATTCTCTATTGTTGTTTTACAGAAAAGATAAAATACCCTTCCACTAACTGATTGTTAAATCAATAGCTTCTGCAGCTTATTGTTGCCTTACCTACCAACCACTTCAAGGGCCAGGGGAAGTTCTTTACAGCTTTCTATCACCTAAAATTCAATACACAACACGCCATTCTTTATGTTTCAAGAGGTGAAAGTTAAATCAAGTCTTTGGACTGATAAAATACCCGATTCTCTGTTTGTTCTGGAATGCAAATTTTGCAGGATTGCACAGTAACAGAAAAGGGTCCTCGCATGATCATCTTTTAATGGTTTCGAACAATAAGTAAAAATCAAATCTTCGAAAGGCAAATCTTGATGTTACCAAGATTCTGTAATCTGGCAATTTAAACTTGAGCTTGTCAACAAGGGATTCAGACCCAGATTATGCAAGTTGAATGACTGGGAATGTAGTGGAACATCTTTGGGATTTTGCTTTAAGGACCAAATTGAAATAATATGTAAATAACAAGGGCTAAATTTAGTGAATTTTTTTAATTAAAACTAAATTGATTGAATGTATAAATATGAAGGATCAAATGTGCTATTATACAAAGTTTTATAACATAAAAGTTAAGTGCTTAACGGGATTTAACGTCCCAGATACTATTTTGTTACAAAAATACAAAATTTAATTGTCATTTTATAACATTTAAAAATTTAATTATCGTTTTGTTTATTTTAGCAACGTTTAGTGACCGTTTTTGTACTTTATCTTAATTTATATATAGTTGTAATTCCGTTTTGGATTTGATTAAGACTATGTAAATTTATTGTTATATTGTGTACTTTTTTCCTTCAACTAGACTTGAAAAAAATTTAGTAAGACATATGGTGATGGTGATCATCCTTTTATCATAAAAAAATTATATATAATTTTGTAAAGCGTAAAATATTGGCTTGGTTCGGTGATTAAGTATCGTGCCTATACTTAGGTTTGAATCTCTTTAAACCTATTTTTATTTTCTTAATATAAATATTAAATTTGATTAAGTGTTTAAGTATGTCCATATTTCCTTAGATCTTAGGTTTAAGTCTCCCTCCCATTTTTATTTTTTTAGTGGTTAAGAACAACCATCTAGCATTTAAGACTTAGGCTTAAGCCCCTTATTTTTCATATTATTTTTATGAGTTTTCACCAATAAGATGCCGAGTCTTATTAAAGGATTAAATTTATTAAATCATTTCTAATTAATATTAGGACCAAATTGATAAAATATACAAATATTAAATATGTATTATATAAATTTGTTTAGTTGTCACGTTAGTAATTCCGTTAACAACTATCAGTTAATGACTTGATTGAAACCAAACTGAAAGTTTATTGACCTAATTGATAAAATTTTTAGTTTAGTTGATAAAACTGAATTGAGTCAATAGAGTCTTAAAGTGATTACAAGATACTATATATTAATACATATTCTTAACTCTTTGACAATACACATGCACTTTTTAGGCAAAGCGATTTGTACTCATATCTCTTAAGATAAACATCATCTTTTTTTCCATTAAAAACCGGTTGTTGGTCAATTTACCCTCCTCTTTTTAACACACCAGCTCTATGTTTAAATCATAGAAAAATGTTGAGTCTTATTCAAGGATTAAATTTACTAAACATTGACTTAATTTATGATTTAGTGCCCAAATCACCCTCTTCCATCCATTGCAGTTTAGCTTTCTGTTTATAAAATTGAGTCTCAGCGGTTTTTAACTAAAATGAAAATTTATTGACCTAATTAATAAAAAATTTATTTCAATTGTCAAAATTGAATGGAGTAAATAGTTTAGTGATTTCAGGGTAGTTTACCCTCTTTTTTTAACACACCAAATTCATGTTTAAATCATAAAAAGGTGTAAAGTCTTATTGAAGGATTAACTTTACTAAACATTGGCCTAATTTATGATTTAATCATGTTGTCTACATGTAAAGTTATTATATTATAATTACTCTCTATAGATGATATATTTATATGTACCTTCTTTTTTATTGTATTCTTTTTTGAAGGAAATACGAGATATTATTAGAGAAAATAAAAAATTTACAGCGGCTGACTTCCACGCAGATAACGTTTTGGAGTTAATATGGATGACTCCTTCATTGTCGAATTTAAAGATAACTTTGTTGAAACCTGCATTAATAGTTGCCAGAGTTCTAATTCGAATTGCTGTAGCTTCGGCGCAAGCAACAGATGTGGTCGAGAAAGAAGCAACTTTTTTATTGTATTCAACCACAGATTTGTTAAAACTATGATGATTTTTAACACGTGGTATGTTTTGAAAAAATATCTGGAAAAAATAATATTGTTAAAATTTTATATTACAACAATAGTAAATGAAGAAACAAATGAAAGAATTCAAATCAAAAGAAGGGGGGGGGGGAAATAAAAACATTCACATGTTGTATCAAATGCAAAGATCAACCTTAGGAGCTTTGTTTCCAAATAAAACTTGCAAATGATTCTCCAAAGGTGTCAAATTCAAGTCCAAGCAAACAACCCTCCGACTACTATTCGACCTCTTCAACACCGGCACCGTCGACACGAGCGGAAACGCCGAGAAGCTTTCGTCAACGGAAACTTGATGCCTCCTTATATGTCCACCCAAAGCTTGTCCCGTGGAAAACTCTTGGCCGCAAATGGAGTACTCATGAGTCTTGGGCTTGGTCGATGCTAAGCCAAGGAAATGTGTGGTTCCATTTGGTTTCTCCCCTATCAATTTTGGTCTCTTGTGGCTTGCCCGGTGACCCCCTAGTGCTTGGAACGACGGGAAGCAACGGTGACAAGTTTTGCACTCGAAAACCTTGCCCACCGAATGCTCTTTAGGCTTGGTTTGTAGGCCTTGAGATAGCAGCATTAGACATTTTGCAATGTCCAAACCCTGAATCTCTACACTTTCTCGTTCTCTTTTCATGGCTTGGTTGATATGGAGAACTCACAAATTTTGGATATAAAATCTGGGATTTTTTTGGTATTATTTGATGTTTATGAGAGAAATAAAAGAATATGAGAAAAGGGTAGGGGTTTTTGAGGTTTATATAGAGAAGGGAAGTCTGGACTCTAAATTATACTCTGAATAGGTGGAGAGGTTTGACTGCTAAATTGACCATTCCAAAACAACCATGTTTGTCTGCGGAATCATGGAAGCTGAAGGGTAAACTACAATGGAGGTCAATCAATTACGGGTAAGGTTACATTTGGATCACTCAATTAATAAAAATTATATTAGGCTAACTCAATTATGGGTAAGGTTACATTTAGGTCATCAACATTAAAAGTTACACTAGAATCACTCAATTATGGGCAAAGTTATATTTGGTCACCCTTTATATTTAAAAAATATATATCAATTTTTGTATTAGATTAATTAATGATTTCAAATGTCTAATCTCTTAGTCAATTAATCCAAATCGAATTTTGTAGAAATTCAATACAAACAACCTTCCTAACCTACTTTTATCCATATTCTTCAATTGCTTTGGAGAAATTCCTCTCGAAAACTCCTTCCCCAACAATGGTAGCCTTGTTATTTCTGTTTCTATATAGTTCATTTTTTTTCAGGTTTTTGTTATAATAAATAAGAGGAAATGTACCTATCTTACCATGTTGAACTATGATAAGAAATCCCAAAACTTCAAGAATTTTTACAGATCTATTCCAGTGAATTTTCCATCTACTCAAACTTTAGTATACAACACTTATTTATGTGTTTGTTTTTATGCTTTATTGCCTTGTTTCATTCATATTTGTTGAATACTAGGAATTTCTTCAAACCTTTGGAAACATTGCTCACTCACAAGCAGGGACAGATGCATACGGCTCTCATGGGAGCGTATGCATTCTCATTTTTTGAGAAAATTTTAAAATACAGTTTAATTTATAAAAGAAATTTTATTTTGCATACTTATTTATGAAAAAATATATATTTAAAATTTTGGACCAATTTTTAAGATTCTAGATCCATCACTAGTCATAAAGCGTTTGAGAAATTTGAGCAGAGAAATATTTCTTCTTTTGTTAGTTTGATGCCAGAAATACGGAAACGTTATAGTTAATATACGTGACAACAGATAATGGGAGGGACTCACAAGGGACATAAAATAGAACAAAAATTATTTATTCTATTTTGGTGTCCCTTTTAATGCCTCAACACTAAACAATTAAATTCTAAGCCATAACCCTAAATTTTAAATTTTAAACCCCATACCATATACCCTAAAATACACTCTATCCACAATTCTCTAAACCTTAATCCTAACACTTGACTTTAAACTTTAATCCTAAACTCTAAACTTATTTGTTTAGTATGAGAGCATAAATAGGGGCATCAAAGAGGACAAAAAAATTATATTCGATAAAGATGCCATTATGTCTTCTCCATTGGAGAAAACCTCACTCCTTGATGTAATTTCATCCGTCTTGTTCCAAAATTTAATTGTGTATATATTTTATGTAGAATTAAAGCAGCTAGGCGACTATACGTTTAATATAGTGTTTGGATAGAACCCAACAATTGTCCCAGTAAAAAAAGTAAATGGTGTTCATTTTAAGAGACACGAGTTCAAATCATCTTGTTTATAATGTGTATGCACATAGTAAAAGGTAAAGAATATGTATGAACAAATATTACCTTGATTATTCGCCCCTTAACTTAAAGTCTTGCGTCCGTCCCTGCTTGTATTATTTCATTCTTCATGTCTGCATATAGGGTCCTCATTAAAATGGGTGAAGGTTAGACTTTTATTCTTGCAGGATTATATATATGTATGTGTGTTTATGTATAGATTTCTTGAACTTGTTGGTTTGGTCCGGTTTCGGTTGTTTCTCATAGTCTTCTGTCTAGTGGCCAACCTGCTATCTTTTTTGTTCAACTGACCTGGTAATTTCCTGTTTTTAGGTATGTTAATCCAGAAGAGAAATAAAAGCATAGTGTGATTTTTTTGTGTGTGTGCAACCACTTCTATCTTGTATCATTAGTTAATTAATTCGAATTAAATATTCTAAAACCAGATGTTCCTATCAATTAGCTTTAATTTATTTTATTTACGATCTCATATTCAAATCCTTTGTCTTATTTTGGGATTTAAGGTCTTAACATCTCGTAGTTAGTAAAGCGGCCATCCTTTAAAGTTGTGTGAATTTATCCATTAAAACATGACATTTTGATGCCACCCATTCTGTACTTGGAGTTGACCTGATAATGGTACAGCAGGAAAAAACCACAATTTTTACTAGTTTTTCCCCTTCATACAAATCGAGTTTTTAAATGAATCAAAATCATAGTAACAAAAGCGATTTATGTATAAAATGTAGGGTAAAGTACACTAATAGTCACCGAATTTTTCGGGCGTTTTTATTTGTCACCAAATTTTTAAAATTTTCATTAGGGTCGCCCAACTTTTATTTCGCTTCATTTTGGTCCCTCACGTTAGAAAATGCTGACGTGCCCAGTTAGTTTTTATTTTCTTCAAGGGTAAACTATATAAATGGTCACCAAACTTTTAAAACACTTTCAATTTGGACACCGAAATTTTAAAACTTTCATTGGAGTCACCCAACACAAAGACATCTATCAGAACAACACTGAACATGATGACGAACAAGGACGAAGGGATGTATGGGGCAAAACGACCGATTTTAGGTATAATAGTATTTTAGGTCCTTATTAGTTTAAATACTAATCAAATAAGATTTTTGCCCCTCTAGAATTTTATATTTAAAGGCTTAATAGACTCTTCCCCTCCTAATGTTTGATCCTAACTCCGTCTCTAATGGCAAAGTAAATTAATGTTTAAAATTAAACATGAGGTGCATTAATTATGCTTGCATATTCTAGGAAATTTGTGGAACGACTTTTGAATACAACTTTAAGAAGTAAACTAAAATGCTATACTCTTGGTAAATAATTAACCTCAATATTTTTTTATCTTCCTTGTACTTATTAACCTTGAAGTAGCTTGAAGATGAGGTTGCATACAATGTGATCAATAGATCAAATAATGGGTTTACATTATGTTGAGTGGATCAAAGGAATGGAAAGTGGCTAAGAGGGGGTGAATTGGCTATTTAAATTTGGAGGGAGCAAATTGAAAAATGAAAGAATAAGGACAAGGCAAATTATAGTGGTTCAAGCTTCTAACAAGCTCTACATCTACTACCTTAGCTCCCACTAAGGATTTTCAACAATCTCCACTAGATGTTCTTCCCCTTTTCTAGGCTTAGGAGGCAACATTTACAACCAGTTAATCTTTTTACCCAAAAGACTCTCTTTACAAAGAAGTTTTTGGCAAATAAAAGATATATCTCACAAGACTAAATATTACCCAATTTACAATCAAACACTCCCCAAACTTGAAATAAAAATTTACAATAAAGATTACAAACAAGTTGGGTACAAGCATTTGACTCTATAAAGCACAATGATTTGGATAATTGCTTAGATGTTGCAAGTAGGTTCAATGGTTATTGCTGGTGCTTTGAAGACTTGCTTTTATACCCTTGCATTGAATTCTAGCCGTTTGGGTGGTTGAGATCATTAATCTAGCCATTGAGCTGCATTTTTGGCGCAATAAATGCTCTTCAACTGCCTAGCGTATCAGTACCCTCATGACCGTATCGGTACCTGTCTCAAAGAAGAAAGAGCTGTTGTGACTGAAAAACCATGGGCGTATCGATATGCGGGAAGGTGTATCGGTACGGTTCAAGTGTAAATCATAAGGCGTATCGATACGCATATACTGTATTGATACGAATTTTGCTCGCTGGAATCCTTGGTTGGATTTTAACAAAAAATGTATCGGTACGCTATGGGGTATATCGATACGGTTAACGGTCATTTAAAATTTTGTGATTTCAATAACTGACAAGCAACGGTCGAAACTATTAAATGCAAAGATTTATCAAACATCATCAAATCGTATCGATACGGAGACCAACCGTATCGGTACGCTATAGCTTTGAATATATTTCTTTATAAAACGATATCAATACGGATGCAACCGTATCGGTACGCTATAGCTTGAAAACTTGCCAAATGAATATTGTATCGATACGGTGTTAACCGTATCGGTACATTTTTATCAATTGGAATTCCAGTGAAGGAAAACCGTATAAATACGACTTAAGCGTATCGATACGCCTGGGCATAGAGTTAAATTTTGGCTTTGAAAATACTTAGAAAAATTTGAACACTTGAAATATTTTTAACTTGAAGGTTCTTTTGATTCAAATGCTTGTCAATTAAGTGAGTCTTTCAAAAAACTTAAAAATTTATTTTTATATGCAAATAAGTCGTTATACAATTTGTTATATCAAAATCAATATAGGTTTTACAATCTCCCCCTTTTTGATATAACAAAACCAATTCTCCCCCTTAATTTAAGATATGTTTTTCAAAAGATATAAAGATTTAAAAATTTTGGCACTTGTTACACTTTCTTCTCCCCATTTTTGTTAGATCAAAATCAATGCATAATTAAGGGATATAAACAAGATAGAGGAAATTAAAGTACATGTCAAAGAATAAATAAAGCAACATAATAGCATTAGAGTTCAAATATAATCCAAAGCAATCATAAGATCAAAGGAAGTTCAAACTTAATATCCAAACTCATAACCTAAAACATAAAGCAAAGCACATGGTTCTTAAACATAAAACATATGTGCATAAGAAAAGAAGGCTTAAATGAGATGATATGAATGAGATGTACTAGAACTCATCCTCATCATCGTTTCCATCGTCCTCATCCATGTCCTCTTCATCTTCATCATTGTTTTGGGGCGGAGGAACGCGAGAATTAAGCCAAGCGCCATGAAATGAAGTGAGAGAGACATTTATGGAGGCTTGTTGATGCTCAATGGTTGCGACATGTTGATCAATCGAGATGACTTGGTTCTTAATAACCCCAACTCGTTCTTCCAATACGGTGAAACGAGTATTAATAGTGGCAAAACCACCATCCATATGAGTGCTCATCAAAGTGAATTGCTCGGTGAGAAAGGTCATCATAGCATCATTGGATGGTTGCGCAAGGGGACCTTGTGGAGCTACCGGAGGAGGTTGAGGAACTTCTTAAAGAGGAGGGAGATTAGTTACTCGAACCCACTCATTGTTGATGAACTGAAATTTAGCATGAATAAGAGAGTGTTCATCTATTGGTCTACCAAGAGGCTCAGCTGCATCATGAGAATAATCGATCTCCAAGGCATGGAAGAGATGATTCAAAGCTGCCTCATAGTAGAACGACTTGACTTGATCGGTGTGGCGATGTTGAATAAGATAAACCAAATCGGAAAACATAATTTGGCAAAGATTTGGGCGCTTACCCTCACAAAAGCATTGAAGCCAAAAAGCATCAACTTGGCAGATGGTGGAGAATTTTCCATTAGAAGGATGAAGCCACCAAGAGATGATAAGATGGAGTATACGGTCATGGGCATCTAAAACGGTTACGAAGCCTAGTTGTGTGTGTCCCAAAGAATGTTCATCATCTACCCCAATGTTTTCAAAACCAAAAACGTTGCATAAAATTTCTTGATCAATTCGAAATTTTTTGTTCATAAGGTAAAATTCAATAGCAATCACATGTTATATTTCTTCATCAAGAATACACCGGGCATTTGAAAAGAAGATTAAAATAAGGTTTCGATATAAATACGAGACTCGGATTAAAAAAGGTAAGAATTTCCATTGTTTTAACAACCCAAAATATTTGAATTTAAAACGTTCTGAGTTTAGAAAGGGGATTGAAACAACTCGCTCATCCTGAATTGTAAAACATTGATATTGTTTATAATGGGTCATAGCCGAAGGTGTTTGAAAGCTATTTTCAATTATAAAGCCAATGTTTGGTTTTGAAATACTCTCGTGTTCGGTATTGGGATTTGATGAACTCGATGGTACCTCTTTTCTTGGTCTCTTTTTCAACCCCATTATAAGCCTGAAAAACATCAAAAATATTCAAAAACAGTGTATGCAATTATCATTATATTCGATCCAATAAATATTCCAATAATTCAAGGTATTGTGAAAAACACTATATTTTAGATTTTAAAAATATATACAAGTGTAACAAATAATTTTTGGGAAAATAAATTTGAAAAATAGATTTAAAAAATATACGATATAATTTTATATTCGAAACAAAATTTTCAAATTTTAAAGAATTTTTGCAAATACTTCAAAACTCATAATATATATATACTTTCTATACAAAAATCAATTGAAAACAATATAAGAAATTAAACGAAAATTAAAAAGAAAAGAAAGGGGTTTTATACCTTGAGATCGAAAATTGGAGGAATGAAGGATGAACAATGCACAAAGTTGCTAGCAAAGCTTGAGCCTTGATGTTTAGATGAAAAATCCTCAAAGAATTTTAAGTTTGGTGTGATAAAACAATAAGATTGGATGGGGTTTTATAGGGTTTTCGGTTAGGGTTTTGAGAGAAAAGGGGAATTTGAATTTAATTAAAGTAGATATGCTCTTAAAGGCCCGATTTAAAGAATCTACGTATACTGTATCGATACGCTGACTAGACGTATCGATCCACCATATCGTTATGGTTTTCAAACCGTATCAATACGCGTGATCGTATCGATACAGTGCTGACTGTATTGTTGCCCATTGAAGACACCGTATCGATACGATTATTGACGTATCGATACTCTTTGCCAGAAAAATGCATTTTTGGACAAGACTAAGTCCAAAAATACAACTTTGGACGAGCCCAAATGCATGTGAATGATATATAAGCAAGATATATGGACTAAAACAGATGCATACTCCCCTAACTAAAGGCATAGATGCATCAAGAGGCAAAAAAATTACATAAACATGGTAATCAAATAATTCAAGCAAATTTTTGGTCTTTTGGGACTCTAAAGGGTCAAGGAAGACTTGTTAACCCTAACTCTCTCCTAAGGGTCCAAAAACGTTCTTTATCTAATGGTTTGGTAAATATATCCGCTAATTGGTTCAAGGTATCAACATACTCTAGAACTACATCATTTTTCAAGACATGATCTCTAATGAAACGATGTCTTATTTCTATGTGCTTGGTTCTAGAGTGTTGGATAGGATTCTTAGTGAGACAAATAACATTAGTATTGTCACACTAAAGGGGTATGGTATCTACTTCAACACCATAGTCTAAGAGTTGTTGCTTCATCCAAAGGACTTGAGCACAACAACTCCCTAAGGATATGTACTCCGATTCGATGGTAGATAACGCTACGCTATTTTGTTTCTTAGAAAACCAAGATACGAGCATACTACCTAGGAATTGGCATGTTTCGGAGGTACTCTTCCTATCTATCTTACATCCCCCATAATCCGCATCCGAATAAGCATGAAAGTTGAATGATGAGTCTCTAGGATACCAAAGACCTAAACTAGGTGTATCTCTAAGGTATCAAAAGATTCTCTTAATGGCTACTAGGTGCGATTCTCTAGGGCTAGCTTGAAACCTAGCACACAAGCAAACACTAAACATGATATCGGGTCTACCTACGGTAAGGTAAAGCAAAGAGCCAATCATTAAACGATAAAGCTTAGAATCGACACACTTACCTCCTTCATCTTTGTCAAGCTTAATAGATTGGCTCATTGGAGTGGCTTGAGGCTTTACATTCTCCAAGCTGAACTTCTTGAGCATATCATTGATGTACTTGACTTGATTGATGAAGGTTCCATCCTTCCTTTACTTGATTTGGAGCCCCAAGAAAAATGAGAGCTCCCCCATTATGCTCATCTCAAACTCACCTTGCATTAGTTTTGAAAATTCTTGGCAATAAAACTCATTAGTAGAACCAAAAATAATATCATCAATGTAAATTTGAACTACTAAGATGTCATTTCCATATCTTTTAATGAAAAGTGTAGTATCCACCTTGCCTTTTTCAAAACCTCTTTCAATTAAAAAGTTTGAAAGCCTTTCATACCAAGCTCTAGGAGCTTGTTTTAAACCATATAAGGCTTTAGTTAATTTAAAAACATAGTTTGGAAAATTCAGATCTTCAAAACCCGGTGGTTGTTCAACATACACTTCTTCATTAATAAAACCATTTAAAAATGCACTTTTAACTTCCATTTGAAAAATCTTGAAATCATGCAAATGCAAGAAGCATCCTAATAGCTTCCATCCTAACTACGGGTGCATAAGTTTCATCAAAATCTATTTCCTCTTCTTGAGTGTAACATTGAGCAACAAGTCTAGCCTTGTTTCTCACTATGTTACCACTCTCATCTAGTTTGTTTTTAAATATTCATTTAGTTCCTATAGTAGATTGATTACTAGGTCTATCAACTAATGTCCAAACTTTACTCCTCTCAAATTGATTTAATTCTTCTTGCATAGCTAATATCCAAAAATCATCTTTTAATGATTCTTTGATATTTTTAGGCTCAATGCATGAAATGAATGTTAAATAGTTCATTAATCTAAGAGAGGATCAAGTGGTTACCCCCTTGGATTGATCACCCAAGATTTCACCACCTTTGACATAGTTGAGTTCCCTTGGGTAGCTCACTTAATTTTCCCTAATGGTCATGTCCTATAAAGCTTCAATGAGAGGATATTGTGCTTCTTCCTTGGTTAGAAACTCTTCCACCCTTGATGATTACCCACCATTAATGGCTTCAATGATCCCTACATCATTATCATCACAAGAATCCTTCCTTAGAATGAGGTTATCATCGAAAACCACATGTATTGACTCTTCTAAAACTAAGGTTATTTTGTTAAAGACTTGATAGGCTTTTGAATTTAAAGAATAACCAAGAAAAATTGCTTCATCACTTTTTGCATCAAATTTACCCAAGTTATCTTTTCCATTGTTTAAAACAAAACACTTACATCCAAAAAGGATGAAAATAGCTAATGTATGCTTCTTTGATTTTAAAATCTCATAAGGAGTTTTCTTTAAAATAGGCCTAATCATTACTCGATTTATAATATAACATGTCGTGTTTGTGCCTTCTGCCCAAAAATACTTAGGTAAGTTATTTTCACAAAGCATGGTTCTAGCCATTTCTTCTAAAGAATGGGTTTTCTTCTCAACTACCCTATTTTGTTGAGGAGTGCAAGGTGCAGAAAAATTGTGGCTAATACCATTTGAGTTACAAAAATCATCAAAACCTAGATTTTGAAATTTGGTTCCATGGTCACTTTTAATATGACAAATATTTTTACCAAGATCATTTTTGAGTGATTTTTGAAAACGTGATGAATTTTTCTAAAGCCTTATCTTTAGTGCTTAAAAAGAGAACCCAAGTGTATCTAGAAAAATCATCAACGAGCACATATGCATATAATTTTCCACACAAGCTAGTTGTCCTAATAGGCCCAAAGAGATCCATATGGATCAATTATAATACTCTACTAGTTGAAACATCATTAATGGATTTAAATGAAGTTCGTTTTTGTTTATTCTTAGCACAAGCATCACAAATTTTATCTAGTGTGAATTTTAGCTTAGGTAAACCTCTAACTAGATTTTGGGAAATTAATTTCTCTAAAACACTTATGCTAGCATGCCCTAATTTCCTATACCACAACTATGCTTCATTTTTATCATTTGCAACCAAACATGCATATGATGAATGTATGTCATCTAGATGCATCATGTAAATGTTACCTAAGCGATGACCAATGAGCATTATTTGATTTGTTTTAATGTTCACAATTTTACACCCATTAACATCAAAATGAACATTAAAACCCTTGTCACACAATTGACTAATGTTCAACAAATTATGCTTAAGATCATTGACAAACAAGACATCTTCAATAAGAATATAGGAAAGATTACCAATAGAGCCAATACCCTCAATGTGGCCCTTGGAGTTGTCACCAAAAGTCACAAATCCACCACTCTTTGGCTTGAGCTCCATGAATCTACTCTTGTCGCCGGTCATATGTCTTGAGCATCCACTATCAAGATACCAAGAGTTTTGACTTGAAGCTTTAGCCTTGTAGCAATGTCCCTCATACAAACAAAGATTAGTTCTTAATTTTTGGTACCCAAACCATTTTGGGTCCATGTGAGTTAGCTCCCAAGTACTTGGTTCCATTAGGAATCCAAGAAGAAATAGCATGAATATTATTATAAGTTACAAGTTCCTTAGGAACCCATACACTCCTAATTTTTTTACCTCTAGGATGCCTATGAGAGCTTCTTTGTTTGTAGTTAAAAGCGTTTCTTTTTACATAGTTGGTTTTGGAAGATTCACCCTTTTCAAAACTAGAAGAACCAACTTTTAAAGAAACTTTGAGCTCATTGAGCTCATTCACTATTTTGTGGTGTTCATCATGAAATTGAGAAAGAATATTGTTTAAATTAACATTTTCATTTTGAAAATATTTTAAATCATCTTTTAAAACCGAAACCTTCTTTTCAAATATCAGAATTGGTTTTGGATAAAGAATCGTTTTGAGTTTTTAAATCGGAAATCAATTTTTGTTTTTCAAAATCGATTCTTTATATTTTCCACCAATTCATCATAAATCTCTTATAACTCATCATAAGCATCTTGAAGTTCATCAAATGTAAAATCAAAGTTAGATGAGTTGATATTTACCTTAGGATCGTCATCAATGGCCATGAGGCAAAGATTTTCTACTTTGTTCTCTTCTTCATCGGATGATGATTCCTCATCGCTCCAAGTAGCAATATGGGCCTTCATCTTTTTCTTCTTATCGAACCATTTCTTCTTGAGTTGAGGACAATCCGATCTAATGTGGCCCGGTTTCTTGCACTCATAACATATGAGTTGATCATTATCTTCTTCTTTGCTTTTGTTCTTTAAGTCTCTTCTTCTTTGGAACTTCCTTCACCGGTTGGACTTCATGAATCGAGAGAATCTTTTAGCTATCATAGCCAATTCTTCAAATTCATGTTCTTCACTTGAGTTGCTCTCCTCTTGTAGTAGAGAGGCTTTGAGAGCAATCACTTGCTTCTTCTTCTCCACCTCATGCTTCTCTACTCTTTTCTCTTCTCTTTTCTTCTCTTCTTATTTTCTTTGCTTCATGATCTCATGAGTAAGGAGAGATCCTACCAACTCATCGAGCTTCAATGTCTTCAAGTTCTTTGTAACACCCAAAAAATCGGGCCTAGAAGAAAATCATGTTATCAGTTGTTAAGTTAAAGAATTCTATTTTATCTTAGTAAGCTGAATTAGAATTTATTCGAGTAAAATGACCATTGTGAGAGAATCAAGGAATAAACGACTTATAGGAAATATGACTAAAAAGAGTATCAGGGCAAAGTTGACATTTGCATGCTAATAAAAAATAATAGAGGGGCTATCACACTTGCCAAAGGAGAACTATGGTAATTGGTTTTGGGAAGGGGAATCACTCGGCTCCCGAGGAAGAGAAATTGTCTTCAACTCTTCTTATCCTTATGACCGAGATATACATTCATGGAGAGAGAGATTTCTTGGGTTTGAGAGAAATTTCAATGGAGGAAGAGAAATTGTCTTCAACTTTTCTTCTCCTTATGACCGAGATATACATTCATGGAGAGAGAGATTTCTTGGGTTTGAGAGAAATTTCAATAGAGGAAGAAACCCTTGGGCCTAATTCGATTAGATGTTAAGGAAGGTATGAATCCTTCCATTATATTTCTTGTATGTACGATGAACTCAACAACCCATTGAATGTTAGCTTGAATTGGTTGATGTTTGAATGATTTGTTTATAATTGGAATCTTGTGTTCTTAAAGAATAGTTGAGTTGATCGAATTGGGTTAAATAGGAAGTTTAGAGGCATGAAACCAATGATTTATGTTAATCAAGAGACCAAAATCTAGTGATAAATCATATAGGAGAAATTATATAGTTGTGGATATAATTAGGCTCTATAAATGAATCTGTTAAATGCTTAACTTGGATGTATTTATATATCTTTGTATTTAGTTGGTCGAATGGTCTTATTGCTGGAAGTATAAACAAGTGTAGGAGGATTGTTCATTGTGATTTCTAGAAATCAAATGGATTAGTAAAAATGATGGAATTGATGTTTGAGTGTGCTTAAATTGGACTAAAAATCTGATCCTAGGCTGTTAAAAATCGAATATTTAATCATGCCCTGTTTCGAATTAAATTTGGAGTTAAGGTTGATTGTAATTAATCCTATAGGCTTTGTGTAAACAGATTCTGAAATCTGCATTAGCTGTGACTTTGGAAAATTGCTATAAATTGTATTGGTGGAATTAGAAGCTATAACTTATATGGTTAGAAAGCTTATTATGTCTAGTTTCATTTAAAACAAGCGAAACTGAATTTCGAGTTTTATAACAGCTTGTAGAGAAAATTGTTCAAAGACAGTGTAAACTATCTGGTGACAGAATTAGGTGTGTCTTTAGATTAAAAACTGTATTATTTCATAAGGAGTAAAAATGCAAGGCCTATATGGTTAGAAAGCTAGTTGATTTAGCTTTCCAACAGTGTAAACGGTTCGAAATTCCGATTTACGAAATGAAAGATATGAAATTTTAACTGAGTGAGCCGCAAGCTGCTCGACAGCAGCAGCCACTTAGGGAATTAGAAAATATTATTGAAAAACGGTCTAGGAAAGGCTGGAAATTTAGTTAATTAATGCAGTGATTGAATATGTGCTTATGCTTTAAGAAACTGTTTTGCTTGTATATCTTGTAGAGGGATTGTTTTATCAATTATAAGTGTTATAGATTGATTTAGTTACATGAAAACTGTCATAGGACATGTTTGATTACAAACAGGAGTTAATTGGATAGTTGTGGACTATTTTTTAGTACCTAGGAAGCATGTCTGGTTATTAAGTTACATGACTATAATCATGTGAATTGGGATTGTTTTAGGGAGTAATAAAGTACTCTAAAAACTGCTTGTTATGAATCTATTAAGTGGACTGCTTCACCTTGGTTAAAGGTGTATAAAAGTTTATGAATTTCTACTTTGTGATTTAAAGAATGCCAACAAGGTCATTCGAATTGTTTTAGTGTGTGTGTGTGTGGTTCTTGTGCTGGCTTGTTGGACAGTTCGAATAAATAGAAATTGATTAATAGATTTCTGGATTATTTGGGCAGTTTGTAATAATCTATTTCTATTGTTTGGGGTACATGAATGGGTAGAAGATAAGAGTCTTTGGAAGCTAGAAGAGTTTATGGAATCCAGGTGTCCCATAATGTTGGGATAGAAGGTGAATGTAGTCATTTGAGTCTCAGGTAACGCGGAGTTATCCCGATGTTTAATTTGTTAAGATTATGTATTGATTGGTTGTGAATGAATTGCATTACATGTACATTATGTAACGGCTCAAATAGAGCTAATTGAGGATGAGCATACATTCATAGCATAGCATTCATGTTTTGACTTGAATGATATTGCAATTATTATGTTTTAAATGCCTTACTATGATTGAATGATTGGCTATAGAATGTCTTTGATATTGAAAAGAATTGTGTACTTGATATAAGCCTGGAATAACTTACTAATCAATGATAATAAGTCTTTCAATGAAAGATTAATTAGTTAACTCTAAGGAGTTAAGAAGTAAGGAACCTTGAATGATATTATAAGCTACTGAAATAAAGAAATAAGCAAGGTTACTTGTAACCTAAAAAATCCCTGTTAACTTTAAAAGCAAAGTTACTTGTACAATAAGCAACTTCTAGAATGATAAAACTAAGATAAAACATATAAGTTGCCTCTGTAAATGAAAGACCTTGGATATGTATTGGTTGATGCTTGAAATGTTTGGACTATGGTCCCTTGTTATTAAGATCGAATGATCTTTTAGTACCTCTGGTACTCTTGTTTAAGCAAATACTTAGGGGGCGCCCTCTTGATATGTTCGATATTAGTCATTGCTATGTGCTCTGAGCTAAGTATCGCTTGGACTAATGTTATTCATCACCAATAATGATCCAAGGCAAACCTGTAAAAGATATGAAATGTTTACATTAAGCCAAGAATGTAAAAGAAATGTGATCAAACACTTGGTGTGGTAGCTCATGGTGAGCCTGGTAAGGGATAACTCGTGGTGAGTCTTGTAATTGAAAACTCTTGGGGAGCACTGTAATTAAGAGCTTTTGTGGCCATGATGATTGACAGCTCTTAGTGAGCAATTGAATGATACAAGTTAGAATAATTTGAACATTGCTAAAGGACTGAAATTACTAAAGAATTTTCAATAAACAAGATATGTGTGTGCTAACTTAACTTGCAATAAAGTTCCTGGATGATCATGATTTTGAATTGTTTGGTTACTTTACGAGCTTTGACTATTATTGTACATTACATGTATTGCTACCTCACTTAGGCTATAAAAGCCTAATGTTTTCATAATCATGCATTGCACGTTGTTTAAGTTTGAGTTACCCAATCGAGAGTAAAGGTTATTAGCCTTTGTTGGAATTCAAGTAGAGTTGAATTTCCCTTATTGTAGTATACTCCTAGTATGGTGGCACAAGGTTCTAATTGATGTATATTATGAATTCTTGTATTGTAATATCTTAAAAAGGACTTATGATAATTGTCTATACAAGTTTATATCTCTAAAATTGATTGGTTACTTGGTTGAAGTTGTACATGCTCTTATGTATGGTTGATAGAATTGCTTATGTCTTAAATTGTTGTTGTAAATTGTTAAGAGAAACGAATGTTTTCATAAGGTTTTGATGAACGATTTTAGTAGGTCGAATCACGTGTTAAAGATGATTAAATGGATATTGGTCTAATTGGCCAAAGATGGAAATGGTGTTAAATTATGTATGGTTAATGTCATGAGTTTAAAGAATTTGTGTTACATGACATTAATATGTTTAAGGCAAATGTCTCTAATTCGAGTAAAGTGGGTTTAGGTAAATACTATAAGTCATAATAAGATATTATGTGAATACTTTTGTGGTATAATTCATGTATGGATGGTTAATTATGCCTTTTAGATTAAGGGTTGTGATCGAATGATGTTACCCTTGACTCATAAATGGATAAGTGCACTCTAGTAGTTAATGAATTTGGATTCTGTATATTATGACATCTATTGCTTGAAATCAATAATATCTTCACATGAATAAATGAATGTTTAAAGTTAAAGTTTCAAAAGTAGTATTGAGAATAAAAATCATGGCTTGAGTTTTTAACAAGGTCTTCTGATTGTGACTTGTAATTCAAGATAAAACATCTTGTTAGTCTTAAGTAAAAATAAAAAAATGGGGGATCGAATCCCTAAAGTATTAAGGTATAGATTGATAGACCTCATGTGCTAATGGGAAAAGAAAATATACATGTGTTTATATGTAAGACCTATGAGTAAAAGTTGTAGCTGATAAGTGTTCAAAATTACTATTTTTCTTACCCTTTTTACTCATATTATTGTTAGACTTAGGCTCATATTAGTTACATAATTAGCCATTCATGTATTAATTAATGTTTCCTTCCATCGTTGAACTTGATTGCATAACTTGGTTGTTTTGTGGGAAAAAATGCTGCTTTGGTGTGTTTTGTGTGTATGTGCAGAATCACTTGCCAAAGCAAGGCTAGAGCTAGTTGCCAGGGCAATGCATGAAGGAGATGCCGAGCTAGTTGCCAGGGCAATGCATGAAGGAAACGCCGAGCCAGTTGCCAGGGCAATTGTCGACAAAGAATAAGGTGATATGGTAGTCGAAATTGATGACTAGACAAGCCCGAGATGATGTGGAGCAAAGCTAAATCCCAAAGGAGTTTGATTTTCATGAAGAGGTTAAAGAAGAATTAAATTCCAAGAAGATAGGAGAAGTTCTAGAATGAATATAATTATAATAAAGAATTATATTCTTTAAAGATAATTTAACTCCAACTTAACTTCCTCCTCAAAGAAGGACTTTGACCTAGCCCTATAAATTAGAGGTCATGCCGTCAACTCCATAGGGGGAGAGAGAGTAGAGAGAATTTTCGACAAGCATAAAGGGCAAGGAGGATTTCGACAAAGCTTCATCCATTCTTCATCTTTTTCTTTCTTGTTTAATTAGGTTCATACTATGAATTCTTTATCTTGCGTTTCTTTGGAACCTAGCCATGAACTAAATATATTTGGCTAAGGTTATTGTGTCTTGTGGTTGTGAGAAACTATTGGATTTTTTTAGGTAATAAGAGTTTGCACTTTTCTATTCAAGGTTTATTCATTCTTGGTTCTTATTCTTGTTTGCAAGTGAATTGGGACATGATCTCGTAACTTCATCTATTTATCTAATATCGGGAGAGTTAGATTCAAGAAACGAATGAATATGATCTTTATTCAATCTATTGATGGTGAAGATTAATCCGGCTTAGGAATAAGTTATAGATTTCAACGGCTAAGAAGAGCGCAAGATTGGTTGTTGTTCACCCTTGATTCACGCAGGGATGTATTATCAAGGTATGCACAAGTAGCTAGAGTTTCAACTTAGGGATAAGAAGAAACCATTGAAGAACGCTCTGCCGAACCTTGAAGGTTTCTGCCCAGATGCCCAAGTAATTGCCCAACTAGTCGCCGAGGCAACCATCGATTAGTTGCCAAGGCAACCCCATTGTGCAAGTTGCCACGGCAACTGAGTTGCCCTTGCACTCTTTTACCAAGACGATTCAATCGGCTATCACACCTTAACTCACGATAACCTGGTCTGTCTCTCTCATTTGATCTCATCTATTCTTTTACTTTATTGCTTTCTAGTTTAGTTATTAGTTAAACTCCTATAATCTTCTATTTGTGTTTTTACTTTTTATAGTGCAAAAGATTAGAATCTTGAAGTGGCATCAATCCCTATGGAGACGATATCTTTTATACTATAACTTGCGACGTGTACACTTGCACAATTGCGGAGCACTTATTAAGCGCAACAAGTTTTTGGCGCCGTTGCCGGGGATTGGCAATAGCGACTTTGTTTTTATTTTCTTGCACTTTCTTTTTATTTTTCTTGTTTAAGATTCAAAGGGCTAACAAACTTTGGTTTTGCATTGGTATATGACCAGGGCGAGACCGATTACACCAGAATATCCCTTTGATCCAGAAATCGAACGAACCTTACAAAGACTTAGACGAAAGTTAAAAGTAGCAATGGCTAATTAAGACGGCAATATGAATCAAGATGTTCCAGCAGGAGGAGAGATTCTTGCACGAAATAGAACTATTCGAGACTATCTTGAAGAAGATCTTGATGGACTTAATCCAGGAGTTGTCGCACCTGAAATTGAAGCCGACCACTTTGAGTTGAAACCGATGATGTTTAATATGATCAACACAATTGGTCAATTTGGCAGCTCAGCAACTGAAGATGCACGACAACATCTTAAATCTTTCCTCAAGATTTGCAACTCGTTCAAAATACACGGAGTCACCCCCGATGTTTTACGATTAAGATTATTCCCCTACTCACTGAGGGATATGGCGAAAGCATAGTTGAATAGCATTCCTACCGGATCAATAGGATCTTGGACCGATCTTTGTCGTGATTTCCTTGCTCGGTTTAATCCTGCAAATTTGACTGATAAGCTTCGTAACGACATTACTTCTTTTCGGCAGGCAGATGATGAATCTATGTACGAGGCTTGGGAGCGATATAGAGAACTTCTACACAAGTGCCCCCTACACGAATTCTCGGTGTGGACACAAGTAACAATGTTTTACAACGCCGTGAATACACCAACAAGGATGATGCTAGATGACTCGGCAAATGACATACTCCTAGATAAGTCGCTGGAGGAAGCAATGCAAATTCTAAATAGGCTTGCCAAGAATGATTATCAATTCCCTTCTACTAGAAGAGAAGGAGTTAGACGCCAAGCCACAATACATGAACTAGGATCATCAGACTCAATTTCGGCACAATTGGTCACTTTAACCAAGATGGTCCAGAACATGCAGAAACCAAACAACACACATGAGGTCAAGGTAATGGATTCTTTTTGTGAGTTATGTGGTGGTAACCATGATTCTTCTGAATGTATGCAGAATCTGGAATCCAGCTTCTATGTGGGGAATTACTACCGGAACAACAATGTGATGTCCAATACATACAATCCAGCTTGGAAGAAGCACCTGAATTTTTCATGGATTAATCCCAACAATGCTCTGAACCAGAACAATCAGAATGCACAAGCGTCAGGATTCTAGCAGAATATGCCACGACAACAGTTGCTGCAGCAACAACCGACAACATCTAGTTCTTTAGAAAATTCTCTAAATGCTTTTATGTTGAAAACCAAATCTTATATGGATGAGAATAGTAATTTCATAAAAAGAACTGATGCTTTTATCAACAGGACCGAGATGAGATTGCAAAACCAAGAGGCGACAATCAAATCATTGGAAAATCAAGTCGGACAACTTGCTCAAAACCTGAATACTAGACCGCAAGGAGGTTTACCTAGCGATATTGAAGTCGCAAGAGGAACTGGCCATGAGCAATGTAAGGCGATCACCACTAGAAGTGGCCAACAACTTAAAGAGGCTCAAGCTCGCTCATCAAACAAAACTCCACAAAGAGATCAAGACAAACCTAGCGGCAAAGCCTCAGATGCTGAACCAGGAATTGACGCGGCAACCGGCAATAAGCATGCCTCGGCAACCGCTGATAAGGATGCCTCGGCAACCCCAGTTGACAATGCCTCGACAACTTCAATTGTCCCAGCAATGCCGTTAATCAGGTTTCAAACCAATGAAAGGATCGAAGATATCTGACTTCCACCACCATTCCCACAAAGGTTGAAGCGACAAAAGCAAGAATATCAATTCAAGAAGTTTCTTGATATCCTAAAACAAGTCCACATCAACTTGCCATTGTTGGAAGCAATTGAACAAATGTCGAACTATGCCAAGTTTCTTAAAGACATTGTGTCCAAGAGAACAAGGCTAGGAGAGTTTGAAACAGTTGCCGCAATAGAGGGATGCATGGCCATGTTGCACAATCGTATGTCACCCAAGTTGAAGGATCCCGGAAGTTTCACAATACACTGTTCCATTGGAAACAAATATGTCGGGAAAGCATTATGCGACCTTGGGGCTAGCATAAACTTGATGCCTAAATCGGTTTTCCAGAAACTAGGAATCAGGAAGGCAAGACCTACAACAGTTATGCTACAGCTAGCTGACAGATCCTATGTGCATCCAGAGAGAAAAATCGAAGACATACTGGTAAAAGTTGATAAATTTATTTTTCCCGCTTACTTTATTATTTTGGATTGTGAAGCAGATGAGCATACACCTATCATTCTCGGGAGACCATTTCTAGCAACAGGGAGAACCTTGATCGATGTTGAAAAGGAAGAACTTGCAATGAGGGTGAATGACCAGCAAGTTAAACTAAATGTGTTCCAAACACTAAGGCATGCCAATGATCCAGAAGAATGCCAACTTCTTTATGCCACGGCAGAGCTTAACTTCGACGAGGAATTTAGTTGCCTCGGTAACTACATTGATGATCAAGAGGAACCTGAGGAGTATGAAGAACCGGTCGATGAGGAACAACAAGAAGAGGCAAATTGGCTAGTCAATCGACTAGGTACATACTTTGAACCACTGGATTACTCAGGTAAGGAAGGTAAGCTCGAAAAGCCCTCTATTGAACAACCACCGATTCTTGAGTTGAAACAGTTGCCAGAGCAACTAAAATATGCATACTTAGGAACCGATAATACATTGCCTGTAATTATTTCTTCTAAGTTACAGCCTGAGCAGGAAAAGAAGCTGATCAAAATGTTGAGGCTACACAAAAAGGCAATAGGGTGGACAATTGCCGACTTGAAGGGAATTAGCCCAGTAGTGTGCATGCACAAGATTTTGTTGGAAAATGATCACAAACCTTCAATTGAGGCCCAGAGGAGACTGAATCATGCCATGAAAGGGGTTGTAATAAAAGAAATCATCAAGTGGCTGGACGTCAGCATTATATACCCTATCTCTGATAGTACATGGGTAAGTCTGGTACAATGTGTGCCGAAAATGGAGGTATAACGGTGGTAAATAATGAAAACAATGAACTCATTCCAACCAGGACTATGACCGGATGGAGGGTTTGTATGGATTATTGAAAGCTAAACAAAGCTACTAGGAAAGATCACTTCCCATTACCTTTTATTGATCAAATGCTTGACCGTCTTGCAGGTAAACCCTTTTATTGTTTTCTTGATGGTTATTCAGGTTACAATCAAATTGCCATAGCACCAGAAGATTAAGAAAAGACAACCTTCACATGTCCATACGGTACTTATGATTTTCGAAGGATGTCGTTTGGATTGTGTAACGCCCCGACAACCTTCCAAAGATGCATGATGGCACTCTTTTCAGACATGGTCGAAGACATCCTTGAGATCTTTATGGATAATTTTTCTATTTTTGGTAATGCCTTCGATAGTTGCCTCGGCAATTTAGGAAAAAGTGTTGGCAAGATGTGAATAAACTGATTTAGTCCTGAATTGGGAGAAGTGCCATTTTATGGTAGATGAAGGAATAATGCTCGGCCACAAGATTTCATCCAAGGGAATTGGAGTAGACAAAGCCAAGGTGGACGTGATCGAGAGATTACCCCCACCAAGTTCAGTTAAAGGAACTCGAAGCTTTCTTGGATATGCAGGTTTTTTACAGGAGGTTCATTCATAATTTTTCTAAAATCACTAAACCCTTGTGCAATTTGCTTGAACAGGATAAAGCCTTCGATTTTGATGATTCTTGCGCCCAAGCATTCGAAACCCTAAAGGAAAAGCTTGCCTCGGCACCTATTGTCATTCCACCAGATTGGACGCTACATTTTGAGCTCATGTGTGATGCAAGTGATTTCGAAGTAGGAGCAGTCCTAGGCCAACGCACAGGTAAGACCTTCCATGTGATATACTACGCTAGTAAAACTCTTAATAGTGCTCAAGTGAATTACACAACAATGGAGAAAGAGTTACTAGCTGTAGTTTTCGCATTTGACAAGTTCCGATCCTATTTGATTGGTACAAAGGTAATTGTTCATACGGACCATTCGGCAATCAAATATCTATTTGCTAAAAAGGATGCCAAACCTCGTTTGATTTGTTGGATATTACTTTTACAAGAATTTGATGTTGAAATTAAAGACAAGAAAGAGCAGAAAATCAAGTGGCCGATCACTTATCACGTTTAGAACGCAATAGGGAGGAGGACGCAGATCTAGAGATATGCGATGCATTCCCGGATGAGCAACTTTTAGTTGCCTCGACAATCATGGATGTGCTTGCCTCGGCAACCCTCGACGCCTCGGTAACCATGGACGCGCATGCCTCAGCAACCCTTGACACCTCAGCAACTATAGACGTGCATGCCTTGGTAACTCTCGACGCCGCAGCAGCCCTTGACGTGCATGCCTCGGCAACCATGGACGCGCATGCCTCTACAACCCTCGACGCCTCGGCAACTCTCGGCGCTGCAGCAGCCCTTGACGCGCATGCCTCGACAACCCTTGACGCCTCAGCAACCATGGACGCGCATACCTTGGCAACCCTCGACGCCTCGGCAACCCTAGACGCACACGCCTCGGTAATTTTGAGAGCAGTCGCCACGGTAGCACATGTCTCGGCAATACCCTGGTACGCGGATTTAGTTAATTTCCTTGTTTATGGTATTTTACCTTATGGTCTTACTCACCAAGGGAAGAAGCGGTTCTACCATGATGCTAAGCATTACTTTTGAGATGAGCCTCTTTTGTTTAAACAATGTGCAGATCAGGTTATACGCCGAAGTGTCCCTGAAGAGGAGCAGCAAAATGTACTCCGGCAATGCCATTCTTCACCCTATGGAGGACATTTTGGAGGAACTCGTACCGCGGCCAAAGTTTTGCAATCCGGTTTGTATTGGCCAACATTGTACAAAGATGCCCAAGACTTTTACAAGCAATGTGATCGTTGCTAGAGGACAGGCAATATCTCTAGACGACATGAGATGCCACTCCAAAACATCATCGAGGTAGAATTGTTCGATGTATGAGGGATCGATTTTATGGGACCTTTCCCATCTTCGTTCGGCAACCTCTACATTCTACTTGTCGTCGACTATGTGTCTAAATGGGTTAAGGCAGCTGCAAGTCCCAACAACGATTCCAAGACCGTGTAACGGTTCTTGCAGAAAAATATATTTACACGGTTTGGGATGCCGAGAGCAACTATTAGTGACGAAGACAAGCATTTTGACAACAGACTTATTGCCAAGATGTTGTAACGCTTTGGCGTATCACACAAGATTGCCACGGCATATCACCCACAAACCAATGGGTAAGCAGAAATTTCCAACCGAGAATTGAAGGGTATACTCGAGAAAGTTGTAAATCCCTCTAGGAAGGATTGGTCATTAAGACTAGATGACCACTTTGGGCATATCGCACTGCATTCAAAACATACCATCTACCGGTGGAAATCGAACACAAGGCATATTGGGCAATCAAGACCATGAACATGGATTGGGAAAGTGCCGGACAAAAGCGTTTGTTGGACCTCAACGAGATAGAAGAATTTCGTGCACTCGCCTATAACAATGCACGAATCTACAGGGAGAAAATAAAGCAATGACATGACAATAAACTACTGCCGCGGCAATTCACGCCAGGGCAACTAGTTCTCCTATTCAATTCTCAGCTAAAACTTTTACCGGGAAAGCTGAAATCAAGATGGTCGGGACCAATCGAAGTTGTCAAACCATTCTCCCATGGTGCCGTGATAATCAAGTCCATCACTGACGAACATGAATTTAAAGTTAATGGACAAAGATTGAAGCACTACAACGGTGCCTATGTGGAATGTAACAAAGAAGTTGTCACCTTAGGAGATGCATGAGCATGCTCTCCTTTCGATATTTTATTTTTATTTTTTTTATTATTTTCGATTACTTTTTTTATTTTATTCAAACTAAATTTTTTATTATTTATTATTATTATTATTATATTTTTTAGGATATATTTTCTTTTTTTATCTTTTTAAGTTTAAGAATCCCTTTACATATCTTTATTTATTTTCTTTTATTAGTTTATCTTTAATTTTAATCCTTTTTTGATTTGTCTTTGAATTGTAGGAAAAGAGTTCAAGATAAAGAGGAATTTTGATCCAAGAAGGAAAACATCTTCAACAAGGAAATTAATGGGCTGAATCTAAGGCTTATATAAAGCCTCCAACTTACCCTAATTAAACCCCCTAGCCGTCACCCTTCCCTAAATCGAAACCTCCTTTATTTTCTATCCAAAATTAATCTCACTCACTATATTTACTACCTATATTTTCTATATAACCCATCACCCTTAACTTCCAAGAAACATATTTCTACTTTTCATCTTGCAACTCTTTAGTTTCTTTTATTTTCTTTTCTTTGTTTTAACAAAACTCACAACCACGATCATCCATGGCATCCAAAATTAAATTTTTGGTTCATCCAAGTTCCTCCAAAGAACCAAGATACAAGAAGTTTGCTAAACCGGTGGTTCAAGAAAGATTTCACTCCAAGTTTGAAAGTCAGAAGATTTATGAAGAACAAGTCGGACGATAAGGACAACCCTGTACGAGGATCGATTCAACCATCGGCAACAAGGAAACAACCATCGCGTTCAAGCAAGAGAATCAAGACACCAACCAAAAGGAAACTAATCATCCACGACGACGAACTCTCGGAGTAAGTCCTCGTTTGCATTTTATTTTTCTTTATCTTTAATGCATGCATTGAGAACAATGCCTCACTCGAGTTTGGGGGGATTGTTAGTACTTAGTTACCATGTTTAGCTGCATTCATCTTAAGTATTGCATTTAGGATACATAAATTGCTTGTCAAGCCTTTAGTTGGAACAAGAATTGTCTAGATTTGATGAATATCTGATGATGACTTTGCCAATGCACTTAATTGATAAAATTTTTATTCTAGGATAACCATGGAAAAACTTAGAATTTTACTATGATGCTAAATTTGATGAAACACTGTTGTGGTTTGATTGATTTAAGGAATTCTAGTAAACTTAGGTTGATAACTAAAAAAATTTTGGGGATTAGAATAAAAATTGGATGAATGCTAGAGGTGCCCAAAATTGGCTCTAGCATGTGCTAAGAAATTGATCGCTAAAGGTGCCCGAAACTGACTTTAGTATGTGCTAAAAATTGATCGCTAGAGGTGCCCGAAACCAGCTCTAGTCGAATAAATTAATTAACTTAAGAAAATTAAAAACAAAACACTAGAGGTGCCCGAAACCGGCTCTAGTTAAAACATGTTAAAAGAACCCAATGAAGTAATTTGAAAACCTCTTGTTTGCCTAGAATCTGGAAAACCAACTTGCATACAACTCCGCACACACTCACAAGCATTATAGTTTGATTCCGAGTAACTCCTAAGTTTGCCAAAAAATGAAAAACCAACCATACTTTGTGCCTCGGTTCTGAGAATTGAAATCAAGTTCAAAGCTAAGTTTGTGAAAATTAAAGTCTTGGCAGGTAATTATTAGTTTGCATTGCTTGAGGACAAGCAATAGTTCGAGTTTGGGGGTGTGATAAGTGTTCAAAAGTACTATTTTTCTTACCTTTTTTACTCATATTATTGTTAGACTTAGGCTCATATTAGTTACATAATTAGTCATTCATGCATTAATCTATGTTTCCTTCCATCGTTGAGCTTGATTGCATAACTTGGTTGCTTTTGTGGGAAAAGATGCTGCTTTGGTGTGTTTTGTGTGTATGTGCAGAATCACTTGCCAAAGCAAGGCTAGAGCTAGTTGCCAGGGTAATGCATGAAGGAGATGTCGAGCTAGTTGCCAGGGCAATACATGAAGGAGACGCCAAGCCAGTTGCCAGGGCAATTGTTGATAAAGAATAATGTGATATGGTAGTCGAAATTGATGACTAGACAAGCCCAAGATGACGTGAAGAAAAGCTAAATCCCAAAGGAGTTTGATTTCCAGAAAGAGGTTAAAGAAGAATTAAATTCCAAGAAGATAGGAGAAGTTCTAGAATTAATATAATTATAATAAAGAATTATATTCTTTAAAGATAATTTAACTCCAACTTAACTTCCTCCTCAAAGAAGGACTTTGACCTATAAATTAGAGGCCATACCGTCAACTCCAGAGGGGGAGAGAAAGTAGAGAGAATTTTTGACAAGCATCAAGGGCAATGAGGGTTTCGACAAAGCTCTATCCATTCTTCATATTTTTCTTTCTTGTTCAATTAGGTTCATGCTAGGAATTCTTTATCTTGTGTTTCTTTGGAACCTAGCCATGAACTAAATCTATTTGGCTAAGGTTATTGTGTCTTGTGGTTGTGAGAAACTATTGGATTTTGTTTAGGTAATAAGAGTTTGCACTTTTCTATTCAAGGTTTATTCATTCTTGGTTCTTATTCTTGTTTGCGAGTGAATTGGGAGAGGATCTCGTAACTTCATCTATTTATCTAATATCGTGAGAGTTAGATTCAAGAAACGAATGAACATGATCTTTATTCAATCTATTGATGGTGAAGATTAATTCGGCTTAGGAATAAGTTAAGGATTTCAAAGGCTAAGAAGAACGCAAGATTGGTTGTTGTTCACCTTTGATTCATGCAGAGATGTATTATCAAGGCATGCACAAGTAGCTAGAGTTTCGACTTAGGGATAAGAAGAAACCATTGAAGAACGCTCTACCGAACCTTGACGGTTGCTGCCCAGATGCCCAAGTAGTTGCCCAACTAGTCGCCCAGGCAACCATCGATTAGTTGCCAAGGCAACCTCGTTGTGAAAGTTGCCCTTGCACTCTTTTACCAAGACGATCTAATCGGCTATCACACCTCAACTCACGATAACCTGACCTATCTCTATCATTTGATCTCATCTATTCTTTTACTTAATTGCTTTCTAGTTTAGTTATTAGTTAAACTCATATAATCTTCTATTTCTGTTTTTACTTTTTATAGTGCAAGAGATTAAATTCTTGAAGTGGCACCAATCCTTGTGGAGACGATATCTTTTATACTATAACTTGCGACGTGTACACTTGCACAATTGCGGAGCACTTATTACGCGCAACAGTAGTCATATCCATATGCTTGTTAAATAGTACAATTGTGCTACAAGTGAGCTTTTGGTTTTAACCGATTGATGTCATATGCGTTATGTTCTTAATGTTTAAATACTTTAAAGAAAGTTTATAAGAAAACAAGAAACCATCATGTTAGTCTATGATTGGTTAAAAAGAAAATTTAAAATTTTTGGTTCCGATTTCGATTTTCCCTACAATAACATTCTCAACTCTAGTTTTTCTTTTAAGTCGGGTTGAGGACGTTACATTCTTTGCCTCGATGATTGCAGTTCTCTTCCCATCCCATGATTCAGGAAGAGAGTAGAGTAGCTTCTGGACAAGCTTGTCTTCAGGAATGATTTCACCGAAGCCCTTGAGACCATTTACTATAACTGAGAACCGATCGAACATTTTGGAGACGCTCTCATCCAGCTCCATCTCAAAGTTCTCGTAGCTTAAGTCGAGGATCACGATCTTGGTTTCCTTTACGTCATTAGTGCCTTCGCAAGTGGTCACTAACTTGTACCACACCTCTTTTGCATTTGTGCACTATGACATGTTGGCATACATATCGGGACAGAGTGCACAAAACAAAATATGTAGGGCATTGTCGTTGATTTGGAGTCTTCTCTGATCTTTTTCGGTCATTTCCACCCTTGTCTTCGGAACAAGTCTCCATTCATCGTCTCTCTTCATAGGAATTGCCGGTCTGTCTTCCACTACATCTCAAACGACATAGTCGGTAGATTTGATGAAAAGTCTCATCCGGTTCTTCCAATAGGGATAGTTATCCCCATTGAAGTATGGTGGCTTGGTGATCGATTGTGACTCGAACAAGTTTGGCCCGGAGGTAGATGCCATGGCTTTGAATGAATGGATGATCAACACTCTTCAAGGATCGCCTCTTATGGATGTGAAACCTTCAAAGAGTTAGGCTCTGATACCAATTGTTGAGTGGTTCAATGGAATGGAAAGTGGCCAAGAGAGGTGAATTGGCTATTGAAATTTGGAGGGAGCAAATTGGAAAATGAAAGAATAAGGACAAGGCAAATTATAGTGGTTCAAGCTTCTAACAAGCTCTACATCCACTACCTTAACTTTCACTAAGGATTTTCAACAATCTTCACTATATGTTATTCCCCTTTTCTAAGCTTAGGAGGTAACATTTACAATCGGTTAATCTTTCTACCAAAAGATTAACCCAAAAGACTCTATTTACAAAGAAGTTTTTGGAAAATAAAAGATATCTCTCACAAGACTGAATATTACCCAATTTACAATCAAACACTCCCTAAACTTGAAATAAAGATTTACAATAAAGATTACAAACAAGTTGGGTACAAGTATTTGACTCTATAAAGCACAATGATTTAGATAATTGCTTGGATGTTGCAAGTAGGTTCAATCGTTGTTGCTGGTGCTTTGAAGACTTGTTTTTATACCCTTGTATTGAATTCTAGCCGTTTGGGTGGTTGAGATCATTAATCTAGCCGTTGGGCTGCATTTTTGGTGCAATAAATGCTCTTCAATTGCCTAGCGTATCGGTACCTGTCTCAAAGAAGAAAAAGCTGTTGTGACTGAAAAACCATGGGCATATCGATACGCGGGACGTATCGGTATGGTTCAAGTGTAAATCAGGAGGCGTATCGATATGCATATACCGTATTGCTCACTGGAATCCTTGGTTGGATTTTAACAAAAAGTGTATCGGTACGCTATGGGGCATATCGATACGGTTAACGGTCATTTAAATTTTTGTGATTCCAATAATTGACAAGAAACGGTCGAAACTATTAAATGCAAAGATTTATCAAACATCATCAAATCGTATCGATATGGTGACCAATCGTATCGATACGGTGACCAATCGTATCGGTACGCTATAGCCTTTGAATATATTTCTTTATAAAACGGTATCGATATGGATGCAACCGTATCGGTACGCTATAGCTTGAAAACTTGCCCAGATGAATATCGTATCGATAAGGTGTTAACCATATCGGTACACTTTTATCGATTGGAATTCTAGTAAAGGAAAACCGTATCGATACGACTTAAGCGTATCGATACGCCTGGGCGTAGAGTTAAATTTTGGCTTTGAAAATACTTAGAAAATTTTGAACGCTTGAAATATTTTTGACTTGAAGGTTCTTTTGATTCAAATGCTTGTCAATTAAGTAAGTCTTTCAAAAACTTAAAAATTTATTTGTATATGCAAATAAACCCTTATACAATTTGTTATATCAAAATCAATATAGGTTTTACACATTACAAACAATATTCAAGAACATGATATATAAAAATATTTTATGTTCGTAAATACATCAATCTACACAAATTTAAATATTGTTCATCAATAAGACAATAATCATAAGGTAAAATCTACTTCTCACTTTTGTTTTTTTTTTATACATTAAAAGAGTTTTTTAAAACCAATGGGGTTGCTTTAAAACAAAACAAAAGTTAGGTGACTCCAATGAAAGTTTTAAAATTTCGGTGACCAAAATAAAAGCGTTTCAATAGTTCAGTGACCATTTATATAGTTTACCCTTGAAGAAAAGGAAAACTAATAGGCCATGTCAACATTTTCTAACGAAAGTTAACGGGAGAGACCAAAATAAAAGCAAAATAAAAATTAGGTGACCCTAATAAAAAATTTAAAGTTCAGTGACCAAAATAAAAGTACCCTAAATGTCCGATGAATATTGGTGTACTTTACCCTAAAATGTAATTATGTTAGTCATGTTAAATTTGTGGTTTATTTTTGTCGTTATGTGGACAGTTGTTTGTTGTCGTAATGCCTCGGAAAATGTTTCTCATGTTCTTCGGTCTTGTTCCAAGGCTATGCAAGTGTGGCGCCACTTAATCTTACCTGGGAATTTAGGTGATTTCAATGTTATGGAGGTTTAAGATTGGTTCATTAGTAATATTACTAATCCAAAGAGGTTTGTTTCAGAATCAGATGGATGGCCTGCCAGGTTCGCATTGATTTGCTGGTTACTCTGGACACGACGAAATAAAGAAATCTTTTCGGAATATTTTCAGGCTCTGATCAAAAATTCAAACATAAATTAAATGATTTAAATATATTATTTTCATTATTTTGTTAAAAAATATTATAAATACAACTAAAAAATAAGGACAATCACTGACTTATTAAATTATTATTTGAAAAGTTTATCAAATTATGAAAGTAGAAGGTGGAACCCTAAACAGTTGTTCATGCTATTCTTCCTTACAAGACGTCACTGCTATAGCGTGAATCAGTTTTGGAAGAGTGTAGGTGAATGGAGGCTGATTTGAGAATGGTCGAGACATAGATTAATAGCTTTTCAGGATTGGAGGCATGGACGATGCTAGGATTTGAGATTGAGAGTAAAATATAAATGTTTGAAAGTGAGAGATAAACTTAAAAATAAACTAAAATTTAAAAAAAATTTATGTAGGAAGGCAAAAGTGAATTTTTTTTTGGAAAGGCATGATCTGATGAGTACAACGCAGTGGGTTAAATCTGCACATAGTTGGGTGAAAGTCAACGCCGATAGAGCGGTTCGAATAAGTGACGATGAAGAGGCATGTGCCGGGGTAATCCGTGATGAAGATGGTAATTGGTGCGTTGGTTTCTCAAGAAGTTCAGGTTATTGGTCTGTGATTATTGCTGAACTTTAGGCAGTCCATGACATTCTTATTCATGTATAGCGATACGGATCTCGGCGAGTGGAGTTGGAACCAAATAACTTAAAAATTACTAGATTATTAAGGGTGATTCTACGGCACTAAAAAATCATACTGTTGAGGAGAAGATCAAAGAATTGTTGGGACGCGATTGGCAAGTACAACCTCGACATATTAGTAGAACGCAAAACAAAGTGGTTGATGGTTTGGCTGCTCTTTGCAGAGGTCAACCCGTTGGAGTGGTTTCTTTCTTGGATCCTCCAGCTGCTGTTACTGGTCTGCTGATTAATAATATCTATCTGATTAGATTAGCTCTTTCTTTAGCCCAAAAAAAAAACAAGAAACCTTTGGGTTATGGTTTCTAGCTGTAATTGCACCAACAATATATATTTTAATGTGTAATGCTTTAGGTAAATTAATATTTTAAGAACAAATCAAGGGACCGTAATAATTGTTCCAAAGTTTTTAAATTAATAATTTAATATAAACAAACATCAATGGGATAAAATTGATGTTGAAAGGGCCCTGTTTCCTAAAAGTGTTAGTCCGAACGAAACGAATTTATTGAATATGCATAAATGTTTGGGTATGATGGGAAGACATGGTGGGTAGGGATTTATATAGAATTTTACATTGGAGTAAATTTTTAGGTAAACTACACCAAAAGACACTGAGTTATAGTCTTTGATTCAAAAATATCATCAAACTTTAAAAATATTCAAATCTAACACTGAATTTTAGTTTTTTTACTCGAAAATGCCACCTTGTGTAAACTTTAGTTTTGCTTGAGGAAAAATATTAAAAACATATGCTTAGAGGGGGTTTAAACTCAAGACACTCAAACACAAGGGCTAAACCTTAACCATTTAACAAACTTGAAATTATATCATATTTTACCATAAATATTATATATCTCAAACTATTCGAGATTAATTCAATTTTTTATGAAATAAATAATACTATATATAATATTAATATATAAAAATATAAAATATATTATTTACATACATATCGATATATAAATAAAAATATAATTTTTATAATTGTTATATATTATTAATAATATAAATATATTATTTTTAAAACCCAAAATATTCATAAAAATAATATATTTATATTATTAATAATATACAAAAACCCCAAACCCTAAATTGTTAGCCCACAAACCCTCAAATCTAAACCCTAAACCTTAGAGTATAGAATTTAAGGTTTAGGGGTTTTATATACTATTTTTATGAATATTTTGGATTTTTTAAAAATAATATATTTATATTATAAATAATATGTTTTTATTTAAATTATATAAACTTATCTATTTGGTTCAACCAAATTATTTTATGAAAAAATAATACTATAATTAAAATTAATATATAAATAATATAAAATATATTATTGCATATATATATCAATATATATAGTTCGGTGACATTTTCGAGTCAATGACCATAGTTTAGTGGCATCGGTGTAGTTTACCTAAACTTTTTATCTTATAGAGTTATGTGAAAATTTAAAAGATTTTAAAAGTATGAAATCAGATTATAATTTTTTAAAATTATATAAGAAGTACAATCATGCTTTAATTTATCTAGCTCATCTGATGATAGGATTCAGAACTTGGTGACCGTCCCTAATGTTAATAGAACTAAGTACAATTAGACGAGGATAAGGAATTTTTAAGACGAAGTGTTGAAGAGAGATGATAGAAAAAATCGGAATAATAGAAATAGTAAATGGTTGTGAGTGAAAATTAGTGAGAATTGAGAAAGTTGTGGTGGGTGAAATGATTTTAGTGAGAATTTTATAAATAGAATTATGAAAGTTTGGTTTGGTTGAAAATTTTAAAAATGGTTTATAGAAATTGAGAAAAATAGAAAATAATAGAGTTGGTGTTAATTTTAGTTTTTGTAATTTAGTAAAATTTTATTTCGATGGTTTTATTATATTTTGTAACCAAATAGAAGATTCACTATGTCATATTGGGTTAGAAATATCTATGCACAAATACTATTTTATAATCACCTTTAAATTATTTAAATTTGAGTCACCAATGATTGGCTTAAAATTCCTTTTAAAATTATCGTGTAGCCTAGCATTGAATCACATTTATAAAGTCATAATAACCAAAAGATAAGTAGCGATTAAATCTTTTTACAAATTAAAGCATCGTATAATAAACAACAATATACCAAAATAATATAAGTTTAAAGTTGCATATTTAAAATACCATAAGGTCCTATAAATACATAGTTCAAAACTAAAAATTAAAATATATATCCTATTTAAAATTATATTTAAAAATTCTCGTCGGTATACTCCTCAATGCAACTAAGTCTCACTAACATGCGAACCAAACAATATAAACTATAAGCTTTATAAACTCAATAGTACATTTCTATTTTACTATATATATGCATTTCATAAACATAAACGAGCAACCAGCAATAAGGCACGAATATGGCAAGCTAGTAGCTACCTATGGTTCTACGTAATAAAGTATAGAATTGTTTATGAAAGTCGAAGGGTGAGTGGGTCCAAGCGTCACGTGAAGAGTGGCATAATGTCCACGTAAGAGACAAACAAAGATTGTGAAAAATTATTAGATGTCATCGGTTCATCACGTTATTTGTAATTTCAGTTAATATAATACATTTATATTAATTTTTTTTCAAATAATTACCCAATTTTTTACATGTAAAGAAAAGATAAAGACTCATCTTAAATAAAAATGATATAAATAAATTATATTGACCTGAACCACCAATGACTTGAGTAGCTGGTCCATCTAATAATTTTTGGGTAAACTATACAAATGACCACCGATCTTTAGGGTTAGTATTGAAATGACCACCGATATTTTAATTTTGTCAAAATGAACACTCAACTATTGATATGGTTCCAATATAGCCACCAGCCGTTAAAACCTAACGGAGAGACTGACTTGGCAGTTAAAAGAAAATTGTATAATTACGTATTTAGTCTCCGTTATTTACACGTTACCTTATTGGAGGGGTTTATTTATTTATATTTAATTTAATTAATTTATTTTCCTCCCTCAATCAAATGGTGACACGTGTCACCAGATGGGGGGAATGGAATTGGAGACTAGGGAAATCGAACCAAGGACCTCCAAGCAATGGGAGCATTATGCTTGCCAAGCCATTTTCGTGATATAAAACACAACTTTTTATATATTTTTTATACCGTTTTGATACCCAGAAAAATAAAGGGAAAAATGACATCAAAGGGATTCGAACACAAGACCTTGTATTGTAAGGTAGTGTATGCTTGCCACTGGAACAAACATATTTTTATGCTATAAAATACAATATTTAATATATATGGTATCCGGTTGTTGATGCCTAGAAAAAGAAGGAAATGTGGTTTTAGAAAACTTGAACATGACGTACTTATGATACACAAAAACATCTAACCCAATTAAATAAATATAATAATTAAATTAAAGTTAATAATATTTTGTATATATTTTAAATTATAGTTTAAAAATTATAGTTTAAACTGAGAAACCGAGATTTAATCTTCATTTAGCGAATACAAATTCACGATTTATATACAAATTCGCTAAATGAAGATTAAAACGGTATCCAAACGGTATAAAACATATATAAAAAGTTGTGTTTTTTCCCTTCATTTTTCTGGGTATCAAAACGGTATAAAACATATATAAAAAGTTGTGTTTTATATCATGAAAATAGCTTAGCCTAGTGGCAAGCATACTACTCCCATTGCTTGGAGGTCCTTGGTTCAATTCCCCCAGCCTCCACTTACATTTTCCCCACCTAATTAAACAATCAATTTATTTTATTAAATTAAAATTAGGACCAAATTGATTAAATATATAAATAACGGGGACTAAATGCGTAATTATACAATTTTCTTTTAACTGCCACGTCAGTCTCTCCGTTAGGTTTTAACGGCTGGTGGCTATATTGGAACCATATCAATAGTTGATTGGTCATTTTAACAAAATTAAAAGATCGGTGGTCATTTCGACACCAACCCTAAAGATATGTGGTCATTAATATAGTTAACCCATATTTGTTTTCTAAAGATTGCTTATGAAAATCGCAGCTCCACCAATCAAAGACGTCGTCCCACGTGGGACTTTACCAAACAACCTATTAGGCTATTACATCATTCATAGAATCAAAACAATAACAACAAAATTTTATTATTAATTTATTTTCCAAATTCAAAGCTTGTTCAATTCTCATTATCATCACCATCACCATCTTTTAATATTACATATTATACTACAAGTTTGTCATTCTCTTGAATTTTGAACTCTTTCCTTATTATTCCTTCTCTACCCTCCTACTTTCTCTTTTCCTATCTACTTTTGCCTTCCATTTTCTAGCTTCTTCTTCGTCTCTCTTTTTTATCTATAAATTTTCCCAGTTTTCCCAGCCTTCTGGTTTTAGCTATAACCCTAACTACTGTTCAAGAGCTTCTCTCTTTTAATACTAATATTAGTTTTGTATTATTATGGCCGATTCTTCTTCCTCTTCTTCGTATATTCACATGGTAAGTCATAGTCTAATCTTTTTAATTTTATTTCCATTTTTTGTTGGTTAATTTAATTGTTGATAAGGAAGATGATCAAATATGATTCTACGAATCACCAAGTGTTTGGACCAATTGGTTACGGATTGTTTTAGCTTATCTTAGATCGACTTTGAAACTTTTAGAGTACAACATCGTTGAATATTTAATGAGGTTTTTGTTTTTATAGTTTTATATGACTCGACGAGATTAATCATGGGCAGAAATATATTTGGTTTTTATAAATAATATATTGATGAACTTGTATGTATGTATATATAAACGCAGGTGCACCGTCTTATAGAAGAGTGTTTGATATTTAACATGAGCAAAGAAGAGTGCATGGAAACTTTGTCTAAGCATGCAAATATAAAACCAGTTATTACTTCTACAGGTATTAATTAATTATATATATATGGGGGAGGGGGGGGGGGAACTGGAAAGTAATTAAGGGTGTTAAGTTTTGCAGTTTGGAATGAGCTGGAGAAAGAGAACAAGGAGTTCTTCGAGACTTACACAAAGGGAAACCATGAAAGAGCTACTGAGATACAGAAAAGTCAAAGGATTCAGACAAGTCTTAATAATGGCAAGGACTGATTATCTGCATCTTGAATCAAGTCTTTGGATTGTTACACCTATTCACAGGGATTTAAATTGCGTTTCAGCAGCATCTTTAATCGTTGTATTTTATCGCAGTTGCGGATATAACGAATGTTGTTGCGGTCATCGTAAATTATTATTTTTTGTAATAATAATTTTGAACAGTGCCGCAACCGCTATTTGAATCCCGCGATATTCAACTTCATTTCTTCTTCCTTGCGAATAGTAAATATAGTTTTTTCTTAAAATAAAATGTTATGGACAGAAAATTAAAAAATGCTCTGAAATACTTGGAAGGGGACCACCTGAATTAGTTAGATTTTATATTAATTATATTTTAATATTGTTAGTATAAATAAACTATGAGGTTATAAAAAACATATGATATTTGTAAAACATTTGACTGTTGCTGACAAGCGTCGCAAACTGTCAAATAAATTATCTTTAATCTTAAATAAAATGGATAAATAATGTAGTAATAGAGAAGAAGGGTTGATCCACAAAGACTAAAGAGCTTCTGATGTTAAGAGGTTTTAATTATGACTTAAGAAAGAAAATAAAAAAAAAATTGGGAGATTTGATCAAGAAAGTAGAAAATACATGTAAAGTGATAAAAGCGAATGAATTTAAAGAAAATGACGAAAGTAAATTTTGAAAAGAAAATTAATAAAATAGAATAGCCTCGGGCCTCGCTTTGCCTCAATTCCAAACGATCATCGAATAAAATTTTACTCTGGATAAATGCCGGTTACAGTCTAAAAGGCTCAACTCTTGTAACTTATTTTTCTTTCTGGTAAACCGATAATTTAAAATCAATTTTTGAATTTCAGTTTTCTAGCTAGACTAACCATGACTATCGCCGTTAGGATACAACAGTTTAAAATCTGGAAAAACCCGACTCAGACTATGTTGTCTCAATGAGAATCAAGTCCGATCTTAATTTCCTTTAGCGGACCGCCGCTAAGTGTGTTCACAAGAAGTCGAATGTACTACAACCCGATCCTTCCTCCCAACTATAAATCGAAACAATATTCAAATCAACGAGCCCTTTTTGAATTTGAAAGTGTAAGGATTTTAAAATGAAAGGTTGATTGTCAATCCAAGTTTGCAGAAAATTGAGAAATATATTCGAAGATGTAAAGTACTTTTCAATTCTTACGATCGGAATTAAGACATTGCTATAGGCCTTTGGCTAATTGAAAAATTAACTAAGCATCGTATAAATCATACTTAGCATATTTTAAACATAGTAAGTAAAAACTTAAAAGTAAAAACAAGTAGAAAAAGAATTTTTTTATAGAAATTAAAACCCCAAGAATAAACAAATTCAAGTACATCTTTCAAGCTTCACCCTAAAAGGGTACTTATAGGCTTGAGAGAACTCTAAAGATAAAGAAATATTTAAAATAAAATACCTAAAGATAATCATAAAAACATTCAAATAGAAAGATCAAATCCTAAATGATAAAGTGGTAATTCCTAAATATTTAAATTCAAACTTAATTTAAAAATTCTAAGTGAATCTCGCCCGTTCGTCCTTCTAGATGATGTTGACTGTATCGCCTTTTAGAAGCTGCTGCTGATTGGACTACCGGAATCTGTCACGTTGGACATTGTCATACTCCAAATCATATACATGTGTCTAGCCTTGATTCCAAAAAATAACAACTGCAGAACATGCTCTTTTATTGTTGTTTTCTGGAAATTGAATTCCTGAGCGAATACGAATAAAAACAACTCAAATCAATAATATCATAGAATCAACAATGAGTAATTAATGATAAAATAATAACAAAATAAAACACTCATCAGCGGCTATTTTTCTCTCTAAATTTAGTGCTTATTGCTGAAACCTTTCATTTTATCATATTTCTTTTCTTTATTTCTTCTATTATTACCATTGGTATTGTTGAAACGTTCATTACATAAAACTTGGTTTATTTTGTGTTGAAACTGTGTAAAAGTAGGATAAGAGTGGAGGCAAGGGCGCTAGGCAATATCCATTGCAAGGAACAATGATTAAGTGTAAAGTGGGGGGAAAGGAAGAAAAACTTGCCCCTTCCCTTGCTATTTTCCTCAACCATCCCACTTATAAAACAATTGATCTCAAAATGCTATGTAAAAATTAGAAGTACGGTGTATTTTAAGGGTTTGTGATTAGGGTTTAAGATTTATTTTTTAGTGCTGAAACATAAAAAATGGAGCGGAAAGGGACAAAAGATTTTTGTTCATGAGAGAAACTATAAAAGGAAATTATGAAAAATAGGAATCGATGTCCCTTTATGATGCCTCTATTTATACCCCATACTAAAAAAATTAGGTTTAGAGTTTATGATTAAGATTTAAAGCTAGCGTTTAAAATTAGAATTTAAAGAATTGAGGTACACCGAAAAAGGGTAGATGAGTTTATCCCATTGAAGTGTATTATAATATTTATGTGAAAAAAAAGCAAGTGGTTATGAAAGTAAAAACTAAAATTAATAGTATGACCGAGTGAGTATTATTCAGCCTTTGGGGTTATTAATATGTGGGATTAGGATGATTATACTATATTCAGCCTTAATGGAACTGGTTAGCTATCAAGCACTCGATATTATCTACGGCTTTAATGGCAGTATTATACACAACTTCAATGTCATGAGTACTATTCAAATATCTTATATTGATGATGCATATATGTGAAATAGTTTTATAGTATACTCAATGAGTGAGTAAACTGAACTATGTTAGAGATAGTGTTAATGATATGCATATGTGAAGCTATACGAGGAAAAAGGGTGTTGGTTGACACTCAAAATTTTGAGAAATTTTTTTTATATATATTTTAAATGAAATATATATATAAAGAAATTAAGATCATTTTAAAAAGAAATTGACACCAGTTTAAAAATAATTAAAATCATTTAAAAGAAATCGACGCCCGATTCCCACACAATTTATTCACTTTTAATAAAATATGACGTAACACCTAAAATTTTAACGCCAGAATATACATTGTTTTTTACTTCACCCGATGTTATGAATGCATTGAGAAGTATAAATATGGAATATGGTCAAGTGGCATGACTCGTGATATCTCTCTATGTTTATGTACTTGCCTAGTGTCCATCCTTGATGCTATGAGATTAGTCATTTACTCCTTATGCTTTCTTGTCTATATTATGATTGGCATGCTTATGTTTCTAGATTTCATACAGTAGATCTGTACCCCCGAATTTAGTAAAGTTCAATGTTTGAAATTGTTTTCTATGTGCAGGTTAGTAGACTTGAGTGAGAGTCAATGGAGCAATATCTTCGAGAGATTTTACCATAACTTTATCAAAGTATAATATCTTAAATAATCCTTTGTTTTATACTATGATTAGTAACAAAGCTCTGGGTTTTGTATACTTATTCTCAAACTTGAATGATTATGATCTTAACCCCATTTTAAAATATTTATAAAATGGAGTATTGGTTAACGTGAAAGAAGAGACAAGAAATGGAGTACCCTTTTCTTGATGTTAATATTTCAAACGTTCTTGGAGAGCTTTTAAAAGACTAAGGGTTGTTGTTGTCTCAAATTGGCGTTTATTAATAACAACAATCCTAAATCACCACCTAATTAATTCTTAATGGGTGTTTGCCCACTTATTTTAACGCTTAAACGGGCGTTTGATGACCTCTAAATTTTTTCAACTTTTGGCCGACGGGGGTTGGAGAACAACAAGCTCAAACTAAGCCAACTTAATTAAATTTTCATAAATAAAGCGAGTTGAATAAATAAGTTATTGTTTTGCTCGGCAAGTATGAATACAAAGCCCTAGACAAGTCCTCATTTGATTAGCCATTCACTTGAGAAATGCTTTGTTTTTTAAGACAAGATCATTGAATTCTTTAGGAAAACTCGAGTTTAAAGAATAAATATCATCAAATTTGATATCAACCGCTATAATTTCTCATTCCAATATTTTGGAAAGAACCATACACTAGCTTAAACTGGTTTAAAGAGGGTGCTAGGCAACCTAGTTTAATTGTCGAGCTCGGTCAAAATGAAAGTATATATATATTCCAAATGATATCCTTTGAAGCTCGCAAATATTGTTGGAGTAACACAAAGGTGTAAATAAAATTTGACCACAAGAACAAATCAAGTTTCAAGACATGTTCACTTTTTACACTTAACAAAGTCCGCATGTGTGACCAAGACTTGGAATTTGTGGAAGAAAAAATTGGACCATCACGGGCCATTATTTATTTCTAATTAAATTAAATTAAATTATGAGATAAATAAGTAAATTAAAATAGTTCATATCTCTTTTAGAAAGAAACTATATTATTTAAGGCTATCTTATCGTAAATTAATTTAAATTAATATGAGATAAATAATGAATATAATAGATTAATCATTGAAGATCGATCATATGATTTAAATTATATTCTACAAAAATTCTCTTCTTTTTGAATAATTGGCACTATAAAAACGAATCACCTCTAAATTATTCAACACAACTTACAAATTTTAAAGTTTAGAAATTAATTATAAAGATAAGATTTTGAATAATTGAAGCTATCTCCTTAAAATCTCATAAATATAAAAAACCGAAGAATTCAAAGAAATTCTAAAGAATGACACATCAACTCTGAAGAAAATTGTTTTCCGATATTGTTCAACCGAAAAAAAGTTCAAAACCATGTTCTATATAGACTCAAAAATTATGTGCACAAAGTGAGTGTCTCACATGACAACATCTGCATTGTTGAAATTGAACCAAACATAAAATATAATTGAATCTAATCTTATTTCATCGGTTCATATCGATCTTTAACTATTTTTTAAATATTAATTTTTATATGAGTAATTATTTGATACACGATAGAAACTTTTAATTTCTACAAGCGCCTTAATTTTAGGGTTTAGAAATTTAGTTTATGTTTAGTAGTTTAGAATTTAGTGATTGTGAATATAATTTAAGATCTAATGTTAGAATTTAGAGTTTATAGGTTAAAACCTAAGTCATTAACATATTACCTTAAAACCTAAACCCTAAATTCTAACCCTACCCCTTAAGTTCTAAACCCCTACACCTAAAACCTTAGACCCTACACCCTAAGCCGAGTCTATAAACCTTAAAACTAAGGCGCTTGTAAAAACTAAAAGTTTCCACCGCCAGTGTATTGGATATATATTCTGTTTACATACCATTGAAGCTATTTCATTAAGAGTAATTATTCAATACACTGGCGATGAAAACTAAAACTTTCCACAAGCGCCTTAATTTTAGAGTTTAAGAGCTTAGTTTATGGTGTGGGGTTTAGGTGTACCGGTTTAAAATTTAAGTATGGTTGTTAAAAGTTAGGGTTTAGGGCTATAATTTAGGGTTTATAGGTTAAAACCTAAATCCTCACCATATTACACTAAAAACTAAACCTTAAATTTTAACCCCTAAATTATAAATTACTATCTTTAAATTCTAAACCCCTACACCCTAAATCAAACTCTTAAACCCTAAAATTAAAGCGCTTTTGAATAAAAGTTCTTACCGCCGGTATATAAAATATAAATTCGTTCATTAATTATGTAATAAAACGTGTACATTTATAATATATACACAAAAATAAAATAAAAACAAATATCAGTTTAGTTTATATAAATTCAATTTTTTATCGCATAAATCGACGATTTAATCAAATTCATTTAAAGTAATAAACAAACCAAAATCTAGTAGTATAATTCAAATCAGTTTTAAATTTGAAAAAATTACACAAATATTGCACCTAATTTTTCCCCACAAATATGAATTATGTCAGATTATTTTTACAAATATTACATTTGTTACGGTAAAAGTAAAGATGATAGGAATACTCATTATCTTTAAACAATATTTTGATTTTTTAGAATAAAAAATTAAAGATAATATGAATACAATTCGACTTTGAACAATATTTTTTATGTAAGTGCATTTTCATCGTCTATCTTCTTTATTTTTAATAAAAAATTAAAATAAATAATAAAAAAAATCAATACTCATCGACTTTACTTTTTACTGTTTAAACTATAATAACTATAAAATAGTTTTACTTGTACTATATTTATAAAAAAAGTCAACAACCTAAAAAATACAAAGCCTCCGAATTCGATTGATTTTTTATTCTTGCCCCCGAATTGCACCCAATACGAGTTGCTTGGAAATTTGCAAGGCCCGCAGTACCCGGGTTCATTTCATACATGATTTTCTCTGGGCGTGATAGGCGAGGGGATTCCTTTTATTGGGGTTCTCGTACTCTACAGCCGATTCAAATTTTAGTCAACGATCTGGCTCGTAACACTAGATTCTTCTCATCTCCTCTTTGTGAATGTTCATGGGTCATGAGAAAACCTACATTTTAATGGCAGTGAATCCGATCAATTCTTTTTTAATAATATTTTTTAAATTTGTTGATGAGTGATAGTAGTTAGCATTTAGACTATTCACTCTTTTTAATGTGAGTAGAGAGTCGAGATTTATGACCGTTATAATGTTAATTTTAAGAGACAAAAAAAATAAAGTCTTATTGACTTATGTATGCGAAGTTCAGTTTGAGAGAAACTAATAGCTTCCTTGTATATATATTGGAGAGATTTGACGCTATGTTAAGTTTAGTCTTCGTAGTATATGATAGATGGAATAGAGTGACCTTCTTGTCAATCGACAGACTCAGTTGGTAGATCAATAAACTTAGCGTTTGTCTTCAGTATAATTTTAAAATGAGATTATTTTGAAAATCTTTAATATGTCCCATTCCGGAAGCTCATTTGATTGATATTCGTTGAACATAGTCAGAAGAATAATTAAAAAAAAAATCATCTTTAAGTAGCTTGGTGATCGAGAAGACATAAAATAGAAAAGTTACTTAACAAAAATTATAATAAGTAAAGCACAATTTTATTGAAGTTCAGGAATGATTTTTATACTTGTGTTATTCCTATTAACAATGTAACTTCCTACGCAATTAAAAGCAGGATCCAAAACCCTAGTTGCATAGTTTTTTTTCTCTAGTCTTGATGTCGTAGTCTTTTCTTTTTTTTATTTTCTTTGTTCTTAGCTTGTATACGAAAATATTAGTTTTGAAATTGATTGTCGACCGTCAGGATTTATTGCTTCTTTTGTTCTTTTATTTTTTTAGTTTTTAATAAAAAAACCATGTTCTTGTGGCACGTTTTACTCTATCTTTTTAGTATGTTTTTTCTACCTTTTGTCCTACTTTATTTTTTATCGGTCGTTTAGTCATTTTTTCATTTGATTTTCTATTAGCGTTGAATTTGACGTCGCCACAGATTATGAAGATAACATTTTTTTGTTATCCTTTTAATCTCATTGTTTTGGACTCTCAAACTGTATTTGGATACGCGCTCACAATTACTGTTTTTTAGTCGCGATTGAGGTGTGGTGATGACTGTATTGTCGAAGTGCCTTATTATAATATGCATTTTATGTTGTTTGTTGATGATTTTACCTTTTATCGTCAATCTTTGATGATGTTTGTATCTATCTTTTATTTCTAACTCTTTGAGTTATTTATCTTTTTCTTATATGGTCATGTTATAATATCGAAATGATTTTAAACGGTTACAAGAATATATATGAATTAAGTATTTTTATTTATTAAGCTGTATAATTTCATTACAATTTTAAATATATATTTGTTCAATAAAACTAAAGGATTTTAATTAGAAATTAAAAAAAGTTATAAAGTGAAAGATTAAGTTGAGTGAAACGATGGAGAGTGACGTATGTTTGTGCTTGATTAGCTTTTGTGTTAATTTGTGGGTCATTTTCGCTTCTTAACTAAGCTAATTTGTCTGTTGAAAGGTAACAGACAATTATAGAGATTCATTCAAAAAGCCATGATTATAGTTGGTTTCGGCTTCCAACGCCAACTTTAGTCAAACCTCTTTAGCTTTAGCCTTTTCTTTTTTCCATTTTCTTCTTCTTATTCGTCTAATAATAATCCACAGTAATTGCTTAGCAATTAATAGAAGAAACCTTCTCGATCAAAAAAAATTAATAGAAGAAACCTTAATTAACATACTGAACATATCTGATTTAATGCTCTCTTTTTTTTTTTGCATTCACGTCGCAAAATATGTTGTTAATCCTAGCACTTGAATGAGCTTTAAGATTTATGTTATGTATCTACCGAGTTGAAATTTATTTATTTATATTTTTCGATTTAAAATTCTTAGTTTAGTGATTGATACTGTTATTATTTTTTTTTAAAATTATCACCATTATAAATAATTTCTAGGGCCGGTAGTTAAAGCTCTCAATTGACACATTCTTTTATTTTTAAGTTGTAGGTTCAAGACTCAGTAAGAACAAAATTTTTCGTCATCTTCTCCTAAGTAAAAATTATAATAGTGTCGATTGACATTATTATCGAAGTAACATAAAGGAAGACGGTGTTGTAAAAATATAAGATTACTTGATATATTTCAAAGAATCTCACATCTATTTTTATAGTATTTATTTTGTGTTTAAATATAAAAACTTAGTATTAGGTTTGTAAGAGAAAAATATGATGGTAGTTGCGCACACACGGGGTTTGACCAAGAAGTTCACTCCAGTTGAAACCGGCCAATTTTCTCACGTGCATAAACTAGAGGCTCGATTTATTTTTATATTATTATTTAAAATTCATTTTAGATAACTCATTTTTTGATTAATTTTAACCATTCATTTTAAATTAAAGTATCTTTATTCTTAACCACTCATTTTATTTTTGATTGATTTGTTCTTAATTAATTATTATTTTTAGATGTCCTTTTTCGGCATGTATGATACTATAGATATCATGCATATATGTCTTCAAACTTTATCTCAAAGTAGAATCATCTACTTACTTTCTTCTTCCCTCCCTCATTTTAAAGCTGAGTATTCATTAGTTCTTTGCTCTTTCTGTTGCCTGCTTCGGCAGAAGTGCTTGTTGAATCTTAAAGGGTACATTTCATCACGAAATATTCTTAAGGAAAGTGTCTAATGCACGCCTCAAGCAAGTCTTATTTTCTACCTTTTTCATTTTTATCAAACTTTTTTTCTACAGATGGAAAATTGAGCATACTTAAGTGCTTAATATCCTTTAATTAAAAGTTGAAAGATCTCAATAGTATAGATATTGTATAAAATTGAATAATAGAGTGCCAATAACTGAAAATTTTAAATTAGAAATATAAAATACATTTTAAAAAAATTTAAAATTCTATCAAATTATCAGATTTAATTTCTCGGAACTTCTTTCTTCAACAAATCAACCTTTGGATCCCCTTACGAAAAAAGGGTGTGTAGAAGGAAAGAAATAGAAATCAAAGGGAAAAAGCACTCTCCATTCTCCAATGTCTATCATTGTGATGGAATGGAAGAGAGGAACTTAGCTTTAATCAACTTTTATCGTATAGACCGAAGAGACAGACATGAGACAACCATCATTTTCCCCCTTTTCTTGTTATGGATGGTGTTCTTTTGCTTTGCCTTTTAACACTGAAACAAAGGTTTTTGGAGCTAATCATATGCCTTGATGGAGTATACAGTAACGGTTGGTGAAACGTGTTGTTTTTGGGACACAACATAACAAAGAACACTAGCTTCCTTTGCCATTAGGGTGGCCAACTGCTGTTGGGGGCAAACGGAAGTTGTGAGAAGCAGGAAAATTTAATTGTCACCAAACGCCCGTTTAAGCATTAAAATTAATAGGTAAACGTTTATTGAGACTAAATCGATAGTTATTTAGCTAGTCGTTGAGGATAAACGGTCGTTAAAGATGCTGGCAGCAACAAAAGACGGGCCAAAAACTAGTATGGGTTTGGTCCGCCTCATTTGTGCATTTGCTGGATTGAAATAAGCTCTCCAAAGGCAATTATTATATTTGGTGACATTGCTTCAATTACAAACTTGGAATTGATTTTGTTTTGACATGCGCTAAAAGGTTTCTTCTGATCCAAAAATCAAGGCAGAATCAGAGCTTAATTAGCCCCTCCCCCTGCAGATTCTACATTCTGCTGTTATCACTAACATTTTAATTATAATACTTTTGAAAAAACAATACAAGAACTTAGAAGAAGCGAGTAAAAAACACAGGGGCTTTGAAGAAGCTACAGAAATCTGGGTCTACCTGATCCTTTTGTTCAATTCTTGTATCAAGGACACAATCCCATTGCCCTTGTTTTTGGAGTCTAAAAAACAGGTCTAGAATCTGGTAAAAAAAAAGAGTAAATTTTGAAACTTGTTTAAAAATTAAAATGTTAAATTTTAATAACATTTTAAATTATTTTTTGTGTGTGTTCTGTAACGAGTTTTGAAATTTGATTTTTTTTATAATATTTTAAGTTATTGTATAAAATTTCAAAAATTTATCAAGAATTTTTAAAAAAAAAATTAATATTTTAAATTTTTAAATAAATTTCAAAATTTACTATTTTTTTTTAGCCTCACACCGGTACTCATCCGTTGGTTTGTTCTCATCCCTAAAGAAAATAAAGGGTCCGGTCAACTGCTATCCAAACATTTCAACAGCTATAGTACCAACCTAGCCAGTAGCCAGTAGCGCTGGTCCGGACCTCCATGGCTTGTCATTCAACTGTGTTCAATATTGGAGATTCCCCCGCCATTGCTGTTCTGGTTTCTTTTTTCAATTATAAACTTGAGGTGGATGGTTTATTATTTCAGCATTGTGGAGATAAGAATTAAGATGTTTGTATAAATCAATTATTAATACATCAATTTTAATGACCCTGGTTGTTCTTTACCTTATTCTCTCTTGTACCACTCTTTTCTTTCTTTTTTTTCTTTTTTAATTTTTTCATCAACGGTGACACTAATTTTTAAATTTTTTATTAAAATATTCATTTTTAATATTAATTATGGATTTAAATGTGAAAATATTAATTCTCCACCTAGCACTCATTGCTGGAATTTCATAAAATTTTATTTTTTTAATGAGAACTGATAACCCAAATATTTAATGAATAATTGAATTTGCGTCGGTTAAGGTTTGCATTTAAATAAGAAAGTGACCCAACTGTAATTAAAATTTAATTGAGTGATTTAATTTTTATTTTTAATAATTTAGTAACCAGTCGTAATATTACTAATAATTGATTGAGCTCTAATGTAGTTTATCCATAGTTTTTTCAAGAAAAACCTTATTTTTTCCAAAATCATACCAATAACTCAATAAGGATTCAAAGCGTGACAGGTGGACAATACAGTTCGGGGCTTTGTTTGTTGTCTTCCCTGTCTCTCCCTCACTCGGTATTTGAATGTTCAAAAATTTTAACTTTGTTTTCTCTTTCTTCACTCACACACTCTCCTCCTCCCCGTTTTCGACGGTTCTAACGGACCACCTCCGCCACTCCCGTCTTTATTGCCGCCGCCGTTGTCACGATCTTCGTTTTAACCACCTCAGCTAACACATTTCTTTCTTCTTCTTCTCCCCCACAAAGAAAGAAACTAAACTTTCTGAGACTATATTTTTTCTTTTGTTCAAAGATCTGGATTTTTTTTTGGGTTTATGAGTTCTTTTTGGGGTATTTACGATCTAGATTTCTTCGAAATGCCTGTTTCTTTCTTACTTTGTTAGTTTAAATGAGTGAAAATGGAGACATTTGGACAACGGAGGCCTAAGATTTCGAGCTTCTCATCTGATCAGACCTTAATTGGCTTGCTTCCTTCAACTCCCCCTTCTTCGTTCAGAGGTTCGATTTTCTAGTCCCGTTTCTTTTTAACGTCTTTTTTTGAATTTTTGTTTCGTTTTTTATATAAAGATGTGAGTTACGTTGCTAAATTTATCTTGCAAAAAGAAGTTCAAAGAACTCGTGATTATAAGCTTCTTTCTTTTTTCCCGTTAAAGTTGATTGTGTTTTCCTACATTTTCTTAGTTACCAAACGCAGCAGCATTCTCCCTTGCCCCCCCCCCCCTTTCTTTTTCTTACTTTCCTTAGTTTATTGCCGTTAAATTTAGGATTTTAGCTTGCATTTTCCTTTTGTTTGTTTTAATTTTGTGCTATCCCCTGCTTCTACTCTTTGCTTTTGCATTCATTAAAGTAAGTCTTTCTGTAACTCTTTTCTGACTTTTCTATAGTGCTATAAACATGATTTTTCTGGGTTATGATGAGTCATGATTGCTTCAGTTAGCAACCGAGTTGGTCTTTTACAATTTAGTTTTCCATTTATCTGATTCTTTTTCTCTTCTGCCTGTCAATCGTTTAAACATTTCCCCAAGGTTGAACTTTGTGCCTGGGTTTCCATGCTGGGTTGATTTTTTTTATTAGAAAAATTCGTATGATTTTTTCCACGTTGTGTTGATTTGATGAGTTTTTAAGCGTATGTTCTAAGACACTTTTATACGAATCTATTTCCAGGAAACAGGAATCTTCAAAAGCAGAGAAATTTTCCTAAATTGGCATCTGATTCTAGTTCTTGCAGTAGTGAGACTACAGGCGAAGATCAGGTGTGCTACTTTTTCTTGTTTCCATTATTGTTTCATATGAATGACTCATGAGACAATAAATTGTTTCTGGTTGTTGCAGTTAATGTTTGAGTTAACTTCTACATCTTCAAAACAATCAACTGGGACACCTATGAAGAAGTTGTTAGCGCAAGAGATGTCCAAAGAAAGCGTGCCTAGAAGACGGCCACCGAGTGTTATTGCAAGATTGATGGGCCTTGATGGACTGCCGCCTCAGCAGCCTGGCCACAAGCAGCAAAAAGGAATTGAGAGTAGCCGTGAGAAAGTTTATGAGGGTAGTACATTCTATAGCCGGCAATCTTCTAGGAGAAGTTCTAAGGACGAGCAGGAATTTAAAGATGTTTTTGAAGTTTTAGATGCATTAAAAATGGAGAGTGCTGGTTTCTCTCCACAAGGAACTGCAAATTCAAACCTTTCTGACGCTGAGGTAGCCTTTATTCGGCAGAAGTTTATGGAGGCCAAACGTCTTTCAACTGACGAAAAGCTTCAAGATTCTGAGGAATTCAATGATACCCTTGAGGTGTTAGACTCCAACAGTGATCTTCTGTTGAAATTATTTCAACAGCCAGATTCATTATTCACAAAGCATTTGCATGATTTGCGAGGAGTGCCACCCCAGCCCCATCGTGGCCGAGTATCAGCTATGAAGTCATCATGCACTCTGAATAATGATAATGGTACCTTAGCACACATAAATGGGAGAGAAACTCAAACGATGCGCCACTGTAGATCTCCTCTGGGCCATCAAGAAGATTGTCTGAGTCACACTCATGGGAGATGCACTGCTCGCAATCCCCCCAAGTCACCTACGTTCCAATTAGAAGAGAATTACGGGCAAACTATTGTACCCACGAGAATTGTTGTCTTGAAACCAAATCTTGGGAAGTTGCAGAACTCTTCCAGAACTGCTTCATCACCTCATTATTCTCATCATTTTCCATCCAAGTGCACAAGACACTCAGAAATTTTGGGTGTCCAAAAGGAGGCAGAAATGTGGGGAAAGAATCATCAAGATATTGGGTTTTCAAGGCATAATTCTAGGGACAATAGGGAAACGGGCAAGGATATTACTAGGAAAATGAAAAATAGCTTTAACAATAGCTCAAAGATAATTTCAACCTCCACATTGAGAGGATATGCAGGGGATGAGAGTTCATGTGATGTATCTGGATCTGAATCTGCAAATGATTCAGAAGTAACAACGGTGTCCTACAGAGATAACATTGGCTGGAATAAGAGACATAGGAGGTCATCATCCCGTTCTAGTGAATCATCAGTCAATAGAGAGGCCAAGAAGAGATTGTCCGAGAGGTGGAAATTAACACACAAGTCTCAAGAAGTGCACATGGTTAGCAGGGGCAGTACACTGGGTGAAATGCTTGCCACTTCTGACAGGGAAGTGATTTCTGGAAATTCTGGTGGCCTGGTTGGTGTGGAAGGATGTAATGAAGTCGGTCATTGTGTTGGGCCTGCAGTTTGGAATGAACCTTTAGGCATTAGCAGTAGGGATGGTTGTCTTGGTAACCTTTCAAGATCACGATCTCTTCCTGCTTCATATACCGACTTCGGAAGTCCTAGAATAAGCACATGCCATGAAAGTCTTCTCAGAGACAAGTATGTGATTCCAAAAGAGGGTTTCAAGTGGGACAGAAACAAAGCAGTAAAAGGCAATTTTAATCAAAAGGAAGCTCTATTACCTAGAAGCCAAAGATCCCGTGTTAAGAAATCTCAATTTCTGGATAGTAGTTGCAGCAATAAGGAATATAGTGACACTTCACAAGATTCCGAGATCACACCATGTCGAGTAAGGCAAAATAAGCTATCTGAACAATTTCTTATGGTCTCAGGGGCTTCTGCTGGTACTGCCGTGAACCTAAGTGCAGTTCTTGAAAATGCAGAGGATGTCAATGATCTGAATATGTCTGTGCTTTCTGAACCTTCTAACATTGAATTGTCGGCTCCTGCTTCATTGAATGCTGTTGTTGCTTCTACCAGTGACCTAGATAATTTGGACTCCCAGGTATTTCTTTTGTTCAAACTATGGTTTAGTTTGTAAATATCCAATTTTGTGCATGTATTTCTTTTGTGCAAAAATGTTATCCAAGTTTGAAAATATCCAATTATAGATTATAAGAATTGTTAAGGAGATGATCTCTACTCAGGTTATCTCTTGTCATAATCTCCAGGAACCATCCGAGGGATCATCTAAGCAAACCACACCGCATTGCCCTGGACCGGAACTAGAATCTCAAGCATGCTCTAAGGAGGCAGAGCAACCTAGTCCAGTCTCAGTTATAGAAGCCCCTTTTGCAGATGATGTTACATCATCTGGTTCTGAATGCTTTGAGAGTATTGGTGCTGATCTTCATGGTAAATGGTGGTTTTAGTTTTGTTACTTATATATATAGCTTCCATTCCTTTTTACTAGTGTTTATGCTTTCAGAGCTTCGAATGCAACTTCAACAATTAAAACTAGAATCTGAGGCATATGAAGAAGGAACTATGCTTCTTTCAAGCGATGATGATTGCAATGAAGTTTCTATTGGGTTTGCTGAGGACAATGAAATACCAAAGCCAGAAGAGAATTGGGAATCTGTGTACATAGTAGATGTTTTGGTTGATTCTGGAATTAGTCGAGCCGAACTGGATACCTTCTTTGCAGCATGGCATTCTCCAGAATGTCCACTGAATCCGCTAGTGTTCCAAGAACTCGAGAAAAAATATTGCAATGTAAATTCATGTTCAAGGGCTGATAGGAGGTTGATGTTTGATAGGATTAATTCAACGATACTGGAGATCTATCAACAATATAGAGACCAACCCTGGATGATATCTGGAAGGAGAACTATTCCGAAATGCAACATCGGAGAACTCGAAGATAGCCTGCTCAAGTCACTAGTAAGCCAAAACAAGAAACCTCAGATGGATGAAGGAGAGATGGTGTTTCCAGGGGAATTTCAATGGTTAGACTTGAGATTGGATATCGATAAAATAAGTCGGGGAATCGTGAGATTGTTGGTAGATGAACTAGTATCCGAGGTAGTGGCGGGTTAGTAAAAGATACTTTTGGTTTAGTAGGAAATTTATACAAAAATGATATAATGATCATTTCATGACTATCAGTAAGTTTTAAATTTTCACCGGCAAGAATGATCAAAACCCTGAATATAAATATAGCTACTACTACTGTCACTATATTTAGCAGAAAATTGCATTACAAAGCAGAAAAGGAAATATATGTATCTATCTATCTATAATAACTTATGTTGTATGGATCATATTCTCATGAGAGGGGTCTTGTGATGCTGTGACGAAAGGCTGCAACGGTCGATCCAAATGTGCTCGGATCCTGGTCCATCATCTACGAGAAATTAATAGATGAACCATGTTTACTACGTTATCCGTAGTCCAATCAATCAGATCTATTTATCTCAAAATAATTACACAATAAAAGCTCACTCTCTAATTACATGTAGAAAATAAGTGATGGTTCACCTTAAAAAAAATAAAATGGCCAAACTTAATTGATTAGGACCACGGATAACGTGATAAACAGTTTCATCTAATAATTTTTCATCATCTACGAACTACAATCGCACATCAAAATTTCTTACTTTTATAATTAACTGAACTACACTATACACAGTCAATTTCAATAAACGAGAAGATTCTTAAATAGTCTATTTTTAAACAAAAATTAAAAAAAACTTAAAAAACATTTAGAAGTCAACATTATTTAAATATTATTGTAAATAAAAGAGAAAAACAAATATAGAAACATGAACCTAACGAGTGTCTCAATAAAAAAATAAAAAATATTTATTTTAAAAATACGTATTTTAATCATTTTGTCTACAGAATATTCGCGCATTGTGAAATTTAACTTTGTTAGATATGATAAATATAGCAAACTAACCCTACGTGTCGGTTAATAGAGTAAGCTAGCAGAGTCAGACAGATTTCATGGCCATTTGATTGATTATTGTGATTATAATAAAGATGTGGCTTCGAGATTCTCGAAGTTCTTAAAATCTTGTATTTGGTTATATATGAATAGAGAAATACCTTACGAAAAAAATATATTACAAAAGAGTAAAGAATAAGAAAATAATTTTACAAAGATGACGATGACGAATAACATAACAAGCATAATCGGGTGTATTTTGGAAGCATGAGCCCCTGTTAACTTTTTTAATATTAATAAAATAAATTTTTAGAAAAATAAAATTAATTTTATAATCATTTTAATTTTTTAAATTTTTTTAATTTTATTATATTTTTTTCTTTATAAATTTTTAGTTCTGCCTGAATAGATGTTATGGGTGGGGTGCTGTCTTCACTAGTATTTTATTTACGGCGGTAATGCACTAATGCTCATTATGTATTAAAAAAAAAGGGTAAAATTTTAAATTATCATTCAATTTTATTTTTTTGACATATTTTAATTATTGAACTTTTAAAATATTTAATTTACTAATTAAATTTTGTACATTAATTTTTTTATCACTCCTTCATTAACTTTCTAACACCTTTATGACGTGGACCATAACATGTAAAACTTCAATGACCAGAATAGATCAGAGAGCAAAGTTTGGTGACTAAAATTGGTCAGAGAACAAAGTTTAGTGACCAAAATAAGTTAGAGAGTAAAGTTCAGTGATGATTTATGTATTATACCCATTAATTTTTATTATCTGTTATTCCACATCATAACGGTATTAGAGAGTTAACGGAAGAGTGATAAAAAAATTAATGTATAAAATTTAGTGAATAAATTAAACATTTTAAAAATTCAGTAATTAAAATATATTAAAAAATAAAATTTAGTGATAATTTACGTATTTTACCAAAAATAAATAATACAGAACAAAGTCTTCATCCATGAGCAGGTAACGCACTAATGCTCATTATGTATCCGTCCCCATTAAGGGGCCGATAATAAGATGTCCGTAAAATGAACAGTTCAAACGAAAGTGGGAAATGGTGCTTCATAAGTCAGCAGATTGCACTATGAGTCTATGACCTATAAATCAATTCTTTATTCGATATCATAAATAATTTTCGAAAATAATAAGATGAGCTTTTAAAACTGATTTGATTCGAATAAACAAAATCAAGAATTTGGGATGCAACCGAAGTACGTTATTGGTAGTGGGGTTCAATTGGTAGAGAAATTATATGTGTAGCTGGCTAATTACGTCATTTATAATTTTATTTATTAAAATTTAATTACTTTATATTTTTTCACCCGTTGAAATTAGTTGTGGGTGGTTACTTAAAAATTAATTATGAGTGGATTAATGTCATGAAAAAATGAAATAGTTAATTTTTAATAGATTAGACCATAAATAACGTGACAACCTAAGTTTATATAATAATTTTTGGATAAACTATACCAGTAGTCACCGAACTATCTTTTCTTTTCTATTTTGGTCACTAAACTAATTTTTTGGTAAAATGGTCACTAGAGTTATATATTTTTCCTATTTTGGTCACTGGCCGTTAACTTCCCGTTAAGTTTTAACAAATATGGTTACATTGCATGGTATAATAACAGTTCTAGTCTTAAAACATATACATTTCATCAACTTGGTCCTCATATTCTAGAGTTTAATTTATTTTTTGATTTTTTTATAATTTTGTCCTCTCATATTTACTTCCCTTAAAAAACAACCATCATCTTGTAAGACGATTGAAATGTCTGTTTAAAGAAAATAGTGAAAAGTGTTATACGGATCTCATTTTCTCCGGCATTGAGATTTTAAAATTGTGGCACCGGCATCCAATTACTTAGGCATCAATAATAAAGATTCGGGATCTTGTAAGACGAGTGGAAGGTCTGTTTAAGATCGCCCGTGCGAAGGTTAACTATTTTATTTGTATTTTTATTTTCTTTCACACTAGAAGCAAACACTCAACATTCTTCTGTTAACTTTTTTATTTATATGTTCTACAACTCGATCTTTTCCCCTTATTCTTGACTTTCAAAATTTATTTTCTAGGATGAATATATAAATTTGAATATTTTAGAGCACCACTTACAGACTCTAATAAATGGGAGTCGAAATGCTCGCAATTAGTAGCATCCACTGTTGTTAATTCCGTACCAACATCAATACAATGATGCCAAGTTTTTGAAGGTGTAGGAACAAAATACTACCCCCACTCATCTATTTCAGTTTAGTTAATATCCGTACAAACTAAAACGCTCACCTAGGTATAGTTTATAAGTGAAGATGATGGTTGTTTTTTAAGGGAAGTAAAAGTGAGAGGACCAAATTATAAAAAAAGTCAAAAAATAAGTTAAATTCTAAAAAATGAAGACCAAATTGATGAAATGTATATGCTTTAGGACTAGAACTGTTATTATAACATGTAATGTAACCATATTTGTTAAAACTTAACATGAAGTTAACGGTCAGAGATCAAAATAAAAAAATATGTAAGGTTAATAATCATTTTGCCAAAAAATAATTTGGTGATTGAAATAGGAAAGAACCGACAGTTCGGTGACTATAAGTGTAGTTTACCCTAATTTTTTTCGATCGGTGAGAGGGTGGTCCGTGGTACGAATAGAGGGCGATTACTTCATCTGGGCCCACTCTTTTTTAATGTGGTAGCCCCTTCACTTATGTTTGCCTTTTTTTCCCCGGTCAACTGCGGGCCTCCTCCTCCTTTCTCATTCTACCCGGTTCATATTTTTTAGAAATTATAAAAGAATAAAATGGGGACACTCAATTTTGACTTTTCAATACATACTGTTGCTTAATTAATTAATTAATTAATAATTAATTACTATGGAGTTCTCGAAGTCTTTCCCTTGTTCAATCATAAGCTTCATCTTTTGCCACCCACCCTCTCTATATTTAATTATTTAGAGATGACAATTTGTTTCAAATATACATTTAGAGATGACAACCGGCGACTTCAACAAAAATTTTGACAATCCAGGGTTTATCCAATTAAAAAATCATTTTCTATATAAATTTTGACAAAAAAGTCAATTTGTCTCGTCTATCTATTTTTTAACAAAAACGTTTAAATATATTATATAAAATAATTAAAAATGACTTTTTAATAAATATAGGCTTATTAGTTAAATAAGTGCCCAAAATATATATATTTGTTGCTCACTTTTGGTGCCTAAACTATTTTTAACTCTAAATAGGTGCCTAAAATTTTATTTTGATCATTTTAAGTGTCTAACTGTTAATAAAACTGTTAGCTAATTAAAATGTGACAAATAACATGTTTTAATTTTTTAAATAAAATTCAAAATTTATTTTTTTTAAAAATTAAAAATTTTAAAATTTTTACAAAATAGTCTCGAGTTCCTAACCTAAAATTTAAAATCCCCAAATTGTCATCGTTGTCACCATTTACTGCATCGCCAGATACCATAATACTACCACCGAACCACTACGATCGTTTCCCCCAACCACCCATTGTCGGTAATCGACGGTAGGTGTGCCAACAACTTTCTTTTCGCGGCTTTAGCTTCTTTCAACGTTATGAAGCCGATCGACACACCTACCACCGATTACCAGCGATGGGTGGCTAGGAAAATGATTTTGGTAGGAAAATGATTTTGGTGGTTTTGCGGCGGAAATGGGGGCGACAGTGTGTCCATCGATGTTGAAATTAGCCGGAGAAGTTAAAGATTTTAAATTTGGGGCTCACTTTGTGAGTTTTGAGAAATTTTGGATTTTTTAAAAAATAAGTTAAAAATAAATTAAATAAAAATAGAAATAAAATAAAATAAAATAAAAAAATATTTTAAAAAAATAACGGTAATTAACAGTTAGCTATCTAAAATGATTAAAATAAAACTTTAAGCACATATTTAGAGCTAAAAATAGTTTAGGCACAAAAATTGAGCCATAAGCATAATTTAGATACTTATATACTATTAAGCCATAAATATATTATGATGTTGTGAGTTTCACCTAAATCTAAGTCCAAAAATTTTTAGCAAAAACTCACGAACAAAAGTATTAATGAGGTGGGAGGGACCATGATCTCTCCAACCCCGCCTCAAAAAAAATTCTTTTATTTATACAATAAAATCTAAAAAATTATGTGATAATTATCAATGTTTTTAATTATAATTTACCCCATCAAATTAATATTATGTTTCCGTCTCATCTCGAAATTTGCTTCCAAAAAAATTAATTATATTAAATTAGATAAAATCCGAACTCGTTGATTTTATATTTTTTTACCGCTATATATGTTTTTTTTAAAAAAAGCAATACATTTTATATAAATATCATTTTAATCTGTATATAGATTTTCAGATATATTTTTCTGAAATATTTACCATGTACATGTATGATGAAAGTTAAGTTATTGTTTTAGTAACAAATGTTTGGATCAAGATAGAATTTAATTCATTATCATTTGAAAATTTTAAGTTCATTAAAGTAGAGTTGAAATATTGTTATGCATTTTTTATTGTCTTTTATTTAAGGGTCTAATAACTTATTTACTCTAAAAATATTGTAATCTTTATAAAATAATTTATTAAAATATTAAAAAAGGAATCAAAATGGAAAAGGTAATAATCATAGGCTGCTATACGGTTACGATACTGAGTCCACAAGACAAAGTGTTTAAAATTGGCACGTAGGATCTTTATGTCTGAATCTGAACAAGAAACGGCACGTGTAAGATTCCTACCATGTTTTTTATGCTAACTAATTGCCATGCTCCACACGGCTATAAACGTACGAAAGGCCAAAAATCATCCGCGGGGATGTTTCGACTTTACTTACTTGGTGGTGGGCCCAACTCGTTCATTTTGACTGATATATGTAAGGAAATAATTGGTCCTTACTTTACACGTAGGACCCAAGTTTCATGTCAATGGTGTTTGATATTAGGGTTGAGTACCCGTCCGAATCGAATTGGTTGGAGTAAATTTTTTTTTGAGTTAATCGAGTTAAAAATTTTAAGTTTAAATTTTTGTTTAAATTTAATTATAAATATTTATAATATTATAATATTAATTTAAATTGTTTTTTATAATTATATACAATATATATATGTATTTTTTATATTTTTTATATATAATATATTTAAATATATATATACATATGTGTATATCTGAACTAAAATTTAAAAATTAATCTACAATTATTAAAAATTTTGAGTTAATTCAATTTTTATTTTATAATTTAAATTTTATTTAAATATTTTTTAAGTCGAGTTAAGTATTTTTGCATTGAGTCAAGTTGAATAATTTGATTTTTTTTTTGTTTTCGCACCCCTATTTGACAGTGGTTTGTTATAAGTTTTTTATTTCCAGTAAACCAACGGTGTTTTTCATCTTCGTTTTCTTTTGTTCTAAACTGGGGGAAATTTGTTTCCTTTTTCAGAGCTAGGAAGGTGAGTGAAAAGCGTTAAAGATCATTTCTTTATTTCCTTTGAATTGTTTTTTCCACTTGGGATCATTGACTTCATAGTTGGCATTAAATTTTAACTACCAATTTGGTCTCTTTGATTCATTGAATGAAGATAAAAATTCAAGCTTGAAGCAAAGTTTCCAGATTTCACCCTGCTTATCCAGTAGTTTTCTTTCCTTTTTTTTGTCTTTTTCATACATTGTTGCATGTTTTGTGGTAATAAACATATGGTTTCCCACGTGTCTTCTGAATCATCTCATCTTTCTATATTGATTTTCAGGGATTCTTTTATGCTTAAGATGGAGTTTTTGATCTGCCCCTATGGTGGATAATTGATGTTATTGGTTTTTATCAAAAGAAAAAAGACAAACTTCATTATTGTTTTAGAAGTTTGCATCAAAGGGAGCATAAGGAGCAAGAAGCCATGGGAGAAGATCAGAAGTTTCAGAAGAAGAAGATGGCAAAGCAGTTGACAGGTAAAAGAGACGATACGCCGCTTCACTCGGCCGTGAGAGCAGGGGATCTGGAACTGGTTTTGGAAATGATTAAGGGCGCTGAAGGTGGGGAATTGAGGGATTTGTTGTGTAAACAGAATCAATCTGGTGAAACTGCCTTGTATGTTGCTGCTGAGTGTGGTAATGCTGATTTGGTGAAGGAGTTGATCAAGTATTGTGATGTTGTTTTGGCTGGTATTAAAGCAAGGAATGGCTTGGATGCTTTTCATATTGCTGCCAAGCAAGGTGATTTAGGTGAGTTCTTCGGTTCATCTCTTCGATCGAATCGATAATCGTTATGAGTGTCCAACCCTGCAATTTCTATAGCAAATCATGTACGAAATCAAGTTTTCTAGTAAAGGTGAACATGTGTATATGCCTACTGATCATCTTTTTTCTGTGTACCTTCTCAGAGGTATTGAAGATTCTCATGGAGGCCAATGTTGATCTTTCGATGACTTTTGATTCGTATAACACCACGGCGCTGCACGCTGCTGCATCACAAGGCCATGCTGAAGTGGTGAGTTTCCTTTTGGAAGAAGGCAGCAACGTGGCAGCGATAGCGAGGAGCAACGGGAAAACTTCCTTGCATTCAGCAGCAAGGAATGGGCATCTAGAGATAGTAAAGGCCCTTCTGTCTAAAGAGCCTGGAATCGCAACGAGAACGGACAAGAAGGGGCAGACAGCTCTGCATATGGCGGTTAAAGGGCATAATGTTGAAGTGGTAGATGAGCTGATAAATTCGGATCCTAGTTTAATAAACATGGTTGATACTAAGGGTAACACTGCTTTGCATATCGGGACTCGAAAGGGTCGGATTCAGGTAGTTAGGATTGGAATTTTTGATAATAGAACTTCTAGTCCCTCTTAGATTGTTGGAAAGACTGAGAGCTTTTCTAATAACTATTTCGATCTTTCAGATTGTTCAAAGGCTGCTAAATCAAAGTGGAGCTCAGAAATCAGTCATCAACAGGTCCGTGGAAACGGCTCTTGACATTGCAGAAAACCACAAGCTATTAGATATTGCAGGCATCTTAAAAGAGCATGGAGTCCAATGTGCCAAATTCATCAAGACACAACCTACAAATTCGGCTCGAGAACTAAAACAAACTGTAAGTGATATTAAGCATGGGGTTCATCATCAGCTTGAGCACACACGCCAAACAAGAAAGCGGATGCAAGGTATAGCTCAACGGATCAACAAAATCCAAGCGGAAAGTCTCAATAATGCAATCAACTCCACCACAGTGGTGGCTGTTCTCATTGCCACTATAGCGTTTGCTGCCATATTCAATGTCCCAGGTCAATATGCTGACAGCCCTGAAGATTTTTCACCAGGAGTCTCTCCAGGACAAGCGAGAATCGCTCCGAAACTGCCGTTTATGATTTTTATCGTCTTTGACGCTATTTCCCTCTTCATATCATTGGCTGTTGTGGTAGTGCAAACCTCAGTTGTAGTTATACAGAGAAAAGCAAAAAAGCAGATGATGGCTATTATTAATAAGCTCATGTGGTTGGCTTGTGTACTGATTTCCGTCGCATTTCTTGCCCTTTCGTATATTGTGGTTGGAGAAGATGAGAGATGGTTAGCTAATTTAGTTACTGGGATAGGAACTGTTATCATGGTGTCAACGTTGGGGACACTGTGTTATTGGGTGATTGTCAACCGTATGGAGGCTTCAAAATTACGGAGCATCCGGAGGTCTTCAATGAATAGCAGATGTCAATCAATGTCAATGTCATATATGTCGGACACGGAGATTCTGAACAATGAATACAAGAAACTCTATGCAGTTTGAGCTCCAATGCGTGTTATATCCTTCGCTTCACTCTTCTCTCTTCACTTGCGCATCTTTTTACTCGTGTACATGAATCTGACAAAGTGTAGCAGAATGTTAGCCTAGTGTTTCTCGCTGAAGCAAAACTGCAAAATTGAGCTTATACGGATTGTATAATAACATATATGTAGACATCCCTTTTTGTAGTACAATGGATCAAGGAAAACAATTAGTCAAGAATTCGGCTTCATTGTCTAGATTATTTGTTACATTCATAATGCATCTGATTTCTTTTATGTCCTAGCATGCCAATCGACAATTGCTTTAACCTCAGAACTTGCTGAATGCTTTCTTCCAAAGATGGTCCAAAAGCACATCACTACATTACACTTAATTACAGAAACTAAACATCTTTCAAATGAGTATAATAATAATAATATATTACCTATATTATATTGTGCTTTTCCCAGGTCACATGTATAAGATTCCTGGAGTAACAGTGCTCCTTTTCTTCTTCTTTCAAGACAACAAAGGCACCGGTGAGTATTGCAGTGATTCTCCTGCGTAGTTTCCTTCTGAACTGCTGCCATCATAGAATAATTTTCATTGCAAATAGAAATATCTTATGCTTCATTTCGGTCTCTAAACAGAGAGTAACCAGATTATTAAAGTTTAATTTGAATGAGATGAGAGAACAGTTCGATTATTTTATACATGGCAACATTATGCTGAAGCCTGAAGGTGCATTGTGCTTCAGAACAAAGTCCAAGAAATATGACAAATTAGTACCAGATTTATTTATTTATTTATTTCGATATCGTTTTCAGTAGGATATAATATTGATGCCTTGAATCTATCCTGAAATTTTCTCACTTGCTGACAATGGTCCCAAAGAAAAACTTTCAAAGAGTTAATTACTGAAACTTAATTGTAGAGGATGTTATGATTCAATGCAATGGTAAGATATCTGTCAATCTGATCTGTTTCGTCCACTAACAAGATATTTCGAAAAGAAAGGCAAATCTCGCCTGTTTTCTATATTGTAAGTAAGCGAAGTAAATACAGAAATTATGCATGATAGTATGTACTTTTGGAGTCTAACTTTTAGTCGTTTTTGCATAAATAGTTCGAGTTTCCATCGAAATAAAGTTCCATTTTACTAGCTTACAAAGTGTTTGAGCTTTGCACTTCCTTTTTCTAACCAAAAGGAAAAAAAAAAACTTGACCATACAGGTAGGTAAAAGGAATTGCTTTCTTGAGTCTTATCTGTACTCAACATCTGTCAAATTAGCTGCTATGCAATTTCGTTATTTCCTTTCCTATCTTGTCAAAAATCTAGCAGGCATATTTTGTAATAGTTTAATGGTTAGTCGAAACCATGAGAAAATAACAATAAGATAGAAAGGAAGTTTTTGCATTGTTTTGTTTTAAGACAGCTAAAGTTCGGGTCATTTCGTATTCAGTTTTCATAGTGATTAAAATCATTTCATAAAGATTATATAATTCCAATTGGTATAGTTTAGCCTTAATCTGCAGTAAGCAGGTGGGGTGATTATGCTTGTCCTGAATAAAGCATATATCTGTTTGTTCCTTTAATCAAAGGTATAAAAATGTAATTTTAAATCCACTTTTTTAAAGTAAATCCACTTATTCTTATTGTCTGGTTTACATCAACAAGCCTCATTTTCTGAACTTATAGAAATTTCCTCCACTTCCTGAATGTTGAAAACTGGGAAATTTCAGTTTTGTATAATAAAATAATGGCTGAAACAGTAATAAAAATTTTCTATTTCTGGGAAAAAGCTTCATGTAAAAAAAGTAACTTTTGTAAAGTTCACAGTTTTACAGAATCTACAGATTTGAAGTTCTGGTGCTCCTACTGGGAAAAAAAGTTTTTATTTTTTATTTTTAAATTATGGGGATTAACTTAGCATCAACTGTCTAAAAGATAATGGAAATTGTCAAGTCCTTGTAAAAGAGAATGTTTTGTTCCAGTCCAAGGGGGGAAGAAAGTTCAAGCAAACAATTACCGGATTCAATCGACTCGAATCATGCAATATCTTGAGCAAGTACAAAAAGGAAAGCCATATAATGACCATTGATTTTGAACGATAAAACTTCCATGGGTTTCAATATGTTTTTCCACAGGAACATTAAAAAATTGATATGAATATCTTAGACTGGATTGAAAGTGACACACACTCACAAAGTTTCATTCCTTTTTTTTTCATTTTCATATGCTGCAAAGTCCTGGTTTTTCTTGGTCCCTACTAACTGAAATCTCTGAAACAGAAAGTGAACAAACCCCAAGTTCAGTTGCTGTCTTTCTTGAACTAGACACCTGCTGAGACTGCTTACAGTGAGCAATTGCTCCCTCAATCGAATTCTCGATCTCGGAATTCGCGCTGTTGCTTCTTTTCAGCAACTGTAAATCATGGAATCCACTTGAACTGAATGAAGACGACGGAGAGGAATTCGATGAAGATGTTGATGTAGATGAAGATTTTATTGTAGAATGCCTTTGAATTACTCCTGAGAAAGACTTCCTATGGCTATTTGCAGCATCCTCGGCTAACTCCTTATCAATGCTCTTCATAATAATACTTGATATCTTATATCTGTCATTATAAATCTTCCCAAATGGATTTTTCTTTGCCATTTTCATGTACGTTTTTACACAATCTTTGTTCTTAGGAACCTTACCGGCTTCCACATTGCATGCTGCTTTGGCACAAGATTCATCCGAACAGCCAGACTTGCTAAACAAAGACTTGAGATATGCCCGGGACGCCTTGAGCTTTTGGCTTATTGAGGATTGCTTGATCTGCTTGAGCTTCTGAGACCAAGACGTCTTCGAAACCAAATCGTTGCCAATGAAACCATTCAATTCGGTCGAATATTCGAAGAAATAGTCATCGACATTTAGCTCACTACTCACCCTACAGGATTCTGATGGTGAGATGCTTGAGTTTTCTTCCAAGGGTGCTTGAGTCTTGTACTCGAAGGAAGCATTATCGGAACTTTGTGTTAGGTTCTGAACCATTTGCAGCCGAGGAGGGAGGTGGAGGGGAAGGAACTTGCCCTTGTAGAACAGTTCATCTGCTGGATTAGTTGAAGTAAATTCTCCATCAGGAGAAACTGAGCACATTTGGAACTCAAACTCTCCACTTTGAGGTGGAGAGCTTATGGAATAACACAAATAGTTGGAGGGTGAACTTACCTCCAACTCAATATAATCTTCATCTTCATTGTTACTTGAAGAAGAAGCTTGGCTTATGGCCATAATTTGAACTCCAAAAAACCTAACTTTTCTCTTGTTTTTGAGCTTATGGGAAGATGAGCTTGGGGATAAAAGAAAGGGGTATCCTTTAAAGTGAAGATGAAGCCAAGTTAGATAAAAAGAAAACCATAAGGTAAGGATTTGTCAGATCTTTTCCATTTTGTTTCTACTTTGTAGTAATATCTTGAATGGTTCCAAACAATAAAATGGCAGAAAAAAGTATGGATTTTCCCCCACTCAGCTTCTGACTGGTCCATTTATGTTATCCCTTCACTTCTCCATCAAAAAATGACCTTGGTTTTACTTTTTACTTCATTTACCAACTCTGAAACTGAAGAAATCATTAGAGTAGCCAATGGATTTCTAACACATGCAAAGTAGTAAAACTTAAAGTGGATGAGCTTGGAACCATATGATAAAATCCCATGTTTATGTACTTTTGAACTTGAAAAATGTGGCACAGAATGTGTAAGAATCTTCCAATATACCACCAGAAAGAAAAAAGGTGAGTGTTGAAGAAAATAGATTAAAAGAGCTCATATGGAGGAGTTTTAATTTGAAATTATATGATAATGAGGTTTTAACCTATGTTACTCCGACTCTTCGTTTTTCTTTTCGAGTATATACCTTTTCGACACATATTCGAATACATGTATTCGTGTATTCAAGTTGTTTTAACTGTATAGGTGGATTAAAGCCTTTTTAAAGATAGAAACAGCATTATTTATTGAATAGAAAACAAGATGCCAATTATAAAATGGGTTTGTTGTTTTCTGCACATCCACAAACTTCATTCACTGCAACACAATTTAAATTTGAAAAAGAGGAAAACCAGGCAGGCAGCCCTGTTTCCCAAACCTGGTTTTTAGGCACTGTCAAGTTTTACAATTCAATATACTGATAAATTAGAGCATAAGAGAGAGAGAGGGGTATTATCATATTGAAAGTTTCAAAACCTTTATTAAGCTAAGCTAAGTTAGGGTAATGTTTCTTTTAGTTGTCCTTCCGATTTTCAAAGTTTCATCATAATTAAATTAAATTGACCCGTATCGTACACCTAATTTAGTAGATGAATTTTTTAACAAAAATTTTTCTGTATATACAACACCTCGAACTCGAAAACTGCTTAAGCTATATCAAACATCGTTAAGCTACTTACTACTTAGATTAACATGTTGGTTAAGCTAAGGTAATATTAAATGTATTCTCCTAGCACTAGGGGTATTCAAATTCGGGTATCCGGGTCTTCGGGTAGTGGTTTAGCCGGCCCGTATCCCGGCTCGTATTGGTCGAGTTTCCGCTAGTCGGGTACCTGTAAAATCGGGTAATTGGGTACTCGAATATAAAAATATGTGTTTTTTTAAATATAAAAATATTTTATTAGTTTAATATAAAAATATATTTATTATAAATTATGTATTCATTAAATATAAAATATAAAAAATTTAAGATTTTTTATTAGTTTAATATATTGAATATAAAAAAATATTAATTTCAAATATATTCGGATACTCAAAAAATTCTTAATTTTGTGATTCAGGCCCGACTCGAAAGATGACGGACTGGGTACTCGACCCGTATAATTTTTTAGATAAAGTACTCGATTATTTATATTGGGATAATCGAATAATCGAGTCGGTCAATCTAATCGAGTATTTTTAAACACCCTTACCTAACACTGCTATGTGATAATGATGTATCAGACTATGTAATATATGCCAACCGGTACTTGGCTTTCAAATCTAAATATCTATATATAGAAGGTATTATATGAATAACTGAGTAACAAGTGGGAAACAATAACATTTTTTTTTTCTTGATAAAAAACACTAACATTTTTTTTTGCTCTTGATTTTTCTTCCATTTTTAGAAAATTCCATGCACCTCACTAGAAACAAACACAAGCTCCATTCACCCCTAATAACCAATGTTTAGGTCGGCTTAATTGTCTACTCTTGTACTAACTGTTTACTTTTGGTAAACAAAACCTTCAATTCTTTGATCCAAATTCAGTAACCACGTTCAATTTTGGATACAGGGATGGACTCGAAGGGTGTTGGAGAGGAGTCATACGCCAAAAAATTTCAAATTCTCATATAATTTATATATTTTTTCTGTATTTTCTATTAATGATTTAAGTTCGTACTCTCAATTTGTAATTTTACATCCTTAAAATTTTAATATAACTTTTTAATAATTCATACCCTTACATAAAATTTTGCGTCCATCTCAAATTGAATATACAATTTTGCTATAATAACCATTTTCCTGAGACTTTGCGTATGGTTATTTGGTAGAGAGGTACGAAGCAGAGACATGGACGCGCAGTATAAGTACGACAATATACAAATATGGCAATACGGTCATCCATAAAATCTTACATGTTTTTTTATTGTTTGATTAGCCGAGTTTAAAACTTTTAATTTTAGGATAACACACTTATTTTCCTCCCATAAAATCTCATTAATTTGCGTGGCTAATATCAGCCGTCATCATTTATCCCAAAAAAAATATCAGTCATCTACGTTCACTCATTAAATGATCCTAAAAACGTGTAAAACTATTTAGTTTTACACTGTGTCAGCGGATCATATTTCTTATAATAATTATTAAATATTTAATATGATTTTCTAGGATTATGACCAAACTGACAGACTTTGTAAATGTAGAGTGTTAAATCTGTTGATATATTTAGAATTACGATAAAAATTTGATAGGATGTGTAAACGTCGAATGCTATATGTTTTATGGATTTGTTATACCAATTAAAAAGAGGTCATCATTTTCGTTAACCATTTAAAAGAAGTTGACTATATTGATACTAATTTGTAACGTTTGTGACTAAATTGATAAGATTTCTAGTATAATGACCAAACTATAACTGATCTCATAATTTGGTAACTAATTGGGTAATTTATCCTTTTCAGAAATGCAATTTCTTTGAAAATAATCTAATTTAATTCTTAAGAAAAGAAAAAAACTTTAGTAGCCAAACCTAAGTTATCTAGGAACTTTACATTTCACATACTCATTGCTCTGAAATAAAGGGTAAGCCAATTTTACTGCAACAAATGAAGCAGGTGATCACGTGATGCTGGTCTGAGCTGAGCACACGACACTTATCTCTGCATTATTTGCTTTCAAAAAACTAATGTGTGCATTATTTGCCTGAATGGCTCATGCAAGTCACTTTCAGAAACTTCCCTTCTGCAAGTGAGTTTCTCATTTATGTTTCAGACACCTCTTATTGATTGCATTATTTTCAGGTTATTAGGTTTTCAAAGCCGATCAAAGCATCGAATATAACATCGTTAACGACCTCATTATGCCATGTTGCCATAGCTTTCCTTAAGTTATTGTTACTGAAATCAACCCTTTGGACGGAAGTGCATTTCTACATCTTGTTTTTTGCATGCATGATGGTCTTTCACAATCGTCGACTGTAAATTCTTCAATGTTGAATTGCACTTTATATAATCATAGAAATCAACAATGGTTTTATCTCTATGGTACATACATGTGTGTGTGAAAAACATGATGAATGTCACAACAATCTGGCTCACTCTGGGGCCACTTACCCAGCTCATCATCATCATCTCATTAACCAGTTGGCAGAAGTAAACGGTATCCTTTAAGCCACCAACTTTCTCACTTGATATCCGGTAACGGCACTTTCCAAAAGTTCCACGAGTTAAAATCTTCCTGCAAAAGGTATTGGGATATCAGGGATACCATTGAAGGCCCTGGAAAGATCCGGAGACAGTTGCAGAGAACTTTAGAGAAACGATATGCCTTACCTGCTCAACCAATGAGGCCGGTGGAAACATGTCATCGACAAGAGTATGCAACGATGTGTAAGACCTTGCATCGTTACAATGACTAATAGCCACCTCACCCTGCCAGTTTAAAAATAAAGATTTGGAAAGTTGATAGTAATCACACAACAGGGTTCGGTTAATTTTTCTCTTTTCTCTCATACATAGGACATAGAGTATATTGTACCTTAGGGTTAATTATAAATATTTTCCCCTTTGGGATCCCGATTTTTCGGTAACTGAGTTCATCCATGTCTCTGTTTCCGAAGCCAGCATAAAACGGATTGTGATCGGAAGGGAAAAGTTTCTTGATATCCTGCAATGCACATATAAGAAAGAAATCAAAAGGTGAAAAACGAATCCTCTCATACTAATAGTTTCAATCTATACTAAAACAGGGTTTATTATTTCAGAATTTACCTCTAAACAAGATATTTTGAATTCATGAGGTGCTCTTCGTATCACTGCCATGAATAATGAGGAAGTTGTTGAATAAATCAAAATGAGACTCTTAATTATTGCAACTAAGGTGAAAATGGGGAAAGGGGTGAAGTGGAAAGGAGAGATAATGCATGCAAGTACATAACTACATGATATGGGATAAAGATCCCGATATAAACAAGATCAAAACTACATCGACACTTGGTATCATTCACGGGATGTAATTTCCATCGTGTTAATGAAGCCACAAAGTTGTGATGCAAAGTTGAGACAACAAGCTGGATAACTTCAATAAACAATGTCAATAAAAAACAAAGGGAAAAAAGCTAACCTTACCTTCACGGTACAATGAAGGAAACAAACCATCAGGGGAAATAACAACTGGTCCACTCGGTAAAGCTTTTCCGTCCTGCATGAACAAAGGAACGAGTTAAAAAAATGATTACAAACTCATAATTTCCAAGTCAAAGGATGGATTCAAGATGTGTTAGCTTATCCATTCAGTTATTACTTTGGCTATTGAGGTTAAGTGCGCGGAAACCTGGGATATGTCACTACCTGTTTCAGGTTGAGTAAAAAGTTTCTGGTTATATATGCCTGAACAATTGCACGTGCACTGAGAAATAGCAGTTGATATCCATTCTCCTGTTGTGAACACAATTCAGCATTGGATGTAAAGATACCAACGAAATCAATTTGCTAATATGCATGTAAGAATATGTTAGTTAATGGAAGAAGCACATTAAGTCAAGTTGAGCAATGAAACATATGTGAAGCACACCTTAATAGCAGAGAAAAGTTTAGCTACACCATATTGTGTCCAATCCCTTCCAACTAAAGGCATAAACTGGCCTAAAACATCAGACCTGAAAGAAATGTGTCAAGGTTATCGAAAGTCGCGTCTTCTTTTAAACCTAGACATGATTGTCAAAAATAAGTGGATGGCTTATTTATCTCCTCTTCTTTTATAATGCCGTTTAACTTGTCCGTTCCCTTATCATGCTCATCATAATGATGTCTAGTAAGGAAACCATCTACCATTTCTAGAATATACATACCGTAATAAAAACTATAGGGGAGTTTAGACAGGTTGCTAAATGAGTGAAACAAGAACATATTAAACAATGCAGAGAGAGAAAATCAGAAGATAAACATCCCTACTTGGTAATAGTTCCGTCAACATCTGAGATTACAATCTTATCGTTCCACTTCCACAGGTAAAGATGAGCATCAACCTGTTAAAGATGCATAGGTTTTAGAGGCTGACATTTGAGCATAACACAAACCTTGCAAACCTGCAAGAAGAATTAAGTAGTAGAGAACTGAAACCTGTTGGTTTCCGCAAACCCTGGTGGAGAAACTGAAAATAACCATATTTTGACCATCTTTCAGATTCAAGGAAGCTATCTGCTCAGTAGTGGGAACATTTGTCCTAGTAAATTGCTCGTGCAGAGAATCAAGAGTTGAACCTGCTTGTGAATTTTGTAGATCGGGTTTAGTATCAACAAATACCTTCTCATTTGATGATTTGTTATCAGGGTGCTCAAGTGTTTTGCCCTTTATAAAGGGAATAGGCCAGAGCTTCCATCTACTGCTAGAAGATGTGGAAGTGACGGTAGAATCATCACTCTTAAGGTTTGATGGTCCATCCCGTTCAACAGGGACTGCATCTTGGGGCTCAACGAGTGACTCTGAACCAAATGCAGCCGTCCCAAGAACAACTGAAGGAGCTTTTTCCCTTGGTAAACACCTCTCTCCAAACTGGACATTAAGGTCTGCATTCTCAATAATTGAACTTGCTTTATTTGTATATTCCTCATTTGACATGTGGTGTTCTTCAAAGAATGCTGCTGCAGCCTCTAATTCCATACCTGCATGAAGTTTATTTCCACAAAGAGACATCTCAAATCCTGGGAAGACGAGTTGAGCAATGGAAACCAAGTATTCCATGAGAACCAAAACAAGATAAAAGAGAGGAAAAGGACCATAGTTCCTTACCTGGATTAGCACAATCTTCTGTCTCTTTACCGGAAGTAGATTCAGTTTCTACATTCTCACTTTTGCTACTCTTATTCTGTTAGTTAGTATGCATAACCGTGTGTTGTAAAGAGTTTTAGATAGAGTAGAAGTTGTATGTTATCTTTACTTTATCTTAACTAGTAGTTTGAATTTTAAATTTGATCTTTGTAAAGGATAAAAGTCTTATCCTATAGGTTAACCACTTGGTGTTAAACACCTCTGTAAAAGTCTATATAATAGACTCTCTTTCACTAATGAAAAATAAGAAAAACACAGAGAAAAACTCTGTTTCTCACATATTCTCAGGTTCAGGACTTTGTAGACTGCTATTTATCCCTTCAGTTGATGCTGATGTGTCAAGCTGTTCAACTTTCCCCTGAGACTCGTTACCAATAGAACCAACAGACACATTGCTAGAACTCACATAATCTGAATCCAACACTTTGTTTTCAACTTGTAAGTCAGGAGATCCAATATTGTTGGAGGAAGACGGCACATCTTCGCTTTGGGAGTCATCACTATTTTCATCTTTGCTTTCATTGAAGTTTGGAGTATGAAGGTAGGAATAGGATTATCTCCAGGATCAGTGTTTTCACTATGTCTGTCCAATTCAGATAGTTTGAGGCAGCTCTTAAAAACCACCCCCGTTTTTTCAATTAGAGATGCATCTTTGACCTCACTTGGCCCGTCAAATTCACTTTGATGGTTAGGAACGTTAGGAGATTCTTAGGTTTGAAGAGCATGTTCCCACCCATCTTGACTAACTTCGGAATCGTGTCTCAATGCAGTTGAGTCACTATTCTCACTGCAACTGTCATGAGAGGAACCCTTATCCACTGCCAAACTGAGCTTATTAGTACAGTCAGCAGCACACACATTATCACTCAAAATAACCTCCTCATTACTATTGCAACACTCGGGTCCTTCATCTGGTTCTATATTGAACCTGGGTGTGCTTAATTGCATATCTTCAAAATTTTGCTCTGATTCTGATACAGGGGCTGTAAGTACATGACCATCCACACTGAACAACACAACTTCTGAATCTATATCTTGTGCTTCACCAAGATACGCACCATCCGAACCCTCATACTGATCAGGCCCCATTTCGGATAAATTAATTGAATCCTCTAGAGTGGACTCCTCATCTTGAAACTCATAGAACCTAGTATCAGGTTCCGTCCTATCCAGACGTTTCAGACTAATGGCATCCGATTCATCCCTCAACAGAGCCACCCTGGACTCTGAGACACTATGTTCAAATCTACAAAATTTAGCAATGTGCTTATTACCATCATCCTGTGTCATTTCAGACTCTCCATTCGAATCAAATCCTTTACCATCATCAACCTCCCTTGCGAAATATGCTTCCCCGGAGTTATCAAGACACATGTGAAAATTCGCTTCGACGCCATTAACAGTTATATGAACAACCTTCTCAGCCCCTTTAAGAACTCCCTGAAATTTCCGGAACCGAACATACCACGGCGTGCTTCGGAATGTCCCATCTTGTTGCCGGACAACAATCACATCAACAGCACCACCAAAAGGGTGGAAAAGGGTAGCAACAGAAAATACACCTTGTGAAATTAGACTCCCAGCTTTGCCAACCACATTCATTTGTCAAAAGGTAATCTCTTTTTTTTTTTCAAATTAAAGGAAATTCAAGGAAAAATAACAAGAACCCTTTCTCGGATTCTTTATTTTCCAATAGAAAAACGAATACAACAAATCAAATGTATAAATACAATAACTTCTGATATTCAATTCAAAATTAAACCAAAACCCAATGTTCCCAGCAAGAAAAAGAACAGAAGAATGAAAGGAAGAAGTTAACCTTTATTCCTCGACAACGAAACAGAAAATAAACGTTGATGGTAGAATTAAGGCAGCCAAAGGAATTGAAAGAGACACAACAATGCACCTAAAATCTATTTATGCTAATTACAGGACATCAAACTTGATGATCAAAACTAAAACGTGGGTGGAAGCGAGAAAAATAATCATGTATGCTTTTTATTATATATATTTTTTGAAAGTGTTATATTTATTATTTTTAATTAAGCTTATGTCTTTCTATTGTTAACCATAAATTACAATATAAAAGTGTTTTTATTTTATTATTAATATTATACCTATTGTTATTGTTATTGTTTCTGTGTTAGATTTTGCTTACTATATTTTACAGATCATTATCCATAATTTATATATATTTAAAACGTGGGGTACTACAGGAATTTGTGAACAAAGTTTTGGTGCAATAATAAACTTTTCAATTGGTATTTTTTATTTTTTTTAGGTTACGGGTTCTATATTTATTAGGAGCATATTTTTTTTAAACTGTCACACATATATATATTTATTACAAAGTTTATAATCTTAATATGGTCTAATCTTAAACCATAAAAAACAAAATCCTAAATTACTAATATGTTCAAAAAAATATATTCTATAATATTATGACTTAATAGCGGGTTAAATTTTGATATATGTAAAATAATTTTTATGCAAATTTGTATATTTTTACACTATAGAACTCAAGCCCTAAATTATTAATATTAAACCATAAAAAAATTAAATCCTAAATTTTAAACACTAAACCTATAACTTTAAACCCTAAATTAAACCACTAACCGTATCAAAATTCTTTTTAGAATTTTTTCATATACTTTAATTCTCGATTTAACTTTTATAACTATTCTTTAAAGTTTGTTCCTTAATATATTTTTTTCTCTTTGTATTATCCAAAAGAAAACATAAGATGTTATAAACAACTACAGCACCCAAAAAAAACTCATAAACAGTATGTAGAAATTCCCCAAGCTGAACGAAGTTGGAAATTTACAATGTCCAAGTTCCTTATATTTGAATTTAAAACTCACACATGGTGTTTATGTATAGTGAGATATAAACTTGAAACATCAAAGCTCCTAAGATTTTTAATCTATTTACCCAATTAAATACCATCCTATCTTAAATTCGATCTTTGTACAACCCCTCCCACTGTCCTTATATCTAAGAAACATGTTTTTTGATTTTTGTTTGGTTTAATTATAATTATCTGACTTATTGGTCGATTAATTCGGATCAAATTTTGTAGAGGTTTAATATAGGACGATTCTTCCAATTCAGTTGTTAAACATTTACAATATTAAAATTCAAACATCTGACATTACTTAAGGGATCTAACGCCTCATCTCGTTAAAGCAACTATTTGTTGGGTTTTTTTATCTTTTTAATTTTTTTTATTTAAACTATAATAAAAATGGGTTGGAGCATTTTAGCCAACAAATTATTTTTTTGAGCCCATTAAATTGGAGTGACCCAAACTCAGCAATGTCAATATAAATGGAGGCCTATTTTTGGCTCCGCACCCGACGTCGTCTAGAATGTCCATTGACCCTTGACTTTGACAAGTTGTGAGATCTACGATCTCAGTTTCTCTGATTAAAACATCACAACAACCAAACCAAATCCAGATCCCAAACCACCCATTGTCCTTACCCTTTTAATTCCAGTCACTTCCTCCATTTCCCTTCCCCCCCCCCCCCCCACAACGCCTACCGTTGCAACCATCGCCTCAGATCCTCCCAAAATGACGAAACTACCCTTACAGATCCTCCTCTTCCTCCTCCTCTCCCTCATTTCCTCCGCCACCGCCGAGATCAAAACCCTAACCATCACCTCCGACTCCCGCCCCATGATCCTCTTCGAGAAATTCGGCTTCACCCACAGGGGCTACGTCTCCGTCTCCGTCTCCTCCGTCTCCGTCATGTCCTCCGCCAATGCCCCCAACCCCGACGCTTCCCGCCTCGGCTTCTTCCTCTTATCCGAAGAAGCTCTCCTCCAAGTCCTCCTCGAGATTCAACAGAATACTCACTTTTGCGTCCTCGATTCTCGCTACATCCTAAATCTCTTCACCTTCGCCGACCTATCCCCGCCTCCGCTCTTGCGTTTCAACCACACTTACCCCGTTTCTTCCCCCAACGAATACTCCCTCTTTTTCTCCAATTGCGCCCCCGAAACCCGCGTTTCGATGAACGTCAAGACCGAAATCTACAACCTGGAACGCGACGATTCTAAAGATTACCTCTCCGCCGGTCTAACACAGCTCCCTTCCCTTTACACCTTCTTCTCAATCCTCTACTTAGTCTTCCTTGGTTATTGGATCTACGTTTGTTATACCAACAAACGGTCCGTACACCGGATCCATTTATTAATGTCCGGATTGCTTTTATTCAAAGCATTGAATCTGATCTGCGCCGCCGAAGATAAGCATTACGTGAAGGTCACCGGAACTCCTCACGGTTGGGATGTTCTGTTCTACATTTTTCAATTTATTCGCGTCGTTTTGCTATTCACCGTCATCATTTTGATCGGCACCGGTTGGTCGTTTTTGAAACCATTTCTACAAGAAAGGGAAAAGAAGGTTCTGATGATCGTGATTCCGCTCCAAGTTTTAGCTAATATTGCTTCGATTGTGATCGGGGAAACTGGGCCGTTCATTAAAGATTGGGTGACATGGAATCAGTTGTTTTTGCTGGTTGATATCATCTGCTGTTGCGCTATTATCTTCCCGATTGTTTGGTCGATTCGTTCATTGAGAGAAACCTCGAAAACCGACGGCAAGGCTGCGAGGAATTTGGCCAAGTTGACACTGTTTAGGCAGTTTTACATCGTGGTGATTGGGTATTTGTATTTCACAAGAATTGTGGTGTTTGCTTTGAGGACGATCGCTGCTTACAAGTATCAATGGGTTAGTAATGCCGCCGAGGAGACCGCGAGTCTGGCGTTTTATTTGGTTATGTTTTACATGTTTAGGCCGGTGGAGAAAAACGAGTACTTTATTCTCGATGAGGAAGATGAAGAGGCTGCCGAAATCGCACTCAGAGACGAAGAATTCGAGCTTTGAGAAAACAGGGGCAGCTGAAAAGAGAATCACACGAGACGAGAGTACTTTGGGTTTCTACTTTTGGTGAAAATTGGGATTAGTTTGAGGTTTGTTCTTAGTTAATTTTACGGATACAAAGCTGCTGCTTTCTCTTTACTCTCTTCTTATTATGTTCAACTCGTTGCGAAAATTTGAATATGTTTTGATCAGTTACTGTATTTCTCCTTACTATTCTTATTATGTTTAACTTGTTACTGAAATTTGTCTGCATTTCTTCTTCCTGCTTACTGAGTTTTCCTTAGCTAGTTGAATTATAAAAAAACAAGAGTTTAAGTTTCTTCTGTGGTGCAATGCTAGAGATTTTTGTGAATTTAGATGCACTGAATGAAATATTGGTTTGAAGGTGGATGATTGGTTATAGAATGAGGTGTTTTCACTACCCAGACAAATGCTAATTTGTAAACTTCTCTGCAGTAAGGTCTTCGAATGGTATTTTTTTAGTATTAATCGGAGAGGTATTACATTCGAAGTTCTTGACTACTCGCCAATTGACTCAACATTTTTCTGTTTAATTTGTGTATTTCCTATTGGCCTTGTCAGCAATTTGAATGGTAATGCCTAGTGTTTGTTTGTTTCTTACTTGGTAAAGCTTTAAAGAATTGGGTGGGATGAAATTCCTTCCAATTTCCATGATCTACCTGTATCTTTCCAATTTCCAATTTTTGATTTGACCCGTTTGAATTTAAACATGATTTAGCCATAATAGTCAACAACTCGAACGCATTTAATTTGGATTTCAAAACGAGATATGACCTAAAAACATGAAACAATTTTAACTAGAAGCAATTCCAACTTAAAAATTTATTAGCAAAACCTGAAATGATCGTAACCAAGAACGAAACAATTTGAAAAAAAAAGTGAATTTAAATTCGACTTACTTGAACCTAGAACAACTTAAAATTATTCAAATTCGAATTTATCGGTTTTTAAAATGATTTAACCCAAAAATCAATCTAATCGTGCAATTGATATGAATGTACTTAAACTCTTAATTTAAGCTGATGATTTAGATTAAAAGTGCAAAATAAAATATTTTTACGAAAAAAAAGTGTAATTCTCATTTAGAATGTTTTCTTTAAGAGTGTTTAAGTGATTATAAGGTAGTATTTGTTCATTTTTTTGTAACCTTTTGATAGCAAACATTTTGTGGACGAAATTATTTGAATTTGAGTCATGAACATTATCCTCTTCTCCACTGGGCCACTCGCTGGGTTCTTTTTTTGAATAAAAAATGTCAACAATATTATTCAAACACAAAAACAATATAACGTACAAACAAACTCATACACCGTCTTCGAGGAAGCACATACAAACAAACATAAAAAACAAAGCAACAACACAAAAGACATCATCAAAACAAGATACAACCAAAACAAAAAAATAAAGAAAACATGGAGACTAGAACGAGAACAAGGAAAAACTAAAAATAAGAACAACCGAAAAAACAACTTGGAGCCAAAACAAGCCAAACCCAACAAAGGCCGAAGCACAATCAGAGCCAACATCACCATCTTCAACTGCATGTCTATTTAGGGAGTCGAGGATGTCTCGTGAGAAGTAATGCAGTAAGAGAACCACTCGAAAGTCAACTCGTCAAAATCTAGAAGTTGTCGTTGCTCGATGGACAAAATAATTTTTATACACATGCCGGAAGAGCCAAGTCGTCAATTCTCAATTGAAAAGTTTTACATCAAAGAAAAATTATTTTCTCTAACTCTAAAACTTCAAACTCTAAACCTTAAAAAAAAATAATGCATGCGGGTACGTCGCTGCATCACTCGATTGGTGCACATAAGGCACGAGGCATTTCACCATCTTTTCGGCTTTTCTCGAGAATCTATAGGTCCTAAAATACATCAGTTTGCACGAGATACCATCGACAACTCTAGTGGATGGTCGACCACCATGGATGGAACCACTTTAACCAAAGGGTGTTATGTGATACAGTAAAAATTACGGAGAATTTCTTTTTACTATAAATTTACTATAAAGTAATGTTAAAAATAAAATTAATACAATTTTAAATGAATATTAACACCGTTAAAATAAAATTGGTTCTACTTAAAAGGAAATTGTCATTGTTTGTTTTCGCATACTTTTAAAAACTCATTTATAAAACTTTAAATTCTAACAATCCAAACTAAATTTCTAATTGACACCTTTAAAATAAAATTGACTCTACTTAAAAGAAAATTGACAATCATTGTTTGTTTCCACATACTTTAAAAATTATTCATAAAATTTTAAATTCTAACACTCCAAATTAAATTTCCTAGTTCCACCCCTATCGACCACCATGGATGGATCCCGATGAGCTCCTCGGCGTCCGACTTGGGCCACTTGTAAAGATTCACATACGTTGCCCTCACAGGCACTCGGGGGTCTCCAGCATCTTTCAAACAACTAGAGATGCAAATGGAACTCATTCCTTCAAAGTTTGATCAAAGCTATGAAGTAAAAACTGTTTTATTTTGGAGTTATACAGTTGGAGAAAGACTGGATTGGAAGCAAAGATTAACAAATATGAAAAGAAAGAAAGAAAAAGGAGGAAAGCAGGGGGGCATGATGGGGTTGGTTTTCGTTGCATATATTCTCATGATTAGTGCAGCAATGAAAGGTGTAGGTTTTGGGAAATGGTGTGGTGGAAATGCTAATGTTGTTTATTTTATTGACCAAAAATGGGCCGCCATTAAGTAGATTCATGGTTGGAGTAATGTAAGTAGGAGATTCCAACTTACTCATTATTTTTTTAAAATAGTCTAAATGTACTATTTATTTATAATTATTTTTAATTTTTTAATAATGTACACACTTTACAAATAAAATAATTAAATATAAACTTCTTAAAATGAACATTATCTTTTTTTTTTCTCTAAACTACTTGTCGGGTTCAACTTACCCTATCTTAATTGATATGGTTGGGGGCGGGGTGATGTTGATTGTTGGAATCAACCTAATTTCCAACTTACTCTATGTTCCACTGTCATAAATTCAACCATACTTTTAAAAAAATAAATAAATTCAACCATACTGCTGGGTCAGAATCCTTCTACAAATGCATAACCATTTCAATTGGTAAATTTGACCCAAGAATCAAGACCCGAAATTAACCTAAACATAATTATCTGAAAATTAAAATAAATTGAACCAGATTTTAGTTGAACTGAAATGGACCTAAACCGAAGACAATTCGAAATAAAAAAATATATTAAAAGAAATAAAGAAAGATGAGACCTGAACTACCGCATAACTCACAAAAAAGTCAAATATACTAGCTTTATGAAGCCATATAGGGGTGTAAAAAACTAACAAGACCTAAAAACTCGACTGAAACCAATATATCTTTTATTGACCCAAACCAAAATTAACCAACCTCATATGACCTAAACTAAATCACCACAACCTGAATTAAAATCGAACCAAACCCGAATTGAAATTGAATCGAAAATAATCAGGCTCGAAATATCCCGAATATAAACGATCTAAATAACCCGTTTGCCGCCGGTATTAACCATCCTCCTCCATTTACTTATGCTTCACAATTATGTCCATGCATAAACATTTACGCGTGCAACTCTTTTACATATCTAACGGTTCCGATTGCATTGAATCTAAAGGTTTTTCTCCAATTTTTCTCGTATATAAGAAAAATATTCCATGCACTGTATTAGAAAATTTATTTTTTACAAGCGTCTAGTTTCAAAGATATATTAGAGTTTATAGTTAGAGTTTTAGTGTTTGTGGTTAAATTTAAAAAAAATAAAATTTAATAAGTGAATAAAATTTAGAGGTGGCAATCGAGTTTGGACTATATTCAGTTTATAGTCGATTCTGATCGGATCTAGTTTGAATTTAGTTGTATATTTTTCAATTAATAAAAAACTAAATCCATACTATACCAACCCCAAATAGTTTTTTTTATAGATTTTAATTCTAATCCTAATTCTACCTAGAGGGGAGTACGAAGGAACAAAGATGAGCAGCTTGGCCATCAACCAAATAGTTAAATACACAATAGAAATGGGTAATTATACTATGCACCAGTTGTGAAAAAAAGTTTCTATAAGCGCCTTAGTTTTAGAGTTTATAATTTAGTGGTTTAAGTTTAGGAGTTTATAATTTAGGGGTTATTGTTATAGTTTAGGGTTTATGATTAGAATTTAAGATTTATAAGTTAAAACCTAAATCTCTAACATAATACCCTACAACTTTTTATTTTCAAAGTAGTGCATGAAATATTTTTTCATATATAAATATCTAATACCACTATCAAAGCCAATCAATTCAGCCCAAAATATTAAATGATGGTGGGAAGCGATTTTAATTTCAGCATAATTTGGAAATTGAAGAATCTCTCTCGAGTTGCATGCTTTTCTCTGGTTGTTGTTGATCGATAGGGTGCTTTCAACCTCTTTTTTTTTTTTCTATTGCAAGAGGTATTGATATTAATTATCAAGAATGTTAAAATATAATTTAGAGACTGTAATGTTCTAGCTGCACTTGTGGACTGGTATGTTAGTATCTGCCCATCAAGTGCAGCTAAATACCACGATTCCTGAATAGTAATATTTTTTACCGGCGGCATATGTGCTGCTGCCAACCAACCAAGAGATGTCAACATGTTCTCTCTTACTGTTATGGAAGATGATTATCGAACCAGTTCGGTCTCCGCGATCTATGGAAGAAATTACACAAGATCATCATGTTCTTTTACTTGCAAAGAGTTGTAATGAAATCATACAAGATCATTTTCTTTTAACCGGAAAGAAAAATTCCAAAATTACTAACAAAAACAAAAAGAAAGAACATATTTATTTGATGGATCGGCCACAAACATGGATTCTGTTGGATCACTTCCTTTTATTCTTGCTTCCGAACAACAAAGTCAAGTAAAACAAGACCCTGAAGAAAAATCCCCATGCAATAATGACCCACAGGCAGTTCCATTTGCTCAATTCAGTGATCCCTTGCAGCTTCAATGCGTCTGTCCCGGTTGTTATACAAGTTGAATCCGTGAAATTGGTGCCCACAATATTCCCCATGCTACCCAACATAGCATCCTGCACTGATCGGGGAGACTCCCGATCGGTGTCTTGTCGAACATTTTGTGACCTCTAGTAAAGCATTTGGACGGACGGAATTCGTTTTGCATGAACGCTTCGTATGGATATTTCACCAGCGAAATGTAATGAATCCTAAGCCAATACTTGGGGAGTCGTTTTCGAGAAATGAGGAATCTGCGGAAGAAGAGGTAGTAGGAAAACACGGCGATGGACATGACAAAGGCCAGTAAGAAATCTGGGAAAAGCCCGGAAATGAATGCCACTATTGAAGTCCCCGCCCAGAAAGTTCCGAATGCTTTGAGGAGGAAGAAGAAGAACCCGGTGAAACCACCGGTGAGGCCGATAGCCGGAAAGGCTATCAAAGAAAAGGAGAGGGAAAGGACGATCAATTCCGGGATCGAGATTAAAGAGCGAGCGAGTACGTAAGAAGAACGTCGATAAGCATTGTGTGCAGTTTCTCTTATGAAAATGAATCTCTCTTTGATGAACTCCGGGGCTTCGGTTGTGCAGGTAAAGAAAATTGTGCTTACGGATATAGCTAAACATCCTATTCGTTCTTGGATTCCTCTCGGAGAATCATCAACCTGCCACAACATGGTGCCTAGGATAATCGCGGTCATGGTTATCATCCCGAATCGGAGTCCGAACACCTGCGGCATTCTTCTCGTGTTTAGTGCTAGCCTTCTGACTAACACCACCATTTCGTACCGCAACGGATTGGCAAGTGACGGACGGAAGATATTAGATTCTGGTGATCATCATCTGTAGCAGTGGCACCAATGACTAATCTGCCTTGTGACATGCTTTTCTTTATTGCATCTTCAAGTGAAAAACTCGGCTTGTTGGAGACCTCGTTGCCTCGATTCACCGAGTCCTACCATGACTCGTTGAATTCAACTAATTTCTTGGTTCCGTCCGGAGATTCTTCAAGTTCACGGATAAAATCAAGAGCGAACTCACACGGATTTCCGTAATCGGGACACGGATGTCCGAACTCATCGAAGAAACGTGGCAGGTTCGCAGGAGAGCCGCAATACATAGTTTTCCCACGTGATAGGAAAATCATTTTATCGAGTAGGCCAACAATCCTGGAACTCGGTTGATGAATCGACATTATAACAATACTCCCACTTCGTGCAATTCCTTGTAGGACCTTAACGACACTGTATGCACTGGTTGAGCCGAGCCCCGAAGTAGGTTCATCGAGGAACAATAGTATCGGATCGTGAATTATGTCGATTCCGATCGAAACTCACCTACGTTCGCCTCCAGAGACCTCTATGCCCTTCATCGCCGATCACGGTCTTGGCCGCATTTCTCAAGCCGAGTTGACTAATCAAAGCTTGAACTCTCGCTTTCTTCTTTTCCTTGGAAAGCGACCGAGGGAGCCGGAACTCGGCCGCAAACATCGGCGCCTCTTCCACCGTCAGCATAGGGAACAACATATCATCTTGCATAACATAAGCCGAGATCACCTTCAGCAGCCCTGACGGTAAGGGTTCACCATTCATAGTGATAGACCCTTTCAGACTATGCTTATCGATCCTATTCGCAAGAGCATCCATTAGTGTCGATTTGCCCGAACCACTCGGACCCATTATCGCCATTATTTCACCTTCCTTTGGTTCACCCGTGATGTCATTGAGCAAGCTCTTGGTGTTAATCTCTGGTGAAATAACGTTGTTCGTTGCCGGAAACGGGAACCTCGACTTGTGTCGGAGTTTGACATCATAAGTTAAGTTGTTGAAGGAAAGAACAAACGGATCTTTTATCGGAACATTGGAGCTGCCGGCAGCCATTGGAATCTTTAGGACAAGATTACCGTTTTTTCCTTGTTCTTCCATTGGAACAATGAACCTCTATAAGTTGCAGAGCCTGTGTATTCGATTTCCAAAGGCAACTCTTCAAGCTCCATTGATGTCCCTGCGATCTGAATCTCTTTAGCTATTTAAAGCAAATGATAAACTGAGCTCTTGTATTGTCTCCTTAAATCCTAAACAAATTTAATAATTGTAAGATGATTACACGTGAAACCATGTGGAACTCAAAAGATTCCTCCAAATATTTTGTTTTTATTACGAGTTTCATGACGAAGCTATATCATTTTTCAATTAAAAAGATGATATCAGAGCTTGAAAAGGAAATTGCAGCAAGAATCATTTGTTTGTTTAATTAGTCCTTCATTATAATAGAAATCCTCGGTATTTTGGTGCTCCTATTTATGCCACATCAAAATAAGTTTAAAGTTTAAGATTAAAGTTTAGGGTTAAGGTTTAAGATTAGTATTTAAGAAATTTAAAGTAGAATGTATTTTTAAGATGTAAGTTTTAGGTTTAGGATTAAAATTTAATTTTTTAATGTTGAGACATGAAAAGAGGCACAAAAAAAAGTACTCAAATTTTTTATTCTTTCATCGGCCATGATTGGTAAATAGCGGTTTGACCAAAAATTAGAAGTTTGATCAGTCAAATCTGCTAATTAGGATGATTGGTGAATAACGGATTATGGTGAAACCTCTAATTTTGAAAAAGTTTCTAATAGGAGCTTTTTGAAATTAGAGGGTTGACATAAGAGTTGTAAATACTTTTTTACCCTTAATAATTACCAACAATCTCCAAATAACCTAAATTTAACCTTTTCAATTTTAATTCTTCACCCTCTATTTTTTCTTTTATTCTCACATATTTATATACTTATTTGAATTTAATAATAAATTAAATTATATTAAAATAATTATAGAAGTAATAAATTAATACATAAATTCTTCAAATATGCTTAGTAATGTTGTATTAAAAAAATTCATTTTCATAAATCTAATTAATATTAATAGATACAAAGTATTGATAACTAATAAATTATTCAAACAAGTATTGAATATAATTATGTCCTTATATATCATTTTATTTGTTTAAATAATCAAACAACTATCAGCTATCAATTAATTTTACCAAACACTTTTATACAATCAGCTAATATATTATGCTAGTCAAATCAGCTAATGTAATCAGCTATCAGCTAATGCAATCCACTATCAATTATCGGCTAATTGTCAAACATGACCATTATCTTTCTTGATCGATCTTTAATAAGTTTTATTTATAATAATCCAAAATTACCAAATCAACCATCTAGCGTTGACCTTAGTCTAATATTAATATTAACATATTATTTTATATATAAATCATAAATAAAATATTTATATCTATATTAACATTTTATTATATATATAAATATTTTTCTAATATATTTACTTATATTACAAATAAGTACTTAAAATATATCAACTTTTTATATTTAGACACTTAAAGTTTTTTTTTGTTAAAATAAATATTTAAAATATTCTTTTTAGTCAGAATAAATATTTAAAGTATTCTTTGGTCAAAATACACACCTAAAGTATTTTTCTGTTCAAAATAGGCACCTAAAGTATATATATTGTTCATCTGAGTTCCTAAAAGTTGTCATGTGACATTGATTAAAAAATACATTAGGTACATATATTAAAAAAATACTTTAGGCGCATACTTTGACAAAAAAAAAATTAGATACATATTTTGACCAAAAAGTATACTTTTAGGTACTTAATTTTACCAAAATTATAAGTACTTATTTTTGACAAAAAAATACTTGAAGTACTTAAACGAAAATTTAAGTATATTTTAAATACTTATTTGTGATATAAGCCTTAAGAATAATATATATTGAGTCGGTAAGTCCGGTTATGAATTTTAAAAACGGAAAATTAAATAAAAATGGGGTTATAATTGATTTAACCGTACCATTTTTTTGACAAATGGAAGTACTTGTAGTAAGTCTAGAACTTATGACTTAAAAAAATAAAAAAAATAAAGATAAGCAACTTGGCCAACTATCTAAATGTGCTTGCTCAATTTAACCGTACAATTGAATTAAACAAAATTAATTTATGCTCTACCTAACAACCACTCTTCGAAACAGGTGGACCGACAGTGTTCTTCTGATGCCATGGTCTACAATATCTTTGATCCAAGCATAAATTAGTATATCCAATATAATAAATTACATCATCACGTTGATTCATTCAAGTCTTAATTCCAATGATGTCAAGTTTTGATTAAAAAATGTGAATTAATCATGGAGCAGGTTGCGTTTGATTATTGTGGTAATCACCTAAACTTGAAGCAACAACAAAATTTGGCCTCAAATGCACGAATAAAAGGGTAATCGTTAAAAACTCATTAACTATAACTTTTTCGGTTAAGTGCATGAATTGATTTTTTACTCAAATAAGTGTTTAATGTTTACTTTCGTAATTTTTTAAAGTTTTTTTGTAAACGACATTAAAAATTTTACTCGTCTAATTAAAACGTGACACATGACCTATTTCTTAATATTTGTTTAATTTTTATTTAAAAAATCATAAAAGCATTGACTCCTTTAAAAAGAATCTCAAATCTTTAATGTTTTTCAAAATAATCTTTAAATCTCCCCTCTACTTCCGTCAGACACCACGTCGTCGTTGCTGAAGTGGGTTTTCTCCTCTTGTCGCACGAGTCATAAGGTTCAAGTCGTCATTTGTTCATCTATTATTTTTTGTTTGATTAACGATTTTACGTTTGACGTTTGTGAATTGTTTGACCGTTAGCTTGTCAATTTCCGATGATGTAAAATTGTAGTTATTGACTGTGAAGGGTTGACGAAGAAAGAGTTAACTGATAGTAGTTAAATCGATGATCGGTGGAGCAAAATTTGGGGTTTAATGCTACTATTATTTGATTAATTTAACGGTTAAGTCTAAATAAAATAAGAAGTTGACAGACGTTTGGCAACATCATTAGCGAAAGTCATTGTATGAGTCCGACAGAAATCCTTAATTATTACATGTTAGAACTAATAAACAAAGCAAACCTTTGTCGATGAAACACTTGTTTAATGCTAGTATTATTTGATTGATTTGATAGTTAGCCAAACTTTTTCACTGGCTTTAAAGTTTAAACCAAAATAAATCATATATTAACCTTAAATTGTCATATTATCATGATGCTAAGTGTGAGAATCTATAAACAAGATAAGGGAAATTGAAAGAAGAAGGGGAAATAACGAGAGCAAAGAATTAAGCAAAATAAAAAAAAATAGAAAGAACTGATGATATTATTTAGATAAAACTGAATTACAAAGAGAAGAGAATTTATAAGCTCAAATATTCATAACAAACTTATAACGGTTGGGGCCCAATACCAAAGCTGTTAGAATAGTCAGCCCAATTAGTTATAATACAACTATAGATTTTCCTTTTCCTGAAGAATTTTGAAAGAACACACTCCAAGTTTGTCTCACATACTCCCAAAGGATGAGGGTGGAATGGGTTTAGTTAAAATATCAACTACTTGTTCTGAGGAAGATTCAAAGTTGACAACGAGCTGACCGACAAGAACTTTCTCTCGAACAAAATGCAAATCAGTTTCTACATGCTTAATTCGAGCATAATGAGTGAGATTTGCTGCCATAGATACAATAGAAGTGTTGTCACACCATACCACTGGTTTATTGGGAAGAATAACACCCATCTCTTTTAACAACTGCTCTATCCACATTAGCTCAGAAATACAATTGTTAAGGCTTCTGTATTCTGTTTCTGATGAAGATCGAGACACCACAGCTTCCTTCTTTGGACTCCAAGCCACAGGATTAGATCCAAGAAAAATGCGGAAGCCTCTAGTAGATCTTCTATCTTCTACAGACGATGCCCAGTCTGCATCAATATAACAAACACAACTGAGATACGCACCCTTTTGTTGTTGTTTAAATATCAAACCATGATCAATGGTTCCAGCAAGGTATCAAAGAATCCTCTTCATTGCTTTCCAGTGAGAATCATGAGGATTGTTCATGAACTGACTGACTTTGTTGATAGAGTAAGCAATGTCTGGTAAGACAGATATACCGAAGACCACCCACAATGCTTCTATACAGATGAGAATCACCAAATTCTTGACTTTCACAAGCTACCAACTTTGGTGAGACTATCATAGGAGTTGGAGAGCAACTAAACATATGAGCTTTGGAGAGTAGCTCAAAAATATACAAAGATTGTGTAAGCATAAGGCTTGTAGCGCATTGTTGAATTTCCATTACAAGAAACAGGCTTGGTTCTCTTAAATCCTTAAGTGAAAACTCAGCATTGATGTTGTGCACAACATCCTTAATCTCTGATGTCTAACTTACTGTAATGATGATGTCATCGACATACACCACTAAAAGGAGCTTGCTAGCAGTTGTATTCCTGATAAACAAAGAGCTATTAGCTCTGGAAGCAGCAAAACCCAACTTTGAAACAAGAAAACTCTTCAATGTGTCAAACCAAGATCTAGGGGTTTGTTTGAGACCATAAAATGCTTTCTTAAGTCGACAAACCAACTTTTCCCCTGAGACACTAGTGTATTCAAATCCAGGGGGCTGCTGCATAAATATATCTTCTTGAAGCTCTCCATTGAGAAAGGCGTTATTTATGTAAATTCGCCTAATTTGCCAATTGTTGACAACAGCAGTAGCAACAACCAATATGATGGTGGATGCTCTCACAACAAGACTAAATGTTTTTCTAAAGTCACAACCCAATATTTGAGAGAATCCGTTTGCAATAAGTCGAGCTTTATAGCGCTCAACAGATCCATCAGATTTTAGCTTAGTTTTGAATAACCACTTACAGCCAACTGGTTTTCGATTAGGAGGCAAGGATTGAAGTTACCAAGTGTCATTCTTCAACAAGACATCATACTCTACTTAAATTGCTTGCTTCGAGTGAGGATTTTAAAAAGCTGTGAAAACATTATTTGGTACAATGTTTCCAGCTTCAGAGAGGAAAACCTTAGGCTTAAAATTTTCAGCCTTTCCTGTAGTGACCATAGGGTGCACATTTCGAACAGAAACAATGGAAGATAGAGATGGAAGTAGAAATGTAGGTGGTAGTGGAGATGAAATAGTAGCAGATGATGGAGATGGAGGTAAAAGTGTAGGTGGTAGTGGAGATGGAATAGCAGCGGATGATGGAGATGGAGATGGAGATGGAGACAGAAGTATAAGTGACAGTGGAGGTGAAATAGTATGTAATGTACCAACATGAGATGGTGAAAATGAAAAATGTAGTGAAGATGGAGTGAAAGCAGATGGTGATGATGTAAAGGGTGTAGAAGAAAAGGGTAAAGCTCTTGGTGAATATGGAGGTGGAATAGAATAAAGGATCTCAGGAGATAATGAAAGGGATAAATAAGAAGAAGAACAATGAGAAGAATTAGAGCAAAAATTGCCCTTAGAGATATCTTGAGAATTATTTGAAGAACTAGACGTGTGTTCAATAGGAGACTGACCAACAGATTAAGTAGCACACTGACCAGAGGGTATTACAGATTCAAAAAGTGTAAAGCAATGAACAGGAGTCTTTAAAGATACCTATTGAGTAGTCTAAATACTAGTAGCAGGCATATGAGTAGTAGGGACAGTCACAATAGCATTCTTAGATACTTGTTGAGAAGGCTCAAATAAAGTAAAAATATGAGAAGGAAAAACATTACTCTGACAAGTGGACTTTGTTGAGCAAAACAAGGTAAATTCGAAATAAAATAATATAATTAAATAAATAAACAAAATACAATATTTAAAAGAATAGAACAAATTTGAGATAAACTAAACACAGATTGCTAAGGCCTGTAGAAACGTGGTTTCCTTAAGACAGATTCAACCACTCTTCGGTGCTTGAGATCTTAGGTCATCAGTCTCCCAGGATACAACAACGGATGATATTCGACAACAGTACTACTAAAGAGGTCACGAAGAGAAACTTGCCTTTGACTATCACCGAAAACACAATGCAGTTTTGAAGAAAAGAAATTTCTAAGTTGTGTTTAAATCAAAAGAATGTCATTCAATTTATATAGGAGTGATGTAGGTTAAATGTGGAAAAATATTCTGAAAATATGGCTATTAAATCTCCATATGATTTAATTCGGAAAAATCTATTAATACCATATTAAACCGGAATACTCTCATGAATTGTACTCATTACCTTTTAATATCTGAATTTAAATGGAAAATAAAAAATTATCCTATTTAATTCAGAATATTCAAAAAGATATATCATTTATAAGAAAAAATATTCAACGTGGGTAAAATATCTGTAGGCCCACGAAGGGCCCGACTAGTCCAAACATTCACGTCGCCCACGTCGTGCGGGTGCACCCCAACCCGAATGGGATTGATTCGCACCCCTTGCGCGCGAGATACAGTTTCAATCCAAGTCATTCAATGACCACAAAGTGGGTAAGTGTATATAAACACTTCCCGTTCCATTTATCCCATCAATGTGGGATAGGGGTTTTCCACTTCTTTATTCAATTCACAACTACCTTCCTTTGAGTATCAATTTCTCATTCATTACTCAACCGTTTTGAGCATATAAGATACCGTTGTAAAGGTCTCATGGAGTAGAATAAGATCTAATAGAGTTCTTATTCGAATCTCCACCTTTGCTCATTCGAAATATGGCTCAGAGTTACATTTTCCTCACATTTTTCCAATAATCCCCCATATGAATGAAATTGATGATTTTATCAAAACATTTAGACTCCATGTGGTGATAGCTTCTACGATTTATAGTTGCATATGATAGGTAGGTTTCCTCCTTTGAACATTCCCTTGTAAAAGTATATTTACTTTACTGGCTATCTGGTAGACATGATGCCCTTAAACTATTCAGTCGTTTGTGTAAATGATGATATACTCCACACAACTACCTCTCTGACAAGATTATTTGTTCTCATGGTTATGTCCATATAGCCGTGGACATCGCCTGGTTCTGCAAGAGTTTGAAAGAACTATGCTCAATAGTCTCCTTGAAGTGACCCTACTTCACTCTCACATAGGTGACTTATGTTGCTTGGCTCACCAAAGCACAAAATGGTCATTAAAAGCATTGCTTAGCCTAAACCATTTTTGTCACTGTTTACATCATAGGAACGAACTTAGGGATGAGTACCCCTACAGTGACCGATAGGTCTATGCAGTTAGGTTGTCCCTTTGAACCTAGATCTTGGGGTCTCCAGTCATCTAGGTAGGGTTTTCCTTCACATAGCGCCTTTATTTTCCATGGGCTTTAGTCTTATTCCTTTAGATGTTTTCTCAACTTGATCTTAATTTAACTCTTTGGTTAGCAGATCCACAACGTTATCCTTTGATCTTACATAATCAATAAAGATAACTCATTTTGAGATTAGTTGTCTATCAGTATTATGTCAGTGACACATATGTCTCGACTTACCGCTATACATACAATTCTGTGCCCTAGCAATCGTTGCTTGATTATCGTAGTATATGCATACCGTGGGCACATGTTTCGGCCATTCAAGAATATCCTCAAGAAATTGCCTAAGCCATTCGGCTTCTTCTCCGAATTTATACAGAGCAACGAACTCAGATTCTATCATGGATCTGGTTATGATCGTTTCTCTTGAGGACTTCCACGACAAGCCTCCTCATCCCAAAGTAAAGACATATCCACTTGTACCCTTGGTATCTTGAATATCAGATATCCAATTGGTATCGGAGTATCCTTCTAAAAACAACAAGATCTCTGAAATAATGAAATTCGTAGTTCCAAGTATATATAAGATATCTCAGTATCCTCATAATCGCTTTCCAATGGTTTTCACCTAGATTGTTTGTGAATCTGCTTAAACTGCTCACAATAAAAGTAATATCCGGTCTAGTGCAGCTCATGAGGTACATTAGACTGCCTATGACCCTTGCATATTCCACTTGGTCAATTTTTGACATTTATTCTTGGATAGATCTTTGCTCGTGTCTATGGGAGTTTTAGCTATACCAGAATCATCATTGCCAAATTTCTCAAGAATTTGTCCACATAGTGTGACTAAGACAATATGAGACCTTCAAGTGACCGTTTGATTTAGATGCCCAAAATCAATTATGTCATTCTCATATTTTTCATGTCAAATCTTGAATTTAACTCGTCGTTGGTATGTTTACCATTTCATTATTACTTATAATAATGAGTATGTCATCAACATGAGATCATATATCCTAATGTCGGTAGTTTTGACATACACCCATTTGTCACACTTATCTGTTATCATGACAAATTCTTAGTTTCAACCTTTGTTGAACATTTGGACTATCTTCACTGATAGCCAATACAATCCACCGTTTTAGGGGGGTCTATGAGGTCATTACCTTTGCAAGATACCCCCACATTTTTATGTAGTTGTAGGAAGGTTTTATTTCCTTTCATAACTCATATGGCATTTTGTTTGTTTTGAGATACTTTATTTCAAGGTAATTAGTCGATAGAACAACTTTCCCCCAAATCAGGCACATTTTGAAAATCCAGTTCTTTTCAGAAGTTATATTCAAAATCAGTGTTCTCTTGGATGTTGCAGCGTTACTCACATAAAGTTTTCTTCATAAATTAATCAATTTGTTAAGTTTGAGTTTCAACATCCTACTTATAGAGAACAATTCCTCTATAACATCTTTGCTTTTGAGCAAAACACGAGTTTGTTCTATCATGAAGGTAATAAATTTTCCTTCAAACACTTGTTTCCATATCAATTGTTATGAGAAAATATTGTCATAACATTGATCTATAGTCCGAAGACTTGTTTCCCATCTTATGGCAATTGAGATGTTTCTTATGAAATTTTTGTTTCTTGAACACACCGCCTAATTTGCAGTTTGAAGTCATTTTTGACTTCCGCTACGTTTGCCATGGTAATATTCGTCTTAATAATATTTACCTTAATAACATTTGAAGGTGGTAACAAAAATTACCTTATCCTCTCTAAATAATAGGGGATCATCCTTCAGATCTTTGACTAAGTTTATCGTGGCCAAATATGCAACATCTTTTTTTGTCACGTTTGAAATTCTTTCCAATGAATTTCACTGATTTGTCCATTTTGTATTTATGGTCCAACGACCCTCACAATTCTTTATCCATTTCTTAAACACTATACACTTCATAACATGCATCAGATGCTTTGAGAATTTAATTTTGACATAGAAAAAAAGTTCTTCTACGCTCTAGACTTTGTCGAATAGACTCAGTAACCAACGTTACTTTAAATAACAAATTCTGTTAAAACAGATTTGTCCATTTTGTTTGAAAATAGATCAAGTAAACCCGTTAGAACGGCGGGAATTAAATTTATGAAAACAAATTATTTTACTAGATCTTAGTTTACAGATTGATCACGATTCCCAAGAAATAAATTCAACAATATATTTCCAAAATAGAATCATACTTGATTCCCAAGAAATAAATTCAACGATCTATTTCCTTTTACAAAATTGAATCATGCTTGATTTCCAAGAAATAAATTTAACGATTTATTTCCTTAAAAAATTAGAATCACACAAGATACTCACAGAAATAAATTCAATGCTTTATTTCCCTTACAATGTTAGAATCATTCAAGATTCCCCACGAAAATAAATTCAATGATTTATTTTCTTTACAAAAATTAGAATCAACACAAGATTCTGACAGAGAAATAAATTCAATGATTTATTCCCTTCTTTTTCCTGTCATATATTATTTATGAATATCTTAATAACACCCTAATTAATATTATCAAGAGATAATAATTCCATGATTATTGATTTACCTTAATAATACCATAATATTATTACCAAAATAATATCATGATTTATGGTATTACCATGATACATGCACACATGTATCCATATAAACCATTAAAGGTTAAAAACTATTAAGGAATATTACCTTAATAAAACATTCCAAGTTTATAACTTGGTAAGTTAACAATTTTTCCTTTCGTGATCCATCTTCTATTTGAGAATCATTTTCTTGGCAACAAAGCCATTTCTTTTCGTTTATTTCTAATTTTGATTTTTCACAAAATTCGTAACCTCAGTTACTTCTAACGACAATTTCTGTAAAACAGATTTGTCCCATTTGTTTTTGAGATTTACGCAAACCCGTTAATACAACAGGATAACTCCTGAAAATGAATTTATTTTCTTTTCTTACAATCGTGATTATTTCGAATCACCTTGTATGAGATATGTCTTAAGATTGTTGAGCAAAACAAGGTTAATTCAAAATAAAATAATATAATTAAATAAATAAACGAAATACAGTATTGAAAAGAATAGAACAAATTTGAGATAAACCAAATGCGGATTGCTGAGGCCTACAGAAACGCAGTTTCCTTAAGACAAACTCGACCATTCCTTGGTGCTTGAGATCTTAGGTCGTCATTCTCCCTGTAATCACTAATTTTATCCGGAGAGATAACTCGTTTTTATATTCTTAAATAAGGGCTTCACTATTTAAAGAAATATCAACATATTAGTATTGCCATTTGCTTTTACTATATGCCTCACTTTTATTATCATAAAAACCCCTAAATGATAAGTATTATCTAATACTATTGTTATCCAAAAAAAGGAAAAAAAAGATTTTTAAACGTTATTATTACTAGATATCATACTATTAAGACTTTATTGTTGTTGTATCTATCATTCGCACTATTAGATGTTACTATTATATCATCTTTGTTATATTAATTAGTATTACAATTATCAAAACTACAAGACTAAATAAGTAAGCTCAATATATTTAAATAAAAAGCCCAAGTCTTTATTCAAATGTCCACTTACAACAGAAAATATAATAATACACAATCGGCCCAATAAGGCCCTAAATACACCAAATAACAAAAACCCTAATTATCTCTTTTCCATGCGCAGCTGATCTTAGGCCGTTGGATCTAGGATGAAGATATGACGGCTGAGATCTACGCAGAATATTCCAGAGAAATCTACACGCCGCACACACGACCATTCAAATATCCTCACGCACGCGTAGGATTCACGTACTTCCCACTCGCGTGTCTGCCGCTTCATTTCTCACGCGCGATGATTGATCATTCGATCCCATCTCCACGCTGGTAGATCCAACGGCTTCCAGAGGCCCTTATTCCCAGAGCCATTCTTCACTCTGGTCCCCTCCCCTCTTTAGTCCGCCACGACATTCCAATGGACAAGCGTCGCTCGCTGTCTAACCGCCCTCTTCCATAGCTGAACGTCATGGTTCACGGGCGAAGCAAAAAATCAACAAATCAGCAACAGATCAAAAGGACATCAGAAGACACATTATCAACAGAGGCAGCCAATAGGAATTTTCCTCTTTATTTTAAACAAATATAACACTTGGGTATAAAAAGAAACCCAACATACATGTTAGGGCATTCAGAATCTCAACCAACAATAGAAAAATAGACTTCTAAGGTACATCTATTTTTAAAAGCATGCATATAGGTAGTTAGGGTTTAGATTTTACCTTCGCCGTCGAAGCCCGTTTCCCCTCCAATTATAAGCCTTGTAGTGTCATATGGAGCTACGAAAGGTGAATCGACATGGGGAGAAGCATTTCTCTTTGCCTTGTTTTCAAAAGGATAGGGCTTTTCATTTTGTTTTTTAAAAGAGAATAGGCATTTCCGTTTGATTTTTGTTAAAACTAGGCTTAGATCGGGACTTAGGGGGAGGGAGATGAGCGTTTGGGATGTGGAGTTTAAGATCGTCGGTCTCTAGCGAGTGACGGCCGACGCGACAGAACGCAGCCAGATTATGGGTTTTTTGGCGTTTTCTAGGTTTAGGGATCAACACCACGGCTGTGTTCATCCCGTTTTGGAAAAAAGATGAGGGGTCGAGAGAGGTTTAGGGCTGAGGGTTATAACCAAAAGAGGAAAAATATTATAAAAACATTGATATATATACTAAGCCCATTTTATTTTTGGTCTATTCGCGTTATGTGTCCCTCCGCCCTATTCTAATTACGCTAGAAAGGTCTCTGCGTGGGCAAATAGCCCTTTTGGTCCCCCCTCCTGGCTAAATTATGATATACAGGTTATTCTGCCTTTTTTAATTGCCATTCGGGTCCTTAAGTTTCCTACCGCTTTGCAGTTACATCCCCGTGTTTTTCTTCTTTTACTTTTGTCCCTTCAATTTTGTTTCTTTTTATTTTAGTCTATTTCTGTGTATAATTTCCCCTCGATTCTCATGCATTTTATTTTAATTTGCCTATGTTGTTGCTTTTTTTTATTTTATGTTTCATTTTGTTGTTTGGATGTGTCTAATAGATCTACTAATTTATTGTTTGTTTCGATGTACATAAGTGTCCTATGTAATGCTCATGACGTGTGTTTTAATGGATGATATATAATTTCCCTTCTAAAAAAGATATAATGTTTAATGTATGTAGCTTATTAGATATATGTAGTTCTTAAAAAATGATGTTTCAATAATTTGTATGATATGTATTTTCTTTAAACGCACATAATTAGACCTTTTAAATTCAAATATAGTATAGCCTCGTGATATGTATGTTTATATGTTTTGGGGCCTTTCTATTTGGGCTTAGATGGACATTTAATTTAAATTTGTGATTTTTAAATAGTATTATTGGCTTATTGAGATGCTAATTAAAATTGACCAAATTAATCATCATCAATAATCTATTAGGGCTTTATAGCTTTTCAAGCTTAATTAATTTAGGGCCATTATTAGATTCACCTAGTTTTTAAATTAGACCACTAATTAAATTTGCATAGTTTGAGCCTTTATAGGTTATGTCTTGCGTTGGGCCTTTTGTGTCAATTTTGGTGCCTTTATTTGTCATTCCTTAATTTTCATTCATACAGCCCATTAATTTTGTATTAATTAATCTAAATCATAAAAAGGAAGATATTTATTAATTCCGATATTTCTGTCGTAACAGTCCTCTTAAATGATGTTGACCATATATCTGAATTAATTCTTACCGTCCCATGGTAAAGTTAAAAGTTGATAAAATCATTACATCATATCTTAACTGCTTGCACCATGCATAAAGGTGACGAGCGAGATTCGAACCATAAATTAACACGGTAGTCGGGTTTATTCGATGTCGATTTAATCTATAGTCCGGTGCATCATCAACCTTATTAATTAAATGTCCAATTAATTTGAACCCACAAATTTAATAAAGCCCGTTCAATTGAGGTTAATTTTCAATTTAGGTCACCGAATTAAATTCCTTTCAAATTCTGACAATTTCCTTCGATTAAAAGTAACCAATATTTTGGTACCGATTTCTGGGCGTGATGAGGGTGCAAATCCTTCCCCACACGTAACCAACTCCCGAGCTCTTTTTAAAATGAATCTCTGGTTTGGTGGTGTCTGACCTACTTTATCCAAGTGGTCGGTGGTGACTCCCAGTTTTCAATCAGTTTTCCAAAGGAAAAGAATTTCCAAAAGAAATCCCTTTAAACCAAGATTGCAAAAAAATGATCTTTGGGATAACCCGTAGCGCTAAACTTTTAATTTTTCTAAAGGTTTTTTTACCAAGAAACATCGCTACAGCATGGCGACTCCGCTGGGGCCAGTTTTGTTTTTAAAAAATAAAAAGAGAGTTAGGCCAAATAAAATATTTGTTGTTTATTAATGATGGAAAATTGTCGCAATTTCAATTGATTCTAGTAAGGTTGAACCTTTCTTGAAAATGTAACTACAATTGAACGGGCTTTGATAACTGGTGACCTTTGAATTAATTTTTCGTTTAATTTCTAAGGAATCACCGACATGTATTGCATCATTTCATCAAGCTCTATACCTGAGCTTCATCCCTTAAGTAGGAGTGAAACGCCACATACCCACGTGAGTAGCCCTCAACTGGTCGGTAATTCACTTCCGGGATCCATGCCTTTGGACACGAGAGTAACCCTCCACGTCATTAGGTCGTGCTTTCTCTCGAACCGAAAACAATTTGCAAGCTTGTAATGGGCCAAAATTAGGGTTCTTATTGCCTTAGTAGGTAATAAGATAGGTTCGGGTACCCCAATTAGAACCGAACCCATGTATGAGAATCTAAGAAGCCCACCCCGTTAGAGCCATGACGATTACCTCAGGGAACTAAGGATTGTATGGTTAGGTTTATATCTCTATCTACACACTTGTGCTTGTTTAACATTTACATGCTTCTTGTTATCCAATTTATTTACCATTACTTGACTAATACTCTTTCCCTTTTTTCCCTTTATCTCTTGTTTTGTATATTTAATCATGTCATGAAGAGCATACTGAGTTAGAAATAGTTTGAAGTTAAAGACCGGATCAATGAAAGATTTAGTCCATAGCAATGACGAAAAGAATTCTGATGTTTAGATATGGTCAGAAGAGGAACATCTACACAAGGGAGACAATATTACCACTGGATTCAGATCAGCCACGTCAACCACAACATTTCTGAACACCGGGTTTAATGATGTATCTAATCTGCAACTAGTTTGGAATAGTTGGGACTTTGAGACAAAGAACACTTTTAAGGAAGAGTATGGCGACATCGCATATTTGCTGGAGGTTACAGTTGACCAAGCACTATTGCAAGCCTTGGTGGGTTTTTGGAACTCTGTCTATAGCTGCTTCACAATCGGTGACTTCGATCTGACCCAACAATTGAGGAATACCGAGACCTTATAAATTGCAAAAGGATTGACATGGATCGAGTGTATTCGAAGCCGAGTAATAAAAAGGCTTTTCAGGCTAAGTTAAAAAATTTCTTAGACACGTTGTTAACATGGGTCGAACAATATGTCACTACTTGGAACCATAGGGAGTATCTCAAATGAGAGGGGATTTTGACCCTAGCCTCTCTGCATTATGTGGGCCAGGTCCAGCGTAACCTCTTTGCATTGTTGATTTATAGATTGGTACTCTTCCCTTGAGCATTGGTACTTATTGATCCATCTGTATTAGATCTTTTTGACCGTTTGAGTAATGGGACTAACCTGGTACCCATAGTCTTGTCCGAAACTTTTCGGTCTTTGAGGTTCTGTCGGGAGAATGGTGAAGGGCACTTTCAAGGATGCTCACAACTTCTGACTGTCTGGTTCTACAACCACCTTTGGACCAACCCCAGTTTCTCTAGGCCCCGTTACGACGGCAAGTTTTCACCCCCTAAAAGAGTTTCTTAGAAAGAACGATTGGCCAACCCAAAGGTCTGGGGAGGTATGGAAAGATGTCTTTGAAAGTTTAAAAGAGGAAGATATAGTTTGGATAGCACCGTGGCTATTGGCGAAGAACGTTCTCTATCGATGCGGAGAGCATCCATGGGTACCCCTACTTGGCCTCTAGGGGCATACTGCATACGCGTCTTTGCTAGTTCTGCGGCAATATGGTTTAAAACAGTTCGTGCCAGCCACTAAGGGTTTGAATGAGTTCAACATAGATTATGCAAAGGAGAAGGGCTATAAGACGATGGTATACAATGCTTCCTCAACATGGAATAATGCAAGACGAGTTAGGATTGTAAATGCCCCGTACATGGTCACTTCAGAATACAAAACTTGACAGTTTAAGTGTGTTAACGACAATATCCCTCAATTGAGTTCTGATAGAGGAAGATCCACGGAATAGAGGTTGTCCACACTTCCCACCGAAGCTGAGTTAATGAGGAAGCAACTAGAGAAGTAGCAAAGGAAGTACCTCAAGCTCGAAGAAAATGCCAGCCAAGAGAAATTTGACTACGAACTAGAGAAGACACAGTTTGAAGGGATAATTAAGGGGCTGCAAAGGAGAAATGATGAGTTGGAACTCGAGCTTAAATTGGAGAAAGAGGAGATTCAAAAACTTAAAAGGTTGAACAAGGGTAAGAGAATCACATATGGTGGATCAAATGAGGGGTTATAACTTTGACTCAAAGAAGAAAAAGCCCGAGCTGAAAACTACAAGATAATGTATTACAAGCACAAGGACGAGGTGTTCGCATTGACCTTAGAAATGAAAAATCTGAAAACCTCCCACTTTAGGCAGATTGAGAAGGGACAACACCAAAATAATGCTTTGAAAGATCAGGTGAAATGTTTGGAGAAGTCCATTTTCAAGCACAAAGGCTCAACTAGCAAGTTAAAGGCCATCAACGCAGAGAACCAAGCCCTGATGACATGAATCGAAGAATTGGAAGAGGAGGTTCAACAGCTTAAAGACCATATGGCCATCCTTAGGGGAGCAATTCAAGTACGCCTTACACCAAGTTTGGAGCAACTGCATTTTGCCACATATATAATTTGGCGACAGGAATAAGAGTTGGCATGGTGGACCGCCCAAATGACACATGTTGCTCAGAAAATACAGTTTCTGGCAAAAGATGCCACCGAACTTCATGACTATGTAGATGATGAGTCGAAGAAGGGAAAATGATTGTGTGGGTCCTAAGGGAGATTATCAACCTCGATACTACCTTGAAGCCATATAAGTAGTGAGGTTTCTTTAAGTTATTGTAACCAGACTACGTTCTTATTAATGCAAGTAGTTTAACGATGATATTCAAACTCAATATCGCTCTTTGCATCCATGCATCGTTTTGAGCTTTGTCTATATTTTCTAGAATGTTAATAATCTTTTAGCCAGTTCATTTGTATGCATCATGACTAATTACTATCGATTAATTAAAAGAATTTTTATTTCAGAAAGATAGCATTTTGGTCTTTTGCATTACAACCATTCCACATCCCTGCCGTACTCGCTTACGAACAAGGCAAATGGAAGAAGGTTTTGCCAAGTTGGAGGCCAACCTCAGAGGCCAGCTAAAATGAGCCTAGTAGGAATTAAGGTATACCATCATTAAGTCCCAACAGGACATGATGAAGAAGATTTCCCAGCTGATAAAATCTAATTTGAGAGGAAAGGAGACTGTCGAGAACCCAACTCAAGACTCGAGAGATCGCTCATATGCCTCAGTTTTCAAGAACCCTCTCTTTACTAACCCACCTAACCCCTCACAAGGAATGGCTTTATCTCACCAGGCTGGTGCCTATACTCTAACTCAGCTAGGTATAATAATTAGAAACGTCAAGAATGTTGGGGGATAGCATCCCAGACTTCGATGAGTTATAAAAATTTAATCAAGTGAAGGCGGAGTTCTCAAAATAGTTAGAGGACACACAGAATGACCTCAAAGAGAAGTTTCAGGTAAAGAAATATGAAGGGGGACCCTACGGGCTAAATGCGAGAGAACTCAACTTAGTTTTGGATGTGGAAATTCCTTACAAATTCAAGACTCCGGACTTTGAGAAATTAGATGGAACAACCTGCCCCGCTACCCATTTGACCATGTTTTGCCAGAAAATGGTAGGATACACGGATAATGAAAAACTTTTAATTCACTGTTTTCAAGACTGTTTAGCAGAATCCGCTTCAAGATGGTATAATCAATTCACTCGCGCTCAAATCAAGTCATGGAAGGATTTGAACAAAGCTTTTAATGACCAGTACAAGCATATAGCGAACATGGTCCCTAATCGTCTTCTGTTACAAGGAATGGAGCAAAGACGTAATGAAAGCCTTCGAGAATACACCCAACGATGGTGCGATATCACAGATCAAGTTCAGCCACCACTTTTTGAAAACAAAATCACACCAATGTTCGTAGACACGCTAGAGAGGACACTCTACGATCGATTGATCAGCAACCCCGTTAGTAATTTCGCAAAAATGGTAATGACTGGCGAGCGTATTGAGGCTACTGTAAAAAAGCAAAAGAATTGACAGTAGGGAGTCAGCGCGAAAGAACTACAAGAAGAGGGACAACAAAGTAAACAACACCAACACTTATGAGGCTGTTGATAAGTGTTCAAAAGTACTATTTTTATTACCCTTTTTACTTTTATTATTGTTAGACTTACGCTCATATTAGTTGCATAATTAGTCATTCATGCATTAATTCGTGTTTCTTTCCACCGTTGAGCTTGATTACATAACTTGGTGACTTTTGTGGAAAAAGATGTTGATTTGGTGTGTTTTTGTGTGTGTGCAGAATCACTTGCCTAAACAAGGCTAGAGCTAGTTGCCAGGGCAATATATGAAGGAGATGCCGAGCTAGTTGCCAGGGTAATGCATGAAGGAGACGCCGAACCAGTTGCCAGGGCAATTGTCGACAAAAAATAAGGTGATAGGGTAGTCGAAATTGATGACTAAACAAGCCCAAGATGATGTGGAGCAAAGCTAAATCCCAAAGGAATTTGATTTCCATGAAGAGATTAAAGAAGAATTAAATTCCAAAAAGATAGGAGAAGTTCTAGTAGGAATATAATTATAATAAAGAATTATATTCTTTAAAGATAATTTAATTCCAACTTAACTTCCTCCTCAAAGAAGGACTTTAACCTAGCCCTATAAATAAGAGGCCATATCGTCAACTTGAAGGGAGAGCAAGAGGAGGGAAAATTTCGACAACCTCATAGGGCAAGAAGAGAGAAATTTCGACAAGAGAGCAATGGGAGAGAATTTTCGACAAGCATCTAGGGCAAGGAGAATTTCGACAAGCTTCCTTCTTCATCTTTTTCTTTCTTGTTCAATTAGGTTCATGCTAGGGAATATTTATCTTGTGTTTCTTTGGAACCTAGCCATGAACTAAATCTATTTGGCTATGGTTATTGTGTTTTGTGGTTGTGAGAAACTATTGGTTTTTGTTTAGGTAATAAGAGTTTGCACTTTTCTATTCAAGGTTTATTCATTCTTGGCTTTTATTCTTGTTTGCGAGTGAATTGGGAGAGGATCTCATAACTTCATCTATTTATCTAATATCGGGAGAGTTAGATTCAAGAAACGAATGAGTATGGTCTTTATTCAATCCATTGATGGTGAAGATTAATCCGGCTTAGGAATAAGTTAAGGATTTCAACGGCTAAGAGGAGCGCAAGATTGGTTGTTGTTCACCCTTGATTCACGCAGGGATGTATTATCAAGGCATGCACAAGTAGCTAGAGTTTCGACTTAGGGATAAGAAGAAACCATTGAAGAACGCTCCGCCGAACCTTGAAGTTGATGCCCATCCGCCCAAGTAGTTGCCCAGCTAGTCGCCCAGGCAACCATCGATTAGTTGCTAAGGCAACCCCGCTGTGCAAGTTGCCACGACAATTGAGTTGCCCTTGCACTCTTTTACCAAGACGATCCAATCGGCTATCACACCTCAACTCACGATAACCTGGCCTATTTACTCTATTTTAATTTCATCTATTCTTTTAGTTTATTGCTCTTAGTTTTCTCGTTAATTAAAACCTCTATTATCAATTGTGTTTTTGTTTTCATAGTGCAGTAACTTAAGCAAAGTGGCCCAAACCAATCCCTGTGGAGACGATACTCGATACTCGTATCACTTTATTACTTGCGACGTGTATACTTGCACATTTGCGTAGCACTTATTACGCGCAACAAATTTTTGGCGCCGTTGCCGGGGATTGGCAATTGGTGTTAGTTGTTTTTGTTATTGCATTTTTTTCTCTTAGTTTTACTAACTTTTCTTTTTGTTTGTTTTATCAAAAAAAAAATTTAGGTGCGTTGCAATTTAAGGGACATCAACATGTCGGGAAATAAAAGTCGATGTATTCGAGGGATGGTGTTGGAAGATATGAATCAATCCAATCAAGAGTTTCTTGCACCATTTGATGATTACCTATACCAACCGAGAAAAGCCCAAAGAACTTATACCGTGAAAAAATCTTGTGCTATGTGTGGAGAACATCATGTGTTTGAAAATTGCCCTCACGTTTTCGGTGCATATAACTACATGGAGGACCATAGAGGGAACCAGCAGCAAAATTCTTCATGGTATGGTCAAAAAGCTCAATTTTTTTTTACCATAACAATTTTGCCGCAGCAACAGATATGCCATGGCAATGTAGTCCTTTTCAAGAGCATTCCAGTTCCTTGGAGGAAACGTTACAAGCTTCCTTGGCTAGACTTGACGGATCAATTGAAGAGATTCGAGAGCTATCAAAATCTATGGATACCAGGATAGCTCAGTGGGATGCAACCTTGGGGGATTCAGAAGATCAATTGAGGAGATCCACATATGCCATGGATAACATGCACCAACAATTCATTCCTAGGGATACTGAAGTCCCAAGGCAAGAGAACAAGGAACAATGCAATGAAAGCTCTTCGATGTGTGAGGAACAACTAAAACCTTAAAGTCGAGAGTATGTTGATGAGAAAGACTGCCCAACACTTGATGAGCTTGAGCAACAAATTGCCTCGGCAATGATTGAGGAGCCTGAACAGAGCAATGCCGCGACAACACTTAGTGAAGCTGAGAACAACAATACTACAACAAATTCTGAGGAACCTGATGCCCATAAGGTTACAACGTTGATGTTGAAGCAGGAATCTTTAGATTGCTATCATCTACAGTTGCCACGGCAATTGCAAGACCATATGCAAGATCAACGAGATGATAATACTTTGCCAATGGAATATGAGCAGGTAATGGTTGAACCTTTCGAATTCTTTAAAAACTCACCTCGTCCATTGCAGGTATGTCTTGAGGAACCGAGGTTGGTAGATTTGAAGCCATCGAAATCTCTACTGATGGAGATATTTGAGAGGCCAAAAGAAAACGGTGTTTGGATTCGTAAGGCTTTCCAGAAAATTGGTTCTTCCCTTGACTTACAGCAAATTTTGGCAACTGATTGCCACGGCAATTGGTTTGAGCAGCAATTGCCACGACAACAAAGGCTACATCCAACCATGATAGAAGTCGACAAGAATGAGGTAATTGAATGGTTGAGAATGGATGTAATTTTTCCTATTAATATATTTGTGCCTTCAGGAATAGTAGCAAGGTGGAGAGTATACATGGACTACAAGCGAACAAAGAAGAAAAACACCTCCACCATGGTAACGCAAAAGGGAGTAGTGGCAAGCACATTGGCCAAACTCTTTTTGGGCAATATTGTCACCCGATGGAGGGTACGGATGGACTATAAGAAGTATCGGAAACGACCCTCCTCAACTTTTCTCAGATATGCACTAACATTAGAAGATGCATGATGACACTCTTTTCAGACATGGTCGAAGACTTCCTTGAGATCTTCATGGATGATTTTTCCGTTTTTGGTAGTGATTTCAACAGTTACCTCAACAATTTAGAGAATGTGTTGGCAAGATGTGAAGAAACCGATTTAGTCCTTAATTGGGAGAAGTGTCATCTTATGGCAGATGAAGGAATAGTGCTTGGCCACAAGATTTCATCCAAGGGAATTGAAGTAGACAAAGCCAAGGTGGATGTGATCGAGAGATTACCCCCACCAAGATAAAGTCTTCCATTTTGATGATTCTTGCACCCAAGTATTCGAAACCCTAAAGAAAAAGCTTACATCGGCACCCATTGTCGTTCCACCAGATTGGACGCTACCTTTTGAGCTCATGTGTGATGCAAGTGATTTCGCGGTAGGAGCAGTCCTAAGCCAATACACAAGAAAGGAACAGAAAATCAAGTGGCCGATCACTTATCACGTTTAGAACGCAATAGGGAGGAGGACGCGGATTTAGAGATATACGATGCATTCCCAGATGAATAACTTTTAGTTGCCTCGACAACCATGGATATGTACGCCTCGACAACCCTTGACGCCTCGGCAACCATGGATGCGCATACCTCGGCAACCCTCGACGCCGCAGCAACTCTTGACGCACACGCCTCGGTAACTCCAAATGCGCACGCCTCGGCAACCCTCGATGCCGTAGCAACCCTTGACGCCTCGGCAACCATGGATGTGCATGCCTCGACACCGTAGGAGCTCTTGACGCGCACGCCTCGGTAACTCTAGACGCGCACGCCTCGGTAACCAATGATACACACGCCTCGGCAACCATGGACGCGTATGCCTCGGCAACTCTAGACACACACGACTCGGTAATCTTGGGAGCAGTCGCCACGACAGCACATGCCTCGGCAATACCCTGATCAGGTTATACGCCGATGTATCCCTGAAGAGGAGCAACAGAATGTACTCCGACAATGCCATTCTTCACCCTATAGAGGACATTTTGGAGGAACTCGTACCGCGGCCAAAGTTTTTCAATCCAGTTTGTATTGGCCAACACTGTACAAAGATGCCCAAGAGTTTTACAAGCAATCTGATCGTTGCGGAGGGGCGGGCAATATCACCTACAAACCAATGGGCAATCAAGACCGTGAATATGGATTAGGAAAGTGCCGGACAAAAGCGTTTGTTGTACCTCAACGAGATAGAAGAATTTCGTGCACTCGCCTATAACAATGCACAAATCTATAAGGAGAAAACAAAGCAATGGCATGACAAGAAACTATTGCCACGGCAATTCATGCCAGGGCAACTAGTTCTCTTATTCAATTCTCAGCTGAAACTTTTTCCGGGAAAACTAAAATCAAGATGGTCGGGACCATTCGAAGTTGTTAAACCATTCTCCCATGGTACTGTGATAATCAAGTCCATTACCGACGAACATGAATTCAAAGTTAACGGACAGAGATTGAAGCACTACAACGGTGCCCATGTAGAACGAAACAAAGAAGTTGACACCTTAGGAGATGCATGAGCATGTTCTCCTTTCGATATTTTCTTTTTCTTTTTATTTTTATTTTTTTCGAACTATTTTTTTTCTTTCTATTTTTTTTGGTTTTTTTTCTCTCTTTATTTATTTTTGGAATTTTTAAGAGAGATTTTATTTTTCTTCATTATCTTTAGTTTTCAGGTTTTCTTTTCCACAACAAGACTCACAACCACTATGCTAAGGAAATTTACTGTCGACTACTTGCCACAGCAACCACAACAGAAACTGGCGATGCCCAAGCAACAACAATGGCTTCGGCAACTACTGATGCCCATACAAGTGAACCTGCATCGGCAAACATGGATCAAATCAAAGCAATACTATTCACGCGGTACCAACATTCAACCACCGACTGAGAAATGAATCAAGCAAACGACACGAAGAAAACTTATCACTCGAGGTGACGACCTCTCCGACTAACTCATTTCATTTAGTTTCTTTTAAATTTTGTTTCACTCTTACATGCATTGAGGACAATGCTTCTCTCGAGTTTGGGGGGGTCGGTTTCTAGTTAGCTTCATGTTTAGTTGCATTCATCTTTAGCAATCACATATAGGTTGCATATGTTACTTGCCATTCCTTTAATTGGATTTAATTGCTTAAGACTTGTTGAATATCCAATGATGAATTTTTGCCAGTGCACTTAATTGAAAGAACCTTTAATTTCAGGATTACATGAAAAGAACTTAGAATTTTACTATGATGCTGAATTTTTTTTACACGGTTGTGGCTTGTTGATTGAAAGAAACTTAGTGAACTTAGGTTGCTTAAAATTAGGGTAAATTTGAAATTGAAAATTAAAAGTTAATTTCTTGCTAGAGGTGCCCAAAACTGGCTCTAGTAGTAATTGCACTTTCTTGCTAGAGGTGCCCGAAACTGGCTCTAGTAGTTAATGCACATTAAAGAATCGCTAGAGGTGCCCGAAATTGGCTCTAGTCGACTAAAATAGAATGAGAAATTGCTTACTTTGCTAGAGGTGCCCGAAATTGGCTCTAGTGAAAATAAAAATAAATGTCCCGATAATTAAATTGATAAAAGCCTATTGTTCACATAGAATCTTGAAAATCAACTTGTAAACAACTACGCACACACATTCTCACGAGCATTATAGTTTGGTTCCGGGTAATTTTGTGCTATCCGAAAAATTAAAAGGTGATCATACTTTGTGCCACGGTTCCGAGGTTTGAATTCATGTTTGAAGCATGTCTTTGATGATTAAAGTCTTGGCAGGTAATTGTTAGTTTGCATTGTATGATATGTATTTTCTTTAAACGCACATAATTAGACCTTTTAAATTCAAATATAGTATAGCCTCATGATATGCATGTTTATATGTTTTGGGGCCTTTCTATTTGGGCTTAGATGGACATTTAATTTAAAGTTGTGATTAATTAACTTGATTCATTTTAAATAGTATCCTTGGCTCATTGGGATGCTAATTAAAATTGATCAAATTAATCATCATCAATAATCTATTAGGGCTTTCTAGCTTTTCAAGCTTAATTAATTTAGGGTCAATATTAGATTCCCCTAGTTTTTAAATTAGATCACTAATTAAATTTCTATAGTTTGAGCCTTTATAGGTTAGGTCTTGCGTTGGGCCTTTTGTATCAATTTTGGTGCTTTTGTTTGCTATTCCTTAATTATCATTCATACGGCCCATTAATTTTGCATTAATTAATCTAAATCATAAAAAGGAAGATATTTATTAATTCTGATATTTGAGTCGTAACAGTCCGAGCTTAAAGGATGTTGACCAAATATCTGAATTAATTCTTACCATCCAGGGTAAAGTTAAAAGTTGATAAAATCGTTACATCATATCTTAACTGCTTGCACCATGCATAAAGGTGACGAGCGAGATTCGAACCATAAATTAACATGGTAGTCGGGTTTATTCGATGTCGGTTTAATCTATGGTCCGGTGCATCGTCAAACTTATTAATTAAATGTCCAATTAATTTAAACCCACAAATTTAATAAAGCCCGTTCAATTAAGGTTAATTTTCAATTTAGGTCACCGAATTAAATTCTTTTCAAATTCCGACAATTTCCTTCGATTAAAAGTAACCAATATTTTGGTACCGATTTCTGAGCATGATGGGGGTGCAAATCCTTCCTCACACGTAACCAACTCCCGAGCCCTTTTTAAAATGAATATCTGGTTTGGTGGTGTCTGGCCTACCTTATCTAAGTGGCTGGTGGTGGCTCCCAGTTTTCCAAAGGAAAAGAATTTCCAAAAGAAATCCCTTTAAACCAAGATTGCAAAGAAATGATTTTTGGGATAACCCGTAGTGCTGAACTTTTAATTTTTCTAAAGGTTTTTTACCAAGAAATGTCGCTACACACCCAGAATACAACAGCGGATGATCTTCGACAACAACACTACTGAAGAGATCATGAACAGAAACTTTCCTTTGACTATCACCGAAAACACAATGCAGTTTTGAAAAAAAAATATAATTTGTGTTTAAATCAATGGAATGTCATTCAATTTATAGGGGAGTGAGGTAGGTTAAATGTGGAAAAAATATTCCGAAAATATGGCTATTAAATCTCCATCCGATTTAATTCAGAAAAAATCCGTTAATACCATATTAAATCGAAATATTCTCGTGATTTGTACTAATTACCTTTTAATATCTGAATTTAAATGGAAAATAAAAAACCACCCACATCATGCAGATGTGCCCCAACCCAAATGAGATTAATTTGCACCTCTCATGTGTGCAAGGTACAGTTTTCCTTAAATATTTCCAACAGACTTTTTAAGAGAACTCTGAGGAGACTGACATGAAAAATTACATTGAGTTTTAGAGGCATAACGAAAACTAGTCTCATCAAATTTGACATGTGGAGATATAAAGACACGATTAGACAATGACAAACATCTATACCCTTTATGAACAGGAGAATACCCAAGGAAAACACAAGCAACAAACCTATATTGCAATTTATTAGTATTAAATGGTCTAAGAAGAGGATAACAAAGGCACCCAACAACTTTTAAGAAACTATAATCAGGCTTCTTAGAAAACATTTTCTCATATGGGGTCATACCTTGTAATGTAGTTGTAGGAAGTCGGTTGATTAAAAACACAACAGCGGCAAAAGACTCATTCCACAGTCTGGGAGGTAAAGAAGAACGAGCCATCATGGATAGGCCAATTTCAACAACATGTTTGTGTTTTCTTTCCACAATCCCATTATGGGCAGACATGTGAGGACATGAAAGTCTATATAGAATACCTTGCTCCTTGAAGTAAGTGTGGAGAGCAATGAACTTTCCTCCTCCATCAGACTGAAAGGCCTTCAACTTAGTACCAAGTTGCCTCTCTGCTTGCTTTTGGAATTGAACAAAAGCTGCCATAACATCAGATTTAAGTTTCAAAAAGTAAACCCAAGTATAACGAGTGAAAGCATCAGTAAAAGCAATGGAATATCTAAAACCATTTGAAGGAATAGGTTTAGGACCCCACACATCTGCAGTAACAAGTTCAAGAGGACTCGTACACAGTAGTAGAAGAAGAAAAGGGAAGCTGATAAAATTTTCCAAATTGACAAGGGCAAAGATGTTCTTTATTCTTAGAAAAAGGAATATTACATTCTTTTAGGGCATGCATAAAGGCACCCTTAGAGGGATGACCAAGGCGTTGGTGCCACAAATCTAAAGACAAATTAACAAAAACAGAGGAATACAAACAATTTCCAGAACCAGACATTCTGGATTTATTAATACTACTAGACTTAAAAGGTGAAATCTCTAACTTATACAAACCATCTTTCTCAGAGCCACTGAACACTACATTTTGAGTAAGTAAATATCTAGATTTGCATAATGTAGGAAAAAATTCAAGAAAAACTTGGTTGTCCTGAGTAAACTTGGACACAGAGAGAAGATTTTTAGTAATACCAGGCACATATAACAAATTACTCAATTTAAAATTCTTATTATAAGCAAGTAAACTAGATTGACCAGAAAGCACAATGGGAAGAGTATTACCATTCCAACCTGAACATGACCAGAAGCAAAATTGATAGAATCAACTTGAAGATTTGCAACATCATTAGTGAGGTGATGTGTAGCTCCAGAGTCTGAATACCAGGCATTGTCATCTACAAGCTCAAGAGTGGCAACCAGGGCTTGAGCTGTCATAGGCAAGGAAGAATACTGTGGAAAACACTGGTTGTACCCAGGTTGAGAAATAGACAGATGAGCCCTTGGAGCAGGATAGTAAGAGACCCTTGAGGAAGGATGATTTGTTGTAGCTGAAGAATAATAGACAATAGGATAAAGAACATGGTTAGAACTAAAAGTACTCAAGTTGGCTTGACTTAGCTGAAACCGTCTATTATTTTGTCCAGAGTTCTTTGAAGTGTCATTCTTATAGTTTGTATTGTACCTAAAATAACATTTTTCTGTTATATGACCATATTTATCACAGATTTGACACTGACATTTAGAGGATCGACCTCTGCCTCGACCCCTATTATTGTAGTCTTTGTTATTATAGTCTCTATTATTATACTTAGAAAAAGAAGCATCATCCTGATGACTATAGGAAGATGAATCATTGTTGCTCTGAGAAGCTACAAGGGCAGAGAATTAAGGAGAAGACTGAAGATGAGTAGCTAGATGAGCACTGGAAACAAGCTGAGTATTAATTGAAGATTGCCTTGCATCAACATCTAAAAAAACTACACTAACATGATTAACATTAGATGAAGAAGGTCCAACAGTAAGCACAGTTATAACAGAGTCAAATTATGGTGGTAAACCATTCAAAATAGATGTCACATGTTCATGTTCTGAGATTTGTTCACCACTATTAGCTAAGTTATCCTTAATAGTTTTGATTTTCATTAAGTAATCTCTCATAGACGGATCATCTTTCTTTTGAGAATGTAGAAGTCTTCTAAAATACATCAGCCTAGATGTGGTTTTACCACTATAAATCCTATGCAAGGTGTGTAGCGATGTCCTTTTACGCTAAAAAATGTGTGGTTTTTATTTTGTTTTGAAAATATTTTATTTTGTGGGGAGTTTTATAAAACTCGTGTTTTATTTAAAAATGGAGTCGCCACCGGCCACTTAAGGTGGATCGGACACCGTAAAAACCAGAGATTTTAAAAATGTCGGGTTCGGGAGTCGATTACGATGGGGAAGGATTAGCACCCCCACACCGCCCAAAATTGGTACTTTAATAATTACCGCTTTATTAATATTAGACTTTCCGGATTAAAGTGACAATTAAATTAAAATCTGGTTATATGTGCGAGTAAATTTTAAAGGCTCCGTTATTCGAGAGTAAACGCCCAACCACTATCACTACGCCTGATACTGGCCCCATTTACGCTCGGATAAAAGGGCACCGCATTGACAATTAATATATTCCGAAATGCAAACTTAAAAAACATGACAAATATAAATAAATACATTGCGATAAAAATATAAATAAATACTAACATAATAATATATTAATATAATAAAATAATAATCTATACATAACTATTAATTTAACACATAAATAAAAATAAAATACTAATCTAAAACATGCCTACATAAATATTAATCTAACTCATAAATAAAAACAAATCTAACATAAATAAAATTTAAAACATAAATTTAAAACATAATAAATACTAATCTAAAACATAAATAAACATACAAACTAAAAACACAATTTTAAATTAACTACTACTTCATTAAATCATAAAAATTACAACATAAATAAAAGGGAAATAAAATATACCTAACTAGGAGTTCGAATGACAAACCCCGACTGAACCCCACCGAGATCTACCACGACTTCTCCAAAAAATAACTAGATCGGATCTAAAATAGGACTCCGATCGAACCGGTTAGGACCGAGGACACTGCCCCGGTCCCGGGCTAGCCGGGAGCCTAAGCTCCCTTATTTGGCCTGCCCACCACCGATTCATGCTCTCTTCTCAATCCCCCCTCCATGTCTTTATATAGGCAATTGGGGTTGTTAAAAGGGGATGTGGAGGCTTTAGCTCCACACAAATTTTCCCTTTTTTTACACTTTAATTATTTATTATTTATTTTATTTTTTTATTTTTTATATTAATAATAATATTATTACAACAATACTAAAAATACTAAAAACCCGGACAAAAATGAGTGATTACAGTTGCCCCTCTTTGCTTGTTCTTGTGAAACGAGAACAAAGCAAAAATCAAAAGCACTCATTTTTGTCTTATCTGGATGAACTTCTCTCCTTTTGACGCGTGTCTTCATTCTTTGGTAGATCTTCTTTCTCTTTGGCACAAGTCTTCTTTCTTGTCTTGATTGATCCACCTTGTCACTATTGGGGAAGCAAAACCTTCAAAATGAGGGTTGTTTGTTGGGGAAGCAAAATGAGTACGACTTACTATGTTATTGACGACGACAATACCTAAAGAGAGTTCGACTCGGCTGCAACACCGACGAAGAGGCAAGGTCTACAAAATTCGATCCAGCTGCAACACTGACGAGGAGGCAGGATCGGTGGATGAAAGTCCCAATGTCTGATCCAGCTACAACTCTGACGAAGAGGCAGTATCAGAAAATTGAAAACTTCTTCTTGTTTTTCTTTCTTTATCTTTTTTTTTTTGCTTTTTGCTTTTCTTCTTCTTCTTCTTCTTTTTTTTTGCTTTTTTTGCTTTATTTTTCTTCATTTTTCATTTTTCATTTTTTTAGATACAACATCGATAAAATTTGAAAGTTGGTAAATTTTGACCAAGCTACAACACGGACGAAGAGACATGGTCTAAAGTTAGTAATGTTGATCCAGCTACGACACCGACGAAGAGGCAGGATCAAAAGTTAGTGAATTTGGTCTACCTATAACACCGACGAAGAGGCAAGACCGAAAGTTAGTGATTTGGTTCAGCTACAACACCGACGATGAGGCAGAACCGAAAGTTAAATTTGACCAAGCTACAACACCGACGAAGAGGCATGGTTTGAAGATTTGATCCAGCTACAACTCTGACGAAGAGGCAGGATCGGTGGATGAGAGTTCTGATGTTTGATCCAGCTACAACTCTGACAAAGATGCAGGATCAAAGGATTGAAAGCTCTTTTTATTATTTTTTTTTATTTTCTTTCTTTTTTTCTCTTTATTTTTCATTTTTCATTTTTTGTTTTTCTCTTTATTTTTCTTTTTTCTTCTTCTTCTTTTTTCTTTCTTTCTTTTTTTTTCCCTTTTTTAAGATACAACATTGATACAACTAGGAAGTTAGTAAATTTTGACCAAGCTACAACACCGACGAGGAGGTATGGTCTAAAGTTAGTAATGTTGATCAAGCTACAACACCGACAAAGAGGCGAGATCAAGAGTTAGTGGATTTGGTCTAGCTACAACACCGACGAAGAGGCAAGACCAGAAGTTAGTGAGTTAGGTTCAGCTACAACACCGACGAAGAGACGGAACCTAAAGTTAGATTTGACCAAGCTACAACACCGACGAAGAGGCAAGGTCTGAAGATTTGATCCAGCTACGACTCCGACGAAGAGGCAGGATCAGATGGTTTTCTTTTTTTGTGACCAAGCTACGACTCTGACGAAGAGGCATGATCGGAATTTGGTTGAAAGCCCATTTTAATTTTTTCTCTTTTTTCATCTTTTTTCTTTTTTTTTCCATTCTTTTCCTTTTCATTCTTTTTTCGAACTTTTTTCGAACTTTTTTTTTCAATTTTTTGACTTTTTCATTTTTTTTCTATTTTTTCTTCTTTTTTGTTTTTTTAGATACAACTATAATAAAAAGGTAAATTTCGAGTAAAATTTAGGTCTAGCTGCAACACCGTCGAAGAGGCAAGACCTGGAGAGGATTTGATCTGTCACACCACTGACGGAGAGACTAGATCAGCAAAATGTGGGACCCGCTACACCACCGACGGAGAGGTAAGGCCGAATGGAAAATCTGATCTGCAACACCGATGAAGATGAGATCTGGATAGTTTTTTTTATCTGCTACCACTGACGAAGGCAAGATCTACATTAAGTTGGCGTACCACCACTGACGGAGGCATGATTTGCAAGATGTTGAATTGTTGCGCCACTGACAGCGAGACAATGTCTGGAAAAATTTACGCTGCTTTTCTATCGACATAGGGCATGATTTGAAAAGAATTTTTGTTGGCAGAAGTGATAGTCAAGAAAATGTTGGCGTCCACCACACTATCGTCGGAGGAATCAAATCCTACAAAAGAAAAAAAAACATTGGTCAGTAATTGTCAAAGATTTTATCGTTGATACCTTTTATTTTGGGTGTTTCAGCATCTTCTTCGTGTTTGGCCTCCTTCAAGATTACGGTTAGCCCTCTTGTTGTTGCCCCCACGGATGAGGATGTTCGGTCTCTTTTTTGAACCTTTTTGTAAGCAAAAATGCATGAATTTTATGCCTAAATGCATGGTGACTTAAATGTATGCACCTAATCTAAATGATATATGCAAGAATGATTCAATGCAAGCTAAATGCAACTAAATGCATGAATGCGATATGATTTGACTTGTTGGTCTTCAAAGGGATGCCCCTGACTCTTTACTGGTCCCGTCAGGATCTTGGTTTTTCCACGCGACGGTGCCCCGACTTTGTCCTGGGTTCGATCAACTTTTATCTGAGTTGATGCCCTAAAATTTTGTTCATTACATGACATCGTCTGACATTGCTCTTGAATTTGACACTTTGAGTGCGGATTCTGTTGCCCCCTAGGTTGGGTTCATAAATTGTGTGTTGGTTCATGGCAGCTCATTACTATTATTATTTTGGATTAGGTGCAGTTTTGCAGACAGAGGTAAAGGATGTGAGAGTTTGACTCGGTAAAGAATGATGGACCTTGGCAAAGAATGCCCCTGGACTGGGACTTTGTTAGAGGCATAATGTTTGTATAAGATGTGGATGGTGCTTTTGGACATGCCCCAAGATCAAGCTCTTGTAGAGGTTTTGTAAAGTGCTAGATCGACCAACTTCGTTGTATTTAATGAGGCAACCCGAGGACTAGTTTTATTATTCTGAAAATGAATGCATGCAAAATGTGTCCTAAATCGATGCAATGCAAAATTAAGATTGTGATGATGTTGTGCAATGATGCATGTGAAATCAATGCGATGGGAATAAAATGAAACGAGTTAGTACCAAATAAAATGATTAAATAAAACAAATGATAAATATAACAAAAATAGAGTAATAAAAACTGTACATAAACAAGAAATAAGGCACCAGAGCCTAAATAAGGTGACCATTAATCGAGCAGAGTTTCACATGGCTCTAAAGGGTTGGCTTCTACGGCTCACTATATGCAGTTTTGGTGCTAAGAGGTACCCAAATTGTCCTTGTTGTCCTCTACTAAGAGTAGCAAGGCCCCCGGTCATCACCCATTATAGGCTCATTTCAACCAGGTTTAATTTAGGGGGACCTATTCGCTTATGCCTGCACGAAGGAACGATATCCTTACGAAAGCATAAGGTACTCGAGCCCCGAAAGTACTTGCTAGACCTACACGGGAGAACGATATCTCCACGAAAGCATTAGCGTTTTCCCCCACTTAAAAAACGGGTTTATATGCCATATTTTAAATGCGTTAAAATAAACGCGCAATTATAACCGAATGTTAGTTTAATAGTCACTTTAATCCGAAATTTCCTATATTAATAAAGCGGTAATTATTTGAAAAAAGCTCGACTCTCTTATTTTTGAAAACCAAAAAATGTCCCCAGCGGATTCGCCATCTGTAGCGATGTCCTTTTACGCTAAAAAATGTATGGTTTTTATTTTGTTTTGAAAATATTTTCTTCCGTGGGGAGTTTTATAAAACCCGTGTTTTATTTAAAAATGGAGTCACCACCGGCCACTCAAGGTGGACCAGACCCCGTAAAAACCAGAGATTTTAAAAATGTTGAGTTCGGGAGTCGGTTACGAATGGGGAAGGATTAACACCCCACACCGCCCGAAATTGGTACTTTAATAATTACCGCTTTATTAATATTAGACTTTCCGGATTAAAGTGACAATTAAATTAAAATATGGTTATATGTGCGAGTAAATTTTAAAGGCCCCGTTATTCGAGAGTAAACGCTCAACCACTATCACTACGCCTGATACTGGCCCCATTTACGCTCGGATAAAAGGGCACCGCATTGACAATTAATATATTCCGAAATGCAAACTTAAAAAACATGGCAAATATAAATAAATACATTGCGATAAAAATATAAATAAATACTAACATAATAAAATATTAATATAATAAAATACTAATCTATACATAACTATTAATTTAACACATAAATAAAAATAAAATAATAATCTAAAATATGCCTACATAAATATTAATCTAACTCATAAATAAAAACAAATCTAACATAAATAAAATTTAAAACATAATAAATACTAATCTCAAAAATAAATAAACATACAAACTAAAAACACAATTTTAAATTAACTACTACTTCATTAAATCATAAAAATTATAACATAAATAAAAAGGAAAGAAAATATACATAACTAGGAGTTCGAATGACGAACCCCGACTGAATCCCACCGAGATCTATCACGACCTCTCCAAAAAATAACTAGATCGGATCTAAAATAGGACTCCGATCGAACCGGTTAGGACCGAGGACACGGCCCCGGTCCCGGGCTAGCCAGGAGCCTAAGCTCCCTTATTTGGCCTGCCCACCACCGATTCATGCTCTCTTCTCAATCCCTCCTCAATGCCTTTATATAGGCAATTAGGGTTGTTAAAGGGGGATATGGAGGCTTTAGCTTCACACAAATTTTTCCTTTTTTTACACTTTAATTATTTATTTTTTTATTTTTTATATTAATAATAATATTATTACAAAAATACTAAAAACCCAAACAAAAAATGAGTGATTACAAGGTGTTCCAGATTTTGGAAGATGTACTTAAGCCAATAAGGTGAGGCATGACATTCTCACTAACAGTAGAGAGAAGCCATGTGGCTAAAGCTCCATCTTGTTCCTCAAAGGCTTTGAAAGCAGGCTTTATAGTTAATTGATTATCAACAATCAAGTATTGAGATGAAGGTGTGATCTTACTATCAATAAATTTCTGCAACCTATGTATTTTAATGATTAAGAAAATTTGTTGATGTCAGAGCAGATAATTGTGACCATCTAGCACAACATTGATTTTCTTTGTAGAAAATAATTTAGGAGAATTTGACTGAGTAGCAGAAACAGATTGAATAACAGGATTCAATTAAGAAGAAAATACAGATTGAGCATGCAATTTAGTTACAGGAGGTAAAGCATAATCAGGCATGATGAACCAGAAGAGAGCAACAACACAGAAGAAACAAAGCTTAAAGCACAGAAATAACCACAAAAGAGCAACAACCACACAAACGCACCAAGAAAAGCAAGCGCGAACCTCTCAAGAAAGAACTCAAATAAAAAACAGCAAGAGAGGGTAAGATCTCACCAAATTGATGCAGAAAAAGCAATCAACGGGTCATAGCAGATACGGAGAAAAACACATACAAACTCAATTCTGCAGCTGAAGCAACGCTCAATCAGAAGTTGAAGCGACGCACCACCGCCTTAAGAAAATTACATAAATTAAAGAGCACGACCAAAGAAGCCAGCGAAAACGCGCACCAATCAGAATCGATAGTCTCTGATACCATGTGAGAATTTATAAACAAAATAAGGAAAATTGAAAGAAGGGGAAATAACGAAGAGCAAAGAATTAAGCAAAATAGAAAAATAGAATGAACTGATGATATTATTCAGATAAAAGTAAATTATAAAGAGAAGAGAATTTATAAGCCCAAATAGCCATAACACTTTTTTTTGAAATGGGCAATGGTTTCAGTTGACCCGCCGGTGATAGACTCCCAGTCTTCATCTTTTGGCATACTTGACGTTCATTAACGAACTTTTTTACATCTCTCTTCGTATCATTCCAATAGAAATTTACGGGCAAATGCTGAAATGTTCACAACACTCATGCGTGGCCTTCATTATGATTAAAAAAAGGTGCATTCTCATTAGGAATCATCATGCTTCCTTTGTACAAAACAAGACCCTCCTTTTCACTATACCATTGGTATTTATTATCTTGAGCACCGAGTCGTTAGATGTCGTTAACAGCTTAATGACGGCTTGACTGGACGATAAACCATTTGAAACGACGTGACAAACCTACATGGCAGTGCACGCCGCAATTGCAGTCTCATATAAACAAATATGCTGACTTTATATAATAAAATATCATTCAAAAATAGTTTTACAAAATTATATAAAATATAAAATATTTTTTTCTTCTGACGCACTATTCTATCGAGTTATTTCAAATTGTTTATCGCCAATTAATTAACAATTTTTATAGACATAAAGATTATTTTAACAAAAAAAATAAAACGTTGGGCGGTAATGACATAATGCCAATCCATGTTCTGCACGGCCAAGGAAGCATTTTAAAATTTAAATTTTGATTTTGGCCTTTGCGCGAACTACTAGAAAATGATTATCATTAGTGAAAGAAAAACCAACGACGATCCTGTCCTAAAGGAGAAAGAGGAGTAGGAGGAGTCAGTCTTCATTGAATATGGAGGAAAATATCATTCAATTATGAACGAATTGTTGGGAATTAAATTAGTTTAAAAAAAGAATAAATACTAAAATATCATTCAAATATGGAGGAAAGACCTCTCCTAAACATCCTCTTCCGTAGATCTATCTCTTAATATGGGCCCAAAACAGAGCCGAGGTTGCCAGAGAAAACTCTCATCGAGCAGGCCAAACAAGTGCATCGAAGCACCACGCCGAAAAAGACGAGGGAAAACGAAAAAACAAAGAAAAGAAAAGAAGAAACAAGGGGAAAGAAAAGAAAAAAACATAAACAAAGGAGGGAGGAGGCCGGCCGCCGCAAGAAAACAACGACCGGACGCCGAAGGACGGGCTTAAAGGAAAAAACTTAGAAAGAAGGGAAAGGGTTTGAGAGGAGAGAGAGAGAGTAGGGAGTTTTCGATAACGTATAATTGAATGTTGGTAACATCCCTCGTTCAGTATCCAAAATCTATGTTTTAAGCCTTGACAGCAATGCAATATAAGAAGTAGTTTAGCATTGCATTCTTTCTTTCAATTAAAATTTGTTTAAATAAACCAATTACATGAAATCCAGCAAATGCATTGTTAGAAGTATATTTATATTCTATAGAGTTCAATGGCATGAGAATGGAGACACCAATTTTGGGTAAAAAGGTTGTGCTCCTCCTCCACCGTTTCCTCCTCTTTCCCCTCCATTTTTCTTTCTTGCAATTATAAATATTCCTTGGCATGCCAAATGCAGTGAACAACTGAACATAACTTCTTTCCATTGTCTCACTTTTATACCATTTTCTATCCTTTTTTTTTTTAACTTCACCTACCAAGAAATACTAACAATATTTCTTAAAATTATTTATCAACGAAACTAAAAATTATGAAAAAAGGGGACAAATTTCTCGTGGAGGTTTAAACAAATGTTAGATATTCTAATTCTCCCAATCATTGTTTAAGCAGTCTTCCATACAAATATAACCAACCAAAATACAAATTCCAAAGAAGCTAGGTAACGTTAATTTGTAGTGAAATCTTGAACTTTAGTTCAAAAGAGAAACAAAAATACAAAAAACTGGGAAAACACTTAGACAGCCTTCATTCCCGGCATATATTTGCTTTCCCTTTTTTATATAAAAGGGAAAAATATGCCGTGTCTATTTAACACCAGCAAAAGTAACAAGAATGAGTTTCAAATTAAAAGAACAAAACAATCTAAACAAGAGCAAACTCATTTTTTAATCCTCAATACATAAAATAGTACACTAGGAAATAGTCCATGTTCGAGATCCGTGCATGTCACTCTCAACAATGTCGTAATCAAAATTAGAACTTAGATTCTCTTCTTGAGAGAGCAACGTGCCTTGTCATTTCGCCAACCTTTGTCAGTAGCAAACTGGGTTTTTGATTCTAGTATATAATAACATTTATCATTTGTAATACATAAATAGAGTTTCATATGTGAAAATCAATACAATAATAATTAAAATTCTCGAATAAAATACAGAAATATTCAAGCATATATACATTTTAAATTATTTTTTTAGAGTTCAAACTTTCATTTTTCATATTATATGTCTCCAGAAGAACTGAGCAGGGGAGGATCATTTATGAACACGTAGGCGTGTTGCTTAGATTATCATAAAAAAACGATTATTGCCCGATACCGTTGTTGATGAAGACTTTCAGAACTCTCTCCATCTTAGTCGTTGGATTTGGTCAAAGTAAAACAAGTAAATACATAAAGAAAATTTGTGGGGAAAACTGGGCAAAGTTTCTTGACAATAATTATGGGTGTAATATTATTTTTATGATGCATCAGTTTCGTCATTCCTGACTATCGCTTTAACAGTTCCTACACTAAACTTATATAAAGGCCAAGAATTCTTTCCTGATTCTGTACTATAACAACAAAAACACAAGTTTTGAATTCCTCGACGACCATGGCTGCTGAGTATTTGCCCCCTCCATTGGACGCTGCAGCAGAGGAACCGGCTCTCTTTGATGGAACTACCAGGTTCTACATGACTTATACTTGCCCTTTCGCACAGCGTGTGTGGATCACCAGGAATTATAAGGTTTTCTATTTCCCTTCATTTTATTTCCTTCTTTTTTTATGTGAGTAACTAAGTGCTGTGAATTGGGTTGAGTTGCAGGGTTTACAAGACAAGATTAAGTTGGTTCCTTTGAACCTTCAAAATAGGCCTGCTTGGTACAAGGAGAAGGTTTACTCTGTAAACAAAGTGCCTTCCTTGGAACATAATGGCAAAGTCATGGGGGAGAGTCTTGATTTGATCAAATATGTTGATGCCAACTTTGAAGGCCCTTCTCTTTTACCTGATGTAACTTCTCTTGAATTCAATTGTTTAGTGCTCTCCGTAGGTTTCTCGCTTTTTATCCATGTTAACCAAGTCATCTTGTTGAATCACACATAGACCGATTTGCAGGGATGGTGTTTACTACCTTCAAAGGAGACTCCACAACTGAAGCTGGTTAGTCTGAATGAAACATACTTCTGTTTTAACTAAGTGTATTGTGAAATGATATGAAGCAGCTAAACTTTATGACTTGCATCAGGTGCTGCCTTTGATCACTTGGAACATGCTCTTACAAAATATGAAGGTCCATTCCTCCTTGGCGACGAGTTTAGTCTGGTATGTTGCTTTCCTGGTGGTGCTAAATTGCTTTACTGCTGCTGTAATTTTGCTTGAGTTTTTCTGCAAAGATATATGAATGATTTTGTGAATTGCAGGCGGACATTGCCTTCATTCCTCTGGTTGAAAGATTCCAGATCTACTTATCGGAGGTGTTTAAGTACGACATCACCGAAGGCAGGCCTAAACTGGCAGTATGGATTGAGGTATAATCAGTCGAGCAACACTTCTTTCGATATACCCAATACATTTATTTATCTATTTCAATTATTATAATATCGCAGGCGGTGAACAAGATCGATGCCTATAAGCAGACAAAGAAAGCAGATCCAAAAGAAATTGTGGCACTTTACAATATGATGTTCTCGGTGCTCTTAAGTTTCTAACCTTAAACTTGATGATGAGTATTTCACCATTAATTAACATATCAGAAGTTGCTAACAAGTGAAATGAATTGTTGTTGTTGCAGGCCAAGAAGTGATGAAATTGCCACCTTCATATGATTATGCATGCGTGTATTTGTGTGACTGTCAATAAGCTCTGCTTGGATCAGAGTGATTTGTTTTGTGTTAAGAATCAATGTTGTACTGGTGATTGTTACCTGTATGAATAAACTTGAAGCATATGTATTCCAATAAAAGTTGTTTTTATAATTTTAAATGAAAATTTTGTTTTGAATATTATGGTGTGCTTGCATAGTAATAAATGTTCTTTACTTCTAGTCCTTTAAAAATACACATACACCGTGTTGATAAACTACTCGAACTCGAGTTTTTTAGGAATGTTCTTTTTTTTCACTGAGACTACTGAATGGGTTCTTAGAGTATCACATGCAATTAATCATATTTTTCTTAATATATTTTTATTCTTTAATTTAAAATATTATAAATCATTCTCCATCTCAATAAACTTTTAATTCGATTTTGTTAATACCCAAAAAAGTCTCAATTTTTAAATTTACAACTACTACTAAAATTAAAATTTCGATAAATGAAGACTTCCATACATAGACATAACTTTTAATTAATCATTTTTTTTCTCGAGCCGTACGAGGATAAAACTTCTTATACGTTTCTAGGGGGGGTATTATTTAACTACATCTATCCCAATGAGCCGTTTATCGAATTGTTGCAATTGATGTTCGATCCCGAAGAGAGGGAAGAGATCTTCGAAAAGTGGGTTTTTATGATCCGATAAATAATCAAACCTATTTAAATATTCCCGCGATTCTCTATTTCCTTGAAAAAGGAGCTCAACCCACAGGAACTGTTCATGATATTTTAAAGAAGTCGTTGATTAATCTAATGTTGAGAAGGATTATTTTTTTTTGGTAAATATATTTATATATTCCAATCTCAAGAGCGGAAAACTGCTATGTGTACACTGTAGTCATCTGTACAATAAATCAAAGAAAGGCATCAACCGTATAAGTAAACAAATAAAATGAATAGAACCTATACTGCCAACTCCCAGACCGTGCATAGTGCTCTATTAGCAGTCCCTCTGGTTTTAATTTTAAAAGCACTCAATTTCATCTTAAATGCTCTTTGAGAATGGCCTAAACTAAAAAAAAATACGTTGGGAATAATTTGTTTGGCCAAAAAGTTAATATGGTGCAATTTCAAACTTATCTAACGGTTAAAAATAACAGATCAAAAAATTAATTTTATAAATTTTAATTAAAATTTTTAGTTTTAATTCACCAATGTTATCCGTTAGATCAACTTGAAATTAAAATATGTTAAACTTTTGGCACAATAAACCTTTTCTGCCATTGAGATTGATCAACAACCGATTCGTTAATCGAAATTTTAACCTTGGTAATAGCTGTAAATTTGAAAAATTAAGTTTTTTTTTAAAAAAGACTTTAACATGTTACACCAGTATTTTTTAACAGGATTAATGAAAATGATCACTAATAAAAGTAAATTAAAAAATTAATGACTGTAATAAAAATTGTTCGATTTTAAAGACCAAAGTAAAGCGCCTACAAATTTAAGCGATTACTAATGTTATTTACCCTAATTTTTAATGGTAAATTACTTTTTACTTATCAAATTTAATAGTTTCGTGGATTAATGTCTGTTGCATCCTTAAACGAACATTATTTTCTTCGAAGAAAATGATCGCATTAAAAATGATTATCTTGATAAATGAGGACAACATTTCTCCAACTAAATACTTCGACAATGATAACAATGGCTTTGTCTCAAGTAGATTATCTTGACTAGTTGAATTTTTTTGTTTCAGTTGAAATTTCCGTTTTAATTTTTTTAATATTTTGGGTTGGTCACTTTCAAGTTCCAATAGTTAGTGTTTTTTTGTTCAAGCAATAATTAGGGTTTAAGGTTAGATTTTTATTGAAATCGGATCATTTTAATTATTGGTCATTTAAAAAATAATTTAAAATTATGTCATTTCAGGTTATCTATCGAATTATTTTGAATTTAAAGTGAACACCTGATTTTTATGATTTGATTGGATCAAATTGAATTTAAACTTATTGATAATGTCAAGATTTCAAATTTGCATAAAATTGACTGGTCTACTTCAAAAAAATGTATTTTTGTATATTAAATGTCAATTTATAATACCATTGGTCTAGTTTTTTATAATGATTTAGATTTTACGAATTTCACCTTTTAAAATGGATTTCAAATTTTAGAATTTATCTCTTTAAAATTTGAAGTTGAATTTATCCGAATTGAAATTCAATTATTTCATTTGAACATTTGAAGAAAAAATGGATTTTAAAATTTTAAACATAATTTTTAACTCAAATTCTAATTTTCAAACAAAGCATCCATAAAATAAATAATATATTAGAAATTCATAGAAAAACATAGAGATATTCAAACATATACGCACAAATTATATTATTTTCAAAAATTTAAATCCATACTTTTCAAATTATGCTTTCCCCGTCACGCGGCCGCTTAGAATAGCATAAAAAATTAGTGTGAAAATAGTATGAAAAAAGGCTTAATATTTAGATTTTTTACTTTATTATAATAAAATTCTCACATCAACAATTTTATTATTTTGTGGTTACTTTAGTCTTTTAACTTTTATCCTGGTTATCATTTTAGTCGCTCGGTGTTAATTGTTTTAAAAAATTAATATATTTTAATTAGATAATATCACGAGTTGAAACATTTAAATTTATGCAAAATAAAAAGATATTTTAAAATTATTCTAAAATTATAAAAGAAATCGACATTTAGAAATCATATTTGTGTCCTCGTATTATGTTGTGTCTGAATTTATTTCACAAATCTTATATTTTTTTAATAATTTTCAATTTTACTATAAAAATATTTCACAAAATATATCAAATTTTATTTAACAAAATGTTCCAAAAATTAAGTGATCATTTGGGTAATTTACCCAAATATATCGAATTGTAGGCCAATTCCTTCATTCATCGACAGGTTATTCAAAGTTTATTAAAGATTTTTTAATTGGACAAAAATACTATGCCCTTTTCGATATAGTTTTTTTATGCCCCAATACTAAAAGTTAAATTATAAGTCATAACCCTAAATTTTAAATATTAAACCCTAAGCCCTAAAAATACATACTATCTTAAATTCTTTAAACTATGATATTAAAGCCTAACTTTAAACATAAACCCTAAATTCAAATTTTTAAAGTGAAACATAAATAAATGCACCGAAAAGTACATAGAATTTTTATTTTTTAATCATAATTAAAGGTTATCTTCTTTTTCCAATTAAAAAGTATTGAAATAAACAAATTTTATAAAGTGGGTGTATTTTGCAAAATTTAAAATTTGAGTCCGAATCTTGAAATTTATTAATGTTTTATAGCCGCCTAGCACCGCGGCTGCTGACTTCACCAAATCATCGTGTATGCTTGCTTAATTTTCTTTATCTAATATTATATATTTTAAAATATAATACTAAGTGGGTTTAAAATTATATTTTCTTTTTAAAAATGATTGTAATAAAAATGAGAAATAGTTTAATACATAAGTTTATTTAAAATTTACACAAACCTTTTAATTTTAAGGTTTAAATAATTAAGTTACAGTTTAAGATTAAATGATTTATGTTGTATGGTATAAAAATTAAAGTTTATAGTTAAAAATTTAAGATTTAAGGTATTAAAAGTAGGCTTTTTAGATTTAAATTTTATAACTAAAATATAAAAAATTAAGTACATTTCTGTACGTAATTTATGCATCAAAATATATTTAAAAAATATATACCATTTAAAAAATTGATTAATTAGTTGTCATAAAATTGAACCACTAACATTTTAAATTATGTTTTCATTGGATTGGAACAACTTTAATAATAACTTATTATTATTATTATTATTATTATTATTATTGACAATTTCGTCATTGCTGATTATCCCTTTTAACTGTTCCAAAATTATATAAAGGCAAAGAATTTCTTCCTGAATCTGTACAAAACTGTGTTATAAAATCAAAGAAAACACAAAAGGCAAACTTTTGAAGCTGAGATCTCAGGAATTCCCCAGCAAGCAATGGCTACCGAGTATTTGTCCCCTCCACTGGATGCTACCGCAGAGGAACCTGCTCTCTTTGATGGAACTACCAGGTTTCTGGGTTCTCTTACAACAGTTTTCCTCTGTTTTTTCCATCACCCATCTTTTTTTGCTTGTGTTTAAAGCTGACCCTTTTCTTCTTTAAGGTTGTATATGACTTACACTTGCCCCTTTGCACAGCGCGCGTGGATCACAAGGAATTCTAAGGTTGTCTGATTCCCTTGATTTTATTTTTTTATTTTTTCATTTCCCAAGTTTTGAAAGTAAATTGATGTGAATTTGATTGAGTTGCAGGGTTTGCAAGACAAGATAAAGTTGGTCCCTTTGAACCTTCAGAATAGACCTGCTTGGTACAAGGAAAAAGTTTACCCTGAGAACAAGGTGAGGAGATCTGTTGTGAATTTGGTAGAGCTATTTGATCTTGTTTAGGGTTGCATTCTGCAAGTTCCTTGGAGAAATTTGTCACGAAAACGTCGATCCGATGTCGTTTTCAGGTGCCGGCATTGGAACATGATGGCAAAGTCATTGGGGACAGTCTTGATTTAATTAAATATATTGATACCAACTTTGAAGGGCCTTCTCTTGTACCTAATGTAAGATCTCTTGAATTGTTCAGTGCTCTCAATTGAGGTTTCTCTCTATTTATTACATACCAAGTAATTTCTTGAAATTGTGTTAGGATCCTGACAAAAAAAAGTTGTTTGAGGAGTTGTTATCACACATGGACAAATTTGTAGGGATGGTATTTGCTACAATTAAAGGGGACTCAACAACTGAAGCTGGTTAGTCTGAATGAAGGATACTTCCGTTTTACCGAGCTTATCGTGTATTGTATATTTGTATATAATATGATATGAAGAAGCCTAAAACTTAGGACTTGCATCAGGTAATGCTTTTGATCACTTGGAACATGCTCTTACCAAATACGATGGCCCGTTCCTCCTCGGTGACGAGTTTTCTCTGGTAAGTTGGCTCTCCGGTGATGCTAAATTGTACTCTCGGCGTCTGTTTCTTAGAAAGATACACGAATGATTGTCGTTTGCAGGCGGACATTGCCTTCATTCCTTTTGTTGAAAGATTCCAGATCTACCTGTCGGAGGTGTTTAAGTACGACATCACGGAAGGGAGGCCTAAACTGACAGCATGGATTGAGGTATAATTTAAAGCATATATATAGACTGTAGACATACATATATGTTTTGTCAGCATCCACTACTGAAATTTAACTGATATGACCTAATTTGCAATCAAAGAATTGATTCTACATTGAGCAAACTAGTAGTTGTCATCTCTTTGCATGAACCAACTAGACTAACCCTCGGTTTACATTTTATGTTATATGCTTCCATGTCAACCAGCAATGTTTGCATCAGTTACTTCAAAGAATGAAGATGAAGATGCTTTAGATATAGCCAATGTATTACTTGAGAAACATTTCTTTATCCATTTCATTCTTGAATAATACTTTTTGTTGTCGTAACTTCCCAATACAGGCGGTGAACAAGATCGATGCCTATACGCAGACAAAGAAAACCGATCCAAAGGAATTAGTGGAACTTTATAAGAAGATTTTTTCAGTACTGTTCTATTTATGCCCTCAACTTAGATTACTAGTATTTCATCATTGATTATTATACCGGAAGTTGCTAACTACTGAAATAAATTCTTATTGTTGCAGGTCCAGAAGTGATGAAATTGCCGACATCATATGATTATGTATTTATGCGAGTGTGTGTGTGTGTGAATGACAATAACCTCTGCTTGGACTAGTGATTTGTTCTCGGTTGAGAATCTATGTTGTACAAGTATTTGCCACTATATGAATAAATTTGAAAATGTCTGATATCATGGTGTTAAATTTGGTAGTTATAAAATATAAGTGTTGTCTTGCTGCAAGGTGTGCTTTCTGATGCTGAATATGATTTGGAACAAAAGAATGAATACAAAGAAATTGTTTCTACGGTTTGGATTTAACTTTCCAACACAACGGCCGCGTCATAATGGTTTTGTAGGTCACAGTGAACTGCAATTACATTTAAAATTATAATTATTTTTCAGAAAAAAAATCACGACGCAACATCAGCAAGCGCGATATCAAAACTGCATCGGCAACCGCATTTAAAACCATATATACCCTCACGGCCCTATTTATTTCTTTCTATCTTTCTTTATTTCTTCTACATTCGGTGTACAATGTAGATATTAAACGCTTAAGCATGTTCGATCCCTCGTCCTCATGTATATTTTACAAAGAACAATGTCAGCTATACTTAATCAAGAGATTTTAAACACTTAAACTTGCTCGATCTCTTTTCTTGTTGAAAAAATGTCTCTAATGTTTGACTGAATTGTCATTTGACCCCTATTCTTTTTTGAAGCAATTTAACCCTCAATATTTTATTTTGGGCTAAAATGGCCCCTCTGCCGATGAAAACTATTAGTCAACTAATGGTAAATAGCTTGAAATGATATGAAAAACCTACATGGAAGTACTTCGCCGCAATAGCAATGTCAAGGCAAATATACTGACTTTACAGAATGACAAATCAATCAAAAAATAATTTTATAAAATTGTATAAAATATAAAATATTTTTTCTTCTGACGTGTCATTCTACTAAGTCATTTAAAGTTATTTATTGTCCGTTGACTAACAGTTTTTATTCACAGAGGAGCCATTTTGACCTAAAATAAAACGTTGAAGGTTAAATTACATAAAAAAAAGAGCTAAAGTAACAATTTAATCAAACATTAGGGATATTTTTTAGCATTATGCCTTTTGTAAAAAGAATTAAACCTTTGTATTAGGAAAAATGAAAGTAGTTTTAGATAGAGATGTCTATGAATCAGGTTGGACCACCTTCGAACTGAGTTTATACATCAAATTAACCTACTTTTATACTTATCCAAGACTGACCCATCTCGAAATATAGGCCTTAAATGTTAGTTTTGTTTTAAATTGCGATAAATAGTTAGGAATGTTCTTTGATTCATAGATTTTGCATAAGTAGCTTATAAATGACGATTGAAAGCTTCAAATTTGAATTAGTGGAAAGATAGAGTTGTTTTCAATGATATTATTTTTAGTCAATTTGATTGAGATTGGACAAAGAAGTCAAGGGTCCGAGAAATCAAAGATTTATGTAACATAAATTTTTTAAATGTTTGTAACATCTTATTTTAATAAATTAAATAAAATTTTATTTTAAGAATAAATATGCAACTTGTTTTTGTTTTGGGTTCATAATAATAAATTTTTTAAATGTTTGTAACATCTTATTTTAATAAATTAAATTAAATTTTATTTTAAAAATAAATATGCAACTTGAATCATAAAATAATTTATACAAGATTGGAACTTAAAAAGACACAATTAAAGTAGTAAAACAAATTAATAAATCAAGAACAAATTATTCAATATATATATATATATATCAAGAACAATATGTTTATAATTTCAACATTTTAGTGTTTTCATCGATTCAATTCGATTTAATCTGAAAATTTATACATAATATTTTATATTCATTATGATTTATTATTGTTATACATGAGTCTTATCTTAATTTTTTTTGACATATTCTATTTTTACCTAGAAGAGAAAAGAGAGAAGACTCTAAGAGAGGAATGCTCGTGTTAGGTTTAAAAGTGATAACTTAAAGAAAGGGAGAAGGAGCTGATGAAAAGCTCCGGCCACCGGCCATCCTTGCTTTCTCTTATCTTAAGTTATTTTTGATTTAAAATTTATCTAACGATATTTTATATTCTATGATTGAAATTTATTATCTTTATATTTGTTAATATTTTGATTAAGGAAATATAAATTAAGGTTTTATAATTTTTATCCAACATTTTATCCAATTAAATTGAAGTGATTATTTCATTTATTAGTTGAATTTTTTTCATAAGCAACTTAATGATATTAAAGGCACTAGAAAAAGTACAAGGTCCAAAAAGAAAAATAGTGAATCTTGTCGATTTATGTTATTAATGGCACTTAATTATATTTTGTGTTGATTTCAATCTTATTGATGGTTAAAAGCATATTGTGGTTGCAATCAAGGTAATTATAAACAGAGATAAAAAAAAAAATCCTAAATTCTTTCGCAAAGAATGGACCTCCAATGCTCAATTTCTCACTTTTGCGTTCTTCATCTTGAGCAAAAATCATATGAAGCTTTGGTATAAAATCCACTGTTTCATAATAAACAAAATCATTTCCTGCGTCTTTAAAGTAATTTTTAATAAATCATTTCAAATCGCCAATAAAAATTGGCTCGTTTTCCATTCCGAAAAGCTTATCAAATGCATTCGGAGTGACGAAAATCTGATAAATCATGTACTACCTTTATGACTGCCGCTTGAAGCCACTTTTTCTTTACTAACATGGTCGTATATTAATACAAAGTAGATAATGCAAAGAATTAAAGTTTTTATTGTCAGTGTCACGCTTGAAAAGAGGTAGAGTCATTAATCTTACATCGGAAAGAAAAAGAAAGGTCTTGGGATATAAATACGATGGCGCTGCACATCCTATCAGACATGTCTTTTGGGAAGAGGGTAATGACCCCGTGACAAGTAGTATCAAAGCGACCCTTTGACTGCCCGATTTCACGCCGAGCGCCCATGAATAAGGTAGGCAGGGTGGGCAACTGTGACAAGGTGACCCATCACGAGAGCGGAAGCTCGTGAAGAGGGCGTCACGAGGTTGAGTGAGGGAGAATGTCACGCCTGAGAAGAGACGAAGTCATTAATCCTACATCGGAAAGGAAAAATGAGGTCTTGAGATATAAATACGTTGACGCTACACATCCTATCAGATATGTCTTTTGGGAATAGGATAATGGCCCTGTGACATTCATCAAACAAAAAATATGTTACATTTAGCAAGTGTCTAATGAAGAGAGAGAAAATAGAGGAGAGAGAGGAGGAGAAAGATAAAAAGTGATATGTTTGGATGGAAAGAAAATAAAAGAATATGAGAGGAAAAAAAAGAGCATAAAAAGTAATTATATTGTAAGTTTTAAAATTTGGTGACCATATTACAATTAATTGTTTAAAGACTACCAATGTAGTTTACTTTTCTTTTTAAAGTTAACTTATCATGTTAGTTATTTTTAAACGACAATCGAGAACAATGACAATAATACAAGTGAATTAAAATTCAATGCTTGTAGTATAAGTTTTAAGCAAGTTTTAAAAGTTTAATAATCATATTGCAAACGTCTTGAAAATAAATTGAAGTTCATAGATTACTCGTACAGTTTACTCTAATTATTATTTATCTCTAACTAAAGTAAATTAGCTAATAATAAACAAAAAATATCAATATGGAAAACCCTAGTTCTCTAGAAAACCCTAACGTGAAGGGCATGACTGCTGCCGATGTTGCTGCGGCCGGTAACAATGGTGCTCGACCTCCTGACGATATCGATATTCGTGATGCGCCTGCGGCCCTTGGAGACCTGGCTCTCCAGCTTTGGCGGAGGTTCAGGTCGTGAACAAGAAAAGGCGTAACGGTGCCAAGGGTCAATGGGATGTTATGATAGGGGAAGTTGATGGTAACCCGGGGATGTCAGATGCTGATCGGACGGTGATTGACTCCACTGCGCAAGATGCTATCGGCGGGACTGAGCATGATAGTCGCCCGAAGGTGCCGTTGTTCAAGGATAAGCTGGTTGGGGGCTTGGAGAAAGCAAGGAAGGTGAAGCACATTAGTGATCTGGATGTAGAGGTGAGAGCGGAGGATGTTCATTTAGGAGGCGAGAGTACCCTATCGGAAATTAGGTTCTCGGATAGGGTTCATGATGCGGTTGATGCGAAATTGGCGAACTCAGTTATCATTCGTCTACTAGGGAAATCGATTGGATATAGAGCGTTGCTCAATAGAATCCAAGTAATGTGGGATCCAAAAGAGAGATGAGTCTCATCGACTTGGACAATGAGTATTTCCTTGTTCGCTTTGCTCTTGAGGAAGACTTTCAGAATGTGTTGGTAGGATGGGAGCTATTTAACTGTGCAGCTGTGGCACAGATATTTTTCTATTGCTAAATATCATCCTTCTCAGATTATGGTGTGGGTTAGATTGCCAAAGCTCTCTTATCGGTATTATACTAAAAGTTTGTTTCGGCATATTATGGCTGCAATTGGTAAAGTTGTTCGTGTCGATTATAATACGATAGAAGGGAAGCGCGGTATATTTGCGCGGTTAGCTATTATGGTCGACCTTAAGAAACCTTTAGTCTCGGGTATTATTATTGATGATTGGCGCCAGGACATTGAATATGAGGGTCTGCCGTCCATATGCTACAAATATGGTAAATATGGGCACGTGAATAAGGTATGTGACGTGGTTGATTCAAATGAGGGGCAAGGAGCTGATTTTAATTCGGATAGGGATCCTAGTGACCTTTATGGGCCATGGATGCAGGCGGTTAATCGGAGACGTAGGCCTGCGCCATCGAAAAAGATGATGGGGTAAGGAGGTTCTTGAGGGGAACATGAAGGGCAAGTTTACTTTAGGGTCAAGGTTTGGGATCTTTGCTGGTGATGTGGAAGGGGATGAGTTAAATGCACAAAATGAGGCGAATCTCCAAGTTCCTAGAAGCAGCGAGAGGCATACGATTGTGCCTTTGGCAAGTGCCAAATCAGGTTTGGCAGGTTCGAGATCTCATGGTGCTGCAACTGGATCTGCCAGGATGAGTGGGTCGAATCAGAAATGTGTTGGTTCCAGGAAATTGAAAGGGGCGAGGGATACGGCTCTTAGGGAAGTTGATGGTAACTCGAATAAGGAGGTTGGTACAGGCGTTGGGAGACACCAGTCAGGTGACTCATTACGGGTTGCCGCGCAGGGTAAGGTTGTTGTTGCTAAAACATCCTTAAATTTCGATAAACATGTTGTAGTACAAGTGGTAGATTCGGATGAAAACCAGGCACCACGGGTGACTAAGGGTCGGGTATTGCCTAGTTCAATCCGTGAAGGCACTGTTAAGGTAGCGGGTAAAAAGCAAGGGGGAAATTAGGGGATCCAAAAATTGGGGTTGCAGTCGAAGAAAAAGGCTGGTCGTGTTTCGACTAAACCGACCCTTGCGGAATGTCTATTGAATCTTGTTTCAGATTTAGAGAAGATTAAGGTGGCCGAGAATGCGAGGCTTTCTGCTGAGCAGGTAACGCAGGTTTCGGATGGCGATCAGGTTCTTTGGCGAGCTAGTATAGCTTTTGAATAGCCGAAGATCTCAGATATGCAGGTTTAAGCCTGTTGCTCTTGTTTGTTATTTAATCTTTTTGGTTGAAGTACTATACTAGAATGTTCAGGGTGCTCTAGACCCTGGTTTTAGTAGATCGTTTAGAATGTTGGTTAAGAAACAAGTTCCTAATATTGCTGTAGTGATGGAGCCTTGTATTAGTGGCAGGGAAGCATATAACTTTATTCGACGTTTAGGGTTTGATTATTCTTACAGAGTGGAAGCTTAAGGTTTTTTTAGAGGTATTTGGGTTATGTGGAGGGACTTGGTACATCTGGATATTCTGGCAGTTTCGCGGTAGTATATTCATGGTTTTTGTTCGGTCATTGGTGGTGGTCGCGTTTTTTGTAACTTTTGTTTATGCTAGTCCAGATGCTTTTAGGTGTTGTTTACTGTAGGATCACTTGAAGATCTTGGAGCCTATTGATAGAAGGACGTGGGTCTTGGAGGTGATCTGAACGTGATAGGAAGCAGTGCTGAGAGACAAGGTGGGTCGAAGCGAAGGTCAGGGGTTTGTAAGCGGTTCTTTGATTTCTTGTTTGAAACAGGGTTAGTTGATATGGGGTTTAATGGACTTAAGTTTACATGGAAGCGGGGATCATTGTCCCAACAGTTGGATCGTTGTTTGTGCAACACAAACTGATTTGTAGTTTTTCCTATGTTTGAAGTCTATCACTTACTCAAGCTGGGGTCCGACCATAGACCGATATTGCTGGATACTGGGGATGGTAATGTCCGGGCTAGAGTTTTCCCTTTTCGTTACATCTTGGCTTGGAATGACCACCCCGATTTTTTGAATATGTGGAGACTTTCAGACATATTGGTAATGCATGGGATTCTGCATCTGATATGCTTAATAAGATATCGCAATTCCAAGATTGTGGTCAAAAGTGGAATGTGGAGACTTTCAGACATATTGGGAGATGTAAAAATACCTTGATGGCCTGGATTAGAGGTATTGAGAAATCTCTTGAGAATAGATCTGATCTGTATCTTGAAGATTTAGAGATTGCTTTGAAAAAGGAGCTTGATTTGGTCCTAACGCAGGAAGAGAGCCTCTGGCATCAAAAGGCTCGCAGCGATTGGATTGAAAAGGGTGATCGTAATATGGCCTCTTACCATACGGCAACCATGACACGGAGACGAGAGAACAGGATCACTTGATTATGGTTAGATGATGGGGCATGGTGTGAGGATCCGACCATTTTGAAAGGCCATGCCGCAGGCTTTTTTCAGAAATTGTTCTCTAATGAGGGACGACAATTAGAGGTTATAGTGAAGGAGATTCGTAGTGTGGTCTTCTCGATGGCACCGTTGAAATCTTCGGGTATTGACGGCCTCTATGTTACTTTTTATCAGAGAAACTGAGAGTTGGTGGGTGCTTCTATTGTTGATTTTGTTCATAAGTTTTTTGCGGAGGGCATTTTGGAGGAGTGGGTGAATCAAACCCTGCTTGTTCTAATTTCGAAGGTGGAGACTAGAATACATAAGTCAGTTTAGGCCGATTAGCTTTTGTAATGTTAGGCAAGCTTTGTGTCTGGTCGTCATATTATAGATAACATTATTCTAGAACAAGAGGTTATGCATTTGATGGGGAAGAAAATTGGAAGAAATGCGTGGATGGCTATTAAAGTCAACTTGGAGAAGGCCTATGATCGTCTGGAGTGGGATTACATTGAAGAAACTTTGTTTGTTGTGGGTATCCCTACGCGAATTATTGGTTTGATTATGCAATGTGTTCGGTCCGTATCCACACAGATTCTATGGAACAAGGATTTGACTAAGGCCTTTAGACCTACAAGAGGGATCCATCAAGGAGATCCGCTATCGCCCTATCTTTTTTTTCTTTGTATGGAGCAGTTGTTGTAGGATATTAATGGAAGGGTCGAGGAGGAACTGTGGAAGCCTATTCGTCTCTCCTAAGGAGGTCCAGATTTTTCCCACCTTTTCTTTGTTGATGATTTGACTCTTTTCACTGAGGCGTCGATGGAGCAAGTTCAAGTGGTCAGCGAAGCATTGATTAATTTCTGTGTGGTGTCTGGACATAAGTTTAGTGTGGCGAAAACACAAATTTGTTTCTCACGAAATTGCCAGTCTAATGACTGAAGGGACATTGCCCGAGTTTTTAGATTTGATGAAGTTGAGGACCTTGGTAAGTACCTTGATGTTCCGCTTTTACATCGAAGTGTGACTACGACAACTTACTCCTATCTTATTGAAAAGATGAAGGTGCGTTTACCAGGGTGGGCGGCTAAATCACATTTACTGGCAGGAATAATTACTCTGGCTAAAGTTGTCTTGCAGGCCATTCTGGTTTATGTAATGCATTCCTCTTGAATTCCAAAAGGCACCTATGAGGAGATGGAGCATTTGATTCAACAATTTGTTTGGGGGTCGTGTGTTGGACAATCGGACATTAGCTTGGTGCCTTGGAAGGTTACGCAACAACGTATGGAATCAGGTGGTTTGGGATTTAAGGATTTGCACCAGCAAAATCGTGTGTTTCTTATGAAGTTGGGTTTTCAATTGATATCTGATGCGGACAAGCTTTGGGTCCGACTTTTGAGAGCGAAGTATAAGTGGGAGGAGCCGCTACCGATATCGATTAATAAAGTAGTTGCTCCCGGTTATGGGTAGGCTTGAATGACATATGGGATGATCTTAAGGAATGTGTGAGTTGGGACATTCGAAGTGGTCATCAAACCGATTTTTGGTATGATAATTGGCTTAACACTAATGGTGGATTGGCTTTTGCATGCAAGGCGAATGTTGTGCCAAGACCTATGATGGTATCGGATATGGTGACCCCGTTTGGTCAGTGGAATTAAGAGAGGTTATCGCCGGTCCTCCTGGTCAATATTCTAAAAGAAATAGCTTCGGTGCAGCCGCCCTAGTTGGATTTAGGTGATGATATCCATGCTTGGCGATGGGAGGATAAGCGAGTGTTCTCAACAAGGTCAGCCTGTAGTTTTGTTATCGATGGGAATGTAAGTTTGCTTGAGGGGAGATGACGTAAAGTTTGGTCGTTTTCGGTGCCTCAAAGCATCTATGTTTTTATTTGGTTATCCCTTCACCAACGTCTACTTACGAATGTGAAGCATGTTCAGAGGCACTTGGCGACTTCAGAGGAATGTGTTATTTGCCATGCTGGTGCGGAAGATGTTGCGCATGTGCTTCGAGATTGTCGGGTGGCTCGAGTGCTATGAGCGAGACTGTTGACAGCTGATCGTTTGGTAATTTTCCACCAGCTGCCTTTTGAAGAATGGTTTCTCCAGAACATGTTTGCCTCTTCACCTGCGCATGGCCAAGATGAGTCATAAGGCGTCCGATTTGTTGTATTGTGTTGGCTTTTATGGAAGTCTCGGTGTAAGACTATCTTGGAGCCGGAGTATATCCAGTATGAGGATTTAGTATTGTAGGGAAATCGTTTGGTGGTCGAGTTTAGCTCTATTTTGAGTAGGCCTGTGCAGGACCTAGGGGTGCTTGGTTCGTCCTTGGTACCGTGGCTTTACCTCCTGAAGGATGGGTGAAGGTGAATGTAGACGTAGCGGTCAATCCATTAACCAGTCAAGCATCGATCGGAGGGGTAATTCAGAATGATCAAGGAGGTTGGATCTTTGGTTTCGCGCGATTTGTGGGTCGTTGTTCAGTCTTGCTTGCTGAGCTTTGGGCTCTTCATGATGCACTGCAGCATAGTTGGGATCGAGGGTATCATTTGGTTGAGTGTGAAACCGATAGTATGGAGGTTATTAGGATCCTAAATCGTTCCTCGACTGCACTCGTAGGTTGTAGCTTGGTTGTGGCAACCTTTGCTTTGTTACATAGAGAGCGGTTTGTTTCGGTTCGTTATGTCCGTCGAGAATATAATGGTGTAGCATATGGTTTAGCTGCTTTGGGCCAGTCGGGTTCTATGGAGGGTGAACAATTTCTTTCTCCCCCGGTTACTGTGGCTGGACTGGTGGAGGAGTAGCGGGTTAAGTGGTGGGTTGAGGCACCAGCCACTCGAGATTTTGCTGGTGAGGCTTGTGTGGTACATTTCCCGATGCAGGATGATCCTGGGGTTGATGGTTTAGGTAGGTTTGGGGTTGAGTTGTTATATTTGTTTCATTTTAGTTATTTGTAATGCGTTGTTAGTCGAGTTCTTATCGTTGGTTTCGTATGTAAAATTACTATAGGTACTCTTTTCTCTCATTTAGTTTTAAGATATTTTTAACGAGGCCTATGATAATATCCTTTTACTTATAAAAAATAAATTAACTAAGTGATAAATAAATTAATTAATTGACAGATAAATTAATTAATTATATAAAGGGAAAATATCAACTTACCATTTAATTAAGAAGTGAAACTATTCCGGTTAACGAGTTCAATAATTTAGAATTTATGTTTAGCTCATAAACAATTAATCATTCCAATTATATATTTATATATAAGAAGGGCGCCTTATGGAACCTATTCACTAGTCAAGTGGGAATGAATCTTAAAGATTTATTTTTTTAAGGTTTGACCACTGATTTTTTTTTAAATATCGTTTTAGTCTTTAATTTTTAATAATTATATTTCTTCAAAACAATAATTATATGTACATTTTTACTCTTTTCAATTTTTTTATTATTTTAAATATTTTTGATTTTTTGTACAAAAGATTTTTTTTCAATTGATTCAATTTGACAAAAGAAATATAAATTCACGGGCCAAAAGAAAAAAAATTAAAGAATCAAAATGATTTTTGACCTATTTTTTAATTGGTCACAGTCCATCTTGAAAATTCATTTTGAATGATAATTCAAATCAACTTCAATTATAAAATGTTACTTTGCTAAGAAAAGAATCAACTGCAATTATATTAAAAAAAATAGAATCAACTGCAATTATAAAAACAATTTGTTGAATGAACTTGAGATCTATATAAAATAAAACAAGAAGAAGAAAAACTTACCTCTGATTTTGGGCTTTAGCTTTCTGCATGCAAAAGTCTAGAATATTGTGATCTTGTCTAATGAGAAATTTTCTATAATCTTTTCAATATAAAGCTATAATTTAACTCCAACTCATATCTTTTCAATATAAAGCTATAATCTTTTCAATAAATTACAGAACTTTCCATCTTGTTGGATTTGGGCAAAGTAAAACCAGGTATTATATAAGAAATTTTGGTGGAAAAAAGGAGCAAACTTTTTAAACAAATATTTCTTCTTTATCAGTTTCGTCATTGCTGACTATGTCTTATCAGTTCCTATACTTGTATATAAAAGCAAAGAATTATATCCCCAATGTGTGCACAACTGTTAAGACAATCAACTAACAGCAAAGGCTTACTTTTGAAGCTGATATCTCCGGAATTCCCCGGCAAGCAATGGCTGCCGAGTATTTACCCCCTCCATTGGATGCTACCGCAGAGGAACCAGCTCTCTTTGATGGAACTACCAGGTTCTACATGACTTATACTTGCCCTTTCGCACAGCGTGTGTGGATCACCAGGAATTATAAGGTTTTCTATTTCCCTTCATTTTATTTCCTTCTTTTTTTTTTATGTGAGTAACTAAGTGCTGTGAATTGGGTTGAGTTGCAGGGTTTACAAGACAAGATTAAGTTGGTTCCTTTGAACCTTCAAAATAGGCCTGCTTGGTACAAGGAGAAGGTTTACTCTGTAAACAAAGTGCCTTCCTTGGAACATAATGGCAAAGTCATGGGGGAGAGTCTTGATTTGATCAAACATGTTGATGCCAACTTTGAAGGCCCTTCTCTTTTACCTGAAGTAACTTCTCTTGAATTCAATTGTTTAGTACTCTCCGTCGAGGTTTCTCGCTTTTTATCCATGTTAACCAAGTCATCTTGTTGAATATGTGTTAGGATCCTGAGAAAATAAAGTTATTTGAGGAGCTGTTATCACACATAGACCGATTTGCAGGGATGGTGTTTACTACCTTCAAAGGAGACTCCACAACTGAAGCTGGTTAGTCTGAATGAAACATACTTCTGTTTTAACTAAGTGTATTGTGATATGATATGAAGCAGCTAAACTTATGATTTGCATCAGGTGCTGCCTTTGATCACTTGGAACATGCTCTTACAAAATATGATGGCCCGTTCCTCCTTGGCGACGAGTTTAGTCTGGTATGTGCTTTTCCAATGATGCTATATTGCTTTCCGGCTGCTGTAATTTTGCTGTTGCTGTTTCTTAAATGTATTGTCATATATGTAAAATGTTGAAGAATAAAGTTTATGGTTTGCTTGCACTACTATAGTCAACAGAATAGGGTGACAGCGTTGGAGTTTTTTCTGCAAAGATGTATGAATGATTATGTCAATTGCAGGCGGACATTGCCTTCATTCCTCTGGTTGAAAGATTCCAGATCTACTTATCGGAGGTGTTTAAGTACGACATCACTGAAGGCAGGCCTAAACTGGCAGTATGGATTGAGGTATAATCAGTCGAGCAACACTTCTTTCGATATAGCCAATGCATTTCTTTATCTATTTAAATTGTGGAGTAATACTTATTATTGTCATAACTCAGGCGGTGAACAAGATCGATGCGTATAAGCAGACAAAGAAAGCAGACCCAAAAGAAATAGTGGCACTTTATAAGATGATGTTCTCGGTAATCTTCTGTTTATACTCTTTTAAATTAGATTATGAGTATTTCAGCAGTAACTATTATCATACCAGAAGTTGCTAACCGGTGAACGGAATTCTTGTCGTTGCAGGCCAAGAAGTGATGAAATTGCCACCATCTTATGATTATGTGTTTATGAGTGCGTGTGTGTCAATAAGCTCTGCTTGGATCAGAGTAATTTGTTTTCTGTGTTAAGAATCAATGTTGTACTAGCTAGTGTTTGTTACCTGTATGAATAAACTTGAAGTTTGGGGTGTGATTTTTTAAAACTTGGTAGTTATATATGTACTGTGATTCCTAGCTATTTCTTTGATTTCTTCTCAGCCGGTTGATAAGAGTATTTGGTCACAATCCTTGTCTCTGGCTCACAATATGTTGTTTTCTTCATGTATCTTCCACCAAGTTTTTTGAAAAGAAAATGAGGTTCATATTAAGAAATTCGAATTCGAGCACCTATATGTGTAAGGTGTCTGTCCGTTATCAAAAGGTTAAAAAATATAAATAAATACTACCATGTAATCATATTGGTCGTTTCACGTGGATCTCCTAAATTGGCAACTTTGTATTTTGGAAAAAGGATTAGAACTTTGTGACAAGTTCTCTGTTTATCCATAATAATCGACCTCTTACTTGAGCCGTGAAGAAAATTGATTACTTTTTCTTTGTCAAGCATGTACCTATAGGCTATATCTGAAGCCATTCCGAAGACAATGTCAATTCTTTTCATAAAACATCATGTCCATTTCCTGATATAATTTAGCTAAAATATCGAAATTATTACATATGCTATCTGGGTAAGATATATGGAAGAAGTCTAAGAATCAAGGTCCCCACAAAATTAAGCCATTAATAAAAGGATTATTATCTCATAAACAGGCGGCGAATTTTTTTTGTTTCCATAAGCGCGTTAATTTTAAGGGGTAGGGTTTAGAGTTTAGGGGTTTTAGTGTAATGGTTTAGAATTTAGGGTTTATTGTTAGAATTTAAGGTTTAAGGTTAGAATTTAGGGTTTAAGTTTTAGGGTAATATGGTTAGGGATTTAAGTTTTAACCTATAAATGTAACACCCGACCCGGATGTCACAATTGAGTCTCAAGCCTAACCCAAAAACCATGAAATTTTTCAAACCGGGTTTAGCCCAAACAAGATATTTCCAAACCATTTAAATACAATAGTTAAAAATATAGATAAAAAATTCAAATTGTTATAAAGGAGCTCCACTTTACTCGGTTAATACAATTTCAAAAGCAAGAAGTACAGACTCGGTTAATACAATTTCAAAAGCAAGAAGTACAGCCTCCAACATGTAAGGCCCTATGAATACATAGCCCACTAAACCCAAGTAATGTACTCTGGAAGACACCACGTGCTGGAATCCTGAACTAATAGTGCTCCACGATCCGACGATCAACCTACGTACGGAAACAACGATTCCGAGCGCTGAGCTTACAAAGCTCAGTGGTACACATCTACTATACTATACTTCATGTTAATCATAAACAAGCAAGCTAGTACAAGCAATAAGGAGAGATAAACGAACACATGGCGCTACCACTATTCACCTAAACACATTCTTTCATCATAGCAGTCTCATACATGGCCCACAAGGCCCAACCATACTCAAGATCTCACCATATCATCCGAGCTAAACCGCACAAAGCTGTAACCACAAACCTGGAGTGATGCCTGGTGCCACACAGCTTCGGAAACGTACACCCATGCTCGGAATCTCTCGTCGAGCATCTTCAAATGAGACCTGGTGCCACACAGCTTCAGGAACGTACATTCGACATCTCTAACCATTGTGTTGCAACACTTCCTCATTGGGTATCCAGATCCTATCAACCAATGAGACTCAACCAATCGAATGCCTATCCGACATACAAGCAACATGGTCCCAAGGATCCCCTATTGTTGCTAATCATCACACATCATTTATTTTACATTACCGAATTGTTAATACATTATGGAGAAGTATATAATTAATCTCATTTATTAGCTCCATTAATCCATGTTATCACATTATTCAAGACGTAATTCAATTATTAATAATCACATCGATTTCGGGGAAATTACATGAATATTGTGATGGGAGTTTTTTTTCCAAACTATTGCATTGCCTAGATTATTTTCACAAATATTGTGGTTTGAACAGTGCAATTAAAGTTAGATTCTAATGAATCCGAATCTGAAAAAATGCCCAAAGGCTAACTCACTTGAATCTGACTTTGGGGTTGGTCCAAAGGCAAGCTCACCTGAATTCGACTTTGGGGGAAAATTACCCTGAAGTCTTTCCCATTTGAATCTGACTTTAAGGTAAAGTCCACCACATTTGAATCTGACTTTGGGGAATTTCTTCCATGTCAAGCAGCCTGTACGCACGACATGCATGAGAAAAACTCTGCATGCACAACATGTCTGCATGAAAGGAAAATATTGGGATTAGTAGGGTTCTGGTTTTTAAGAAAAATAGACTGCAACCTATTTTTAGGGAAGGGTTCTGATTCGAATATAGGTATAGGTTTATGCATGAAAAAACGGGTTCTGATTCGAATATAGGTTTAGGCTAGGTTTACAGTTTATTTTTGGGGAAGGTTGAGTAGCAGATTTATTTTTTGGGAGTGGTGGATATGATTTTTGAATGGTGATGGGTTTAGGGTATTTTAAAATGTGTAGGGGTAGAGGTTAAAAATTTATAGTTGTTAGTCAGCCAGAGATATGGGTAGTATAAGGGATAAAAAATTTACTTTTTTTTGTTAAATAGTTAAGTTAAGGTTGGAAGTAAGTTAAGATTGAAGAAGTAGAAGAAGAAGATAAAGAAAATAGTGGAGAAAATATTGTAAGTGACGAATTTACGATCAAGAGTGCAATTGTAAGTGTAGAATCCAGCCAGAGGACTTTCTTTTCCAAATGTGTGAAATACGGACAAGAGTGCAATTGGAAGATCTGAGAAACGGAGCTTCATAGGTCAAATTGTTGGGAGGTCACAAAGTATATTGGTGTTCACACATGTTTACAAACTTCCATCGACTAGGACCACTGGAAATTGGACTCCATCGTAATAAGCCATCACGTAATGCAGTTGGTTGAAGCAAATCCACGGGTTCCTGTTTCAACGATTCAGCCAAGCATTGCCTAACAATTTGAATACCAAATAAAATACAAGAAGGCATGGCGTGCAAGGGATAAGGCAATAGACTTGGTGTATTGTGATTACGATAAGTCGTACAACAAGCTACCAACTTTATTAGTAACACTGACACATTTTATCCCGAGCACTATAGTGAGGTATCAAACCAAGGATGCGTACAACCGAGAAAGCCAAATTGTTGAAGGCCATAAATTTTTTCATCGACTTTTCTGGGCGTTCAAGCCTGCCATCGAAGGCTTTCCCTATTGCAAACGTATGATCCAAGTCGATGGCACGTGGTTGTACATGAGATACTCTCATATACTGTTGGTTGCTGCTACGCAAGATGGTGACAACAACGTATTCTCGATTACATTCGCAATTGTTGAGCAGGAGACGGTGGATGCTTGGAATTTTTTTGACGAATTTACGTGAGCATGTCGTCCAAGAAGATGGGGTCTGCATTATATCCGATCGAAGGGCGAGTATCAAAGCAACAATTAATTGAGACAGAAGTCGTTGGACACCGTCGTACGCATACCCTGCCTACTATATTCATCATATCAGTAAGAACAGCTACGAGCGGTTCAAAAATAAATATCTTTGCAGTGAGATTGTAAGCATGGGTAAGCATCTTTTTTTAAATTAAATATAATTTGCATATACGTTTATTTATTTATTTATTTATGTTTTTTCATTTGTGTCGATACTAATAATATTATGACATAGGATATCTACTAACACGGCCACATTTTGAGAGGAAGATGGCAAATTTAATGAAGTACGATGAGCACGTTTGGAGTTGGGCAAACAAAATCGAGATGGAAAGATGAGCCCAATCATATAACGAATGTGGTAGACGATACGGACAAATGACTACCAACCTTGTAGAGTGCATAAATGGAGTACTAAAAGGATCACGTCATCTCCCAATAGCAAGCCTGGTGAAAGAGATATACTATAGGTTGGTGAAAGTTTAGGTAGTTAAAAGGAAGGAAATTGAGGCCTTATTAAATAGGGGCAAAGTTGGGCTCCCAATCTTGTGACGAAAATAAAAGAGAACATGATGGAAGCAACGTCGTTGAAGGTTTACAACTTCAATCGAATTAATCAGATATTTGATGTTGTTGGTGCCAAACGCAACAACGAAGCAGCGCACTCAAATGTATTTCGAGTTGATTTCAGACATAGGTGGTCTGATTGTGAAGCATTCCAATCATGGTGATATCCATGTATTCATGCAGTTGCAGCGTGTATGCATGTAGGGGTTGACTCGTACATTTTGTTGATGAATGCTTCAATCTCTACAGGATGGTCAATATTTACAGAAGTGAGTTCCCACCGATTGCAAATTCAATTTATTGGCTGTCAGTAGAGCATGAAAAATGGTTACTAGATCCCACACTCCGTAGATCTCCAAATGGCCGACCTAGATTGACTCACATCTATACAAGTACGGATATTCATGATAGAGAGAAGGTATGGCAAAAGAGATGTACCATATGTAGGGCCGAAAGACATTCCAGATCAAACTGTCCACATGAACCAAGATTCGTGTCAATGCCTCTGTGATTTTCTATGTTTGTATTTGAAAATATTATTAATGTGAATGTTATGTTATGTTGTGAAACAATTCAATTTAATAACTTAATTTTTGAATTGTTTATATTTTGGCCATTCTCAAATGATATTTTTATATCAGTTAATCAATTTTTCTTAAAACCGTGAACTGTAATCGAATTAAAATAATTTATTTTAAAATTTTGCGCCGAAATCAGTTTCGATTAATCCTTAAAAATTATTTTACTTAATTGCTAAATTCAGATTATTCAGTTCTCGATCTTATATTGTACCAATTAAATTGGATAATCGATTGATTATAATAAAAACGAAGGACAGAAGAAACTAAACAACTTTTTTTGGTCCTCTGATTTGCTTGCAATGTTAGATACAAAATAAAAATAAAAAACTTATTTAAACATTACATTTTAACATATTCTACTAAAGTTATTAACTACTTGAAAAAAAGCTAATGATGCTTATGTCCACCGTACCACACACTGGTGGACGACGAGACCGATCGAAATTGCATCAACCACGGGGCTGAAGTTGTTGCTCTTCATCGCCATCATTATCGTCCTCATTCTCGGTTCCATCTTCAACAATACCACTCGTTCCAACTGGCCCACCTATAAAGAATAAGGACTACAGTGGTGTTTGTTGAACATAGGGGGTCCCAAAATTGGTTTGATACAGATACAGATGGATGTAGCTTGGAGGAACACTCGAGGAGGCACTCATCATCGGTGAAAATGCACCGTAGGGGTTGGCCACAATAGGCATAAAAAATCTATGTTCTCGCCCAAGTTCGAGTAATTGGATGTCCGTGGCGAAATAAACTCGGGTATGTATAAATTAGGATCATCAAACCCTATATTATCCAAGGATCTCGGGGCCACTTTCGGTTGTACACAAGTAGGAGCCGGTTCTTTTTCCCATATAGCCATTGGCGTTACTCTGCTCATATCTGGCTCCCATGTCGTTGGCCAACCCGTAGGGTCTCTATTACAAATCTGTCGCCCATGTGATGAGCTCGCTGCAGCCTTCAATGATTTACTTTTGCCTCCATATTTTTTTTGAAACCTTTCGCATTCCTCCCGTTCAAGCTGATCTGTTATGTACGACATTCCATGACTACGATAATAGATCATGTACTCTGAACTCTCGAAATCAAAATCAGCAGCTTTCATTGGATGTCGTTCTAGCACCGACTGACCTCTATCATTCCACAAAGCAATATAGTTGCTATGTTCGACTTCCCAATCCGTATCTGGCCTGCCACGTCCATCATAGGCATGAAGATGGTGATGGTCACATGGAATGTGCGAAATAGGCTGGTGGAAGCAAATTCCCTCAACACTCTATCCGCAAAGTGGAACTCGACAGTAGAGAAATGGATCAACGATGTAACACTACACCATAAAAGTGAATCTTTCATCAAATATTTCAGTAGAAATATTTGGTCTTTTTCATAGGCCTTTCAAATAAGCTGCAAAAGAATAATGGTTTAAAATAATACATCTAACTAACTAAGATTTGAAAAAAAAATTAACATCAAAAATTACTTTCCATTCATATACATGCTCTTGACAATGAGAATCAATAAGAGATATACAAACTCTAACGTTGTTGTGCGCCAACCCCGTCCCATGATTCTCCTCGCATCATCTGCATACGAATCACAATATATTTAAATAACACGTTAATTTAATTAATTTAAAAATTCAACAAGAATAAGGATATATATTTACCTTGCAACAAGAGAAAAATGCACAGTTGTTCGATTAAACAATGTAAAAAAGGGAAGCCGTTGCCAAGCCCATGCTTGCAACAATAACAGACAACCACCAATATTGCCTACCCTCTCACCCTTTTGCAGTAAAGCGCCCTTGCACAACTCACGATACAAGCACACTAATATAGTTGATCCCCAACTATATTGACAACCAGCTTCCCAAGAAGTATCCAAAAAATGAAGATACCTTACACTGACCATATTGCCAGATTTATTCGGCATCAGTATCCCTCCAATCATCTGTAGGATATATGCTCGACTGACCATATAAATTTCATCAACTGTATTATGTTCAGCGATTTGAAATTCACTCTCTAGTCAACTCATTTTCACACGAGACCCTCTCACGTTACTTCCATAGGGTACCTTCCCAAGGTACCTTTCACAAATTTCAGCAGTTGAGCCCTCAGCACGCTCGACCACTGGCTTCCCATTTACTGGGACCCCAATAAGATAAACCGCGTCCTCTAGGGTGATCGTGCATTCTCCGCAAGGCATATGAAAGGTATGCGTTTTAGGTCTCCAATGCTCAATTAGAGCGATAATTAATCTGGGCACCAACTTGTACCCACGGAGGAACGTGGCATGATAAAATCCTGCCACATATAAGACTTTCTCGATTATGTGGTCTAGGGGTTTGTATACCATGCACAAATGATGTTTAAATGTTTCCTCTGTATCCTATAAATAACACATTATTTAAACATAATTATTAACAAAAAAACACATAAGTGACCGATTTCGTAATGAATTTATTTTAAAAAATTATATCAGCTCATCAACTCTAAGGTTAGTAACGTGTCGATTCTGTAAATACAACAATGGAGCTTGCTCAACCATCCTACATGACAAGTAAGAAAATATTAGTAAACCGAGACTAAATCTACCACGTTAAAAATAACAATTATAATAAAATAAAAAAATAACTCGGATAATCTTTAAACTGCCATATCAAAAGGAAAAGATTCCAATACTTGAAATTTAGTTACCTATTTGCTTATCTTCTATTAAATCATCAATTTAATGATGTTTTTTATTCAACCACCTATAAATAAATCTAAATAAATTAACGAACTTAAATAAAACAATAAAATATAAATCAAATCAACTTACTATATTTTCTTCTCAAATATCTTCTTCAACCATTAATTAAAATAAACGTTTTTCTCTTATATTCAAACAATTTTTCTATATTCTCCAAATCTCTCCACCTATTTAACCCAAAATATTTAAACTAGATTCTCTCTAAATAACATCAAAAATTCAAATATCAAATAAAAATTAAAAAAATAACGAACTTAAATTAAACAATAAAATATAAATTTACTTACAATATTTTCTTCTCAAATCTTCACCTATTTAACACAAATTATTCAAACTATATTCTCTCTAAATAACATCAAAATAAAATTTTTAAAAATAACGAACTTAAATTAAACAATAAAATACAACAAAGTATTACTATATTTTCTTCTCAAATCCCCACCTATTTAACACAAAATATTCAAACAACAACTTCAAAATTAATCAAACAAATAACTTAACTTACTATATTCTCTTCAAAGTTCCTTCTTCTCTTCAAAGTTCCTTCTTCTCTTCAACCACATATTTAAAAAAAAATCACAAATTTTAACTTAAAAACACAAAAATCTAATTTTCGTAATTACTATAAAATAAAATATACAAAAATAAATTACAAAAAATACTTACTAAAATTATTCAAAATAATAATGATAAATTACAAAAATAAAATACTTACTCTAATAAAATTCTCTAAATCTCCAAATCTTTTTCTTCTTCAAAATATTTTATCTCCCTCTACACTATCTACCTTCAATCCACCCCTATTTAACCTTACAAAAATTAAATCGCAACCACTCATACCACCTACCCAATTAAATTCCACCATTCATCCAACCAATCTCAATTATACCCAATCGAGGCATGTTTTTTTTTTACCCTTTCTCAATTTCCGTTTCATGCATGCACAACATGCAGTCTTTTCCTCTGCATGCAGTCTTTTCCAGCATGCAGGCGGGCAAAAATTCCCCAAAGTCGAATTCAAATGGGAAAGACTTTAGGGTAATTTTTCCCCAAAGTCGGATTCAGGTAAGTTAGCCTTTGGGCATTTTTTCATATTTGGATTCATCAGAATCCGACTTTAATTGCACTGTTCAAACCATAATATTTGTGGAAATAATCTGGGCAATGTAGTAGTTTGGGAAAAAAATTCCCATCACAATATTCACGTGATTTTTCCCATCGATTTCCATCTTGTTCAAACTTAACGAGTATCGATACGGTACCCTCGGGTATCGGTACTTACACGCGCACCGATACTAAAATTGCTCACTAGAAATCTTTAATTTCTATAAGTACTAGTATGGGTTGACCCATACTGATACGACCCTTGATCGCGTACCGGTACGGACAAAGCTCGTACTGATACCCTATTCATGGGTTCGTATGATTTCCTCGGATTACGATATTAATATGCTTATTTGATCCCTAAAGCTTATGAAAGTCATTAGGGTTGGTTCACTAACGCATTCAGCCAATTAACATTAGTTATCAGCTTCATAATCATTTATTCGAATATTACTATTATTCATCTCTTACATAGTTTCCATTGAATACATTAATCTATTCAAACAAGTAAACAAAGCATCACAATTATCAATCAATCAACAATCATCTAATATCACACAAGCATCACAAACGACCCTACACGGTCTCTAAAGCTTCCACTAGTCCCATCATATTCGTAACATCATCATGCATCTCAAAATATTGAGTCACATACCGGTATCTATACATGCATATTCAGCGTCTACCTAATTTGCAGATACTAACACGCAAAGCAATCACATTTATCATGCTCATGAAGCAATAGGAGATCGAGGTGTAGATATCACTAAAATCTTCATCCCAACTTCTTGAATATTCCACTTGATCCAATATCCGATCCTGAACAATCTTCATATAAAAATGAATCCGAAATTACATTAATTTTTGGCATCCCCTATTCAATTCACAAGGTTAAATGTGTAAAAATAGCTTACTGGGTTTGAATTTGGCAAAATGGGCTGTGCCAATGGATCTAGAACGTTGAGAAACCTCTGAGTAAGGTATCCCAGAAAACGTCAACGACCGGTCAACACCAGTCAATGGCTGGTCAACAACCTCGAGTAATTTGGTGCGACGCATGTGCATGGGAGGCTTGGTGCACCCAAGGTAGGTGATCTAGTGCAGACGAGTGCACTGCAGACTTGGTGCACTTGTGGGGCGTTATCTCATACGAGCGAGCTTACGTGCACCCGGGTGAACCCGTTTCGATGTGGCACAGTGCACTCGTATGGCTAGGCGCACGCCCACCCTTAGTGGTGGCGCGTGGGAGGCCCTTCGGTGGCCAGACAACGAGGGCGAGCTCTAATCCTATTGTTCTTCATTCGATGGTTTCGACGGTGGCATCTTTTTGCTGCGGTGATGGTCGGAACATAGTGTTTTCAACCAGGCCGAAACTTTCCTTCATTCACCCTGGCGAACGGTAATGGCTCCGCCGACGTAAGGACCACCTTTCGTGTATGGCGGTGTCGTGCATGACGGCTCTGGCGAATGGTAACTCCTCTCGTCGAGCTGAAATTGATGGTGCGACAGTGTCATGTACGATGGCTCCGGCGGCCGTAGATCGGGCCTCAAAGCCTCCCCTTATTTTTCTCACATTCCCTTTTTTTTCTCTATCTCCCAAAAATATCTCATTTCTTTTTCTCTTCCCCTATCACATCACCAGCCACCTTTTATTTTCAAAACTCTCACTTTTCTTTTCTTTCCTTCTTAAATTACCCTCACTCATATCATCTCTTTTAAATTTACCACAAAGACCAAATTCAACTATCATTGATTTGGGCTTCCAAACATAAGGCTCAAATAAATTAGGTTCGAGGTCCAATTTTGCAAGGCCCAAAATTCAGGTCGTTACAATAAACTCCTAAATTTTAACTCTAAACCCGAAATTCTATCAATAGCTCATAAATTCAAAACTACTATACTTAAACCCCTACACCTTAAAGCTTAAACGAAGTTCTTAAACCCTAAAACTAAAGCGCTTGTGCATGAAATAATTACCCTAAATAAAAATAAGGCTTTATTCATGATTTGGTAATGCCTTTTCTGTCAATAAAGTCAAACCCTTTTCGAAAATAGTATAATGTTATTTAACTTAATATCCCGGGCGAATTTAAAGAAAGGTAGATTAAGTTACGACTAATAAACGGCGGGTTCTTATAATCGTTGGATGAGTATTTTTCTTTAAAAAAATTTAATTTTGACTGTTATATTAAGTAAAAAGTGTGTAACCAGAAGTGTGTGTTGCCGGTAAGTTAAAAAACACGGGACTTAAAATGTTACTCACCAACCAAAATGTTACCAAAAGATATAACATTTTAAGTTGACATGGTAAGTTTCAAAACTTACTAACAAGTATCGAAACTTACCATAATATGTAATATTTTCGATTGCAACTTAAAATGATACCATTATATATAATATTTTAGGTTGCAACCTAAAATTTAGAATCTTAGATAACATTTCTTGTTGCAACCTAAAATGTTTTCAATACATGTAACATTTTAGGTTAGATGTTGTAAGTCTCGAAACTCGTTGTCAAACGTCTCTGTTCATGATATTCTCCATTGTTATCGATCAAAGGATGAAATGCTTCAATGAGAGGAAACAATTCGAGAAATCTGCAAAAAGTTTAAAATTTTAATTCGGATTTCAAATTTTGAATCTTTTTTCTAAAAAAAAAAGTTATTTTCAAGTTCTTAACTCTTTAATGCTGATTTTGTTAATTCTGAACTAAACATAAGATTTTCTATTGGGTAATGAAGATTTTCTATACTATATGAGTAATCTAAACTTGATTTAATAAATAAAACCCAGAATTAGGTAATTGATGAAAAAATAACTTATTTTCAAGTTCTTTAATGCTTTAATGGTTATTTTGTTAATTTCAACCTAAACCTAAGATTTTTTATTGGGTAATGAAGATTTCTTATAGTATATGAGTAATATAAACTTGATTTTAACAAATCAAATATGAACTTAAGTAATTGACGAAAGTGTGATAGTGTTTTTAAGCTATAATTCTTGATTTTGAGTAAAACATGAATTTAGGTTGAGAAGTTTCGAAACTCAGAACAAGGTTTCAATACTTGTTGTGAAACCAAAAATGTAACTACTATGGATAACACTTTAGGTTGAAATGATACAATCTTTTGTAAGTTTCGAAGCTTCCAACTAAGTTTCAATACTTGTCGTGAAACCTAAAATGTAACTAGTATGTATAACATTTTAGGTTGGAATGAATTTTTTTGTGAGTTTCGAAACTTCCGACTAAGTTTCGATGCTTGTCATGAAACCTAAAATGTAACTAGTATATAAAACATTTTAGGTTAGAATGACAAAAAAAATTATGAGTTTCCAAACTTCCAACTAAGTTTCGATACTTGTCGTCAAACCTAAAATATAACCAATATGTATAACATTTTAGGTCAGAATGCCAGCTTTTTTAAGTTTTGAAACTTCCAAGTACGTTTCGATGCTTTTCGTGAAACCTAAAATGTAACCCGTATGTATAACTTTTCAGGTTGGGATGACACAATTTTTTTGTGAGCTTCGAAACTTTCGACTAAGTTTTGATACTTATCATGAAACCTAAAATGTAACCAATATGTATAACATTTTATGTTACAATGTCAATTTTTTTTGTAAGTTTTGAAACTTCTGGTTGCAACCTAAAATATTACCTAATATTTAGGTTGGAGTCTAGCCGAGTTTCAAGTTCTTTAACTCTTTAACGATGATTTTGTTAATTCCGAATTAAAGCTAAAATTTTCTATTGGTTAATGAAGATTTCTCAGAGTATATGAGTAATCTAAACTTGATTTTAACAAATTAAACACATAATTAGGTATTTGAAAAAATAACTTATTTTCAAGTTCTTTAACTTTTTAATGGTGATTTCGTTAATTCTGAACTAAAGCTAAGATTTTCTATTGGGTAATGTAGATTTCTTAGAGTATATGAGTAATCTAAACTTAATTTTAACAAATTAAACCCGGAATCAGACAATTGATGAAAGAAATAGCTTATGTTCAAGTTCTTTAACTCTTTAACGGTGATGTTGTTAATTCCGACCTAAAGCTAAGTTTTTGTATTGGGTAATGAAGATTTCTTAGAGTATATGCGTAATCTAAACTTGATTTTAACAATTCAAACCTAGAATTTGGTAATTGGTGAAAATTGTAATATTGTTTTTAAGCTAGAATTATTGGTTTTTAGTAAAAACGAGTAAAGTTTCGATACTTGTCGTGAAATATTTTCATTCTGAGATAATCAAATATCATATAACAATTTAGGTTGACGTGAGTAAAATTTTAATTTTCTAGCCTAAAATATTATACAAAATGATAAAAATTTAGGTTGCAATCTAAAATGTTATCAATTTAGGTGCTACCTAAAATGTTACCAATTCATATAACATTTTAGTTTGCAAACTTAAACTTGAAATGTTACCCAAAATTATAACAATTTAGGTTGCAACCGAAATTGTTACCAATATATATAACATTTTAGATTGATAACTGGGTAAAGGAAAGAAACGGTCATACCATATATTAGCAGTATTTTAAATGTCGTACCGCAAAAATATCTCTTCTAAAACAAATATCAATATTACTCATCATAATATCTTTAAAATAACAACACTTGTTCTATTTTGAAACGACATTTATTACAAATAATTATGTTGAGAGCAAGACACGCTCAAAATAGATTATACTAGGAACACCTTTATTAAGAAACATATTATAGTAAGAACAAGTATCATTAATAAGAGTATCGTCATGTAATAAATCGTCATAAAACAAACATTCCCCAATAACACATGCTTTAAGAGATTTCCATGGAAAACCCAAGTAAAACCATCTTGTAACCATTTTCCTAATTAAGGCTTTTAACAACCTGCTACTATGAAAACCAAGAGATTGAAGCAATCAGAAGAAATATACAACGGAGATGATAAAGTACGTGTTTGGAGGAACATAGGGTTGAGCATAGGTGTCACGAGGCTAGCGTTTCGACCTAGCTAACAGTGCGGCCTTAGTCGATATTCTTAGACAAACGACTAAGTAAGCTTGAATTCTCGCTCGGGAATATCAAATTTTTCCAAGGCACTAAGAACGCTAATCGTTCTAAGCGAAATCAAACTATAGGGAATGGCCATTTAAGAACAAAGAAAGAAAGCCAAGAACACTCAAGAACAACATTGAGGATTTTAGAGTGAATGCCTTGATTACTCATAAGATGAATGATGGAATAAGATGATACAAATGAGGTGGGAGGCTCTCTATTTATAGTTGAACTCCTACACAATCAATGGTCCAGATTGATTTGCATAGATGGCCATGATTAACCCAAATCTTTACAAGATACCCTAATCTAGGAAAGATTATCAAATCTTATCTAATCACATCAATTAGAAGTTATCTTTCCTCGGATAGGTGATCACACTTGATATGGCACGATTCTTTCACAATCTTCTTTGATTTGTTGCCTCTTTCCATTTCTGAAAAGACAATGTGATCGGGCTCCCTAACATTCTCCAAGTGATGGGCCAAGTCTGGTGGTCTTGGCAAGCTCGATGCCCCACATGGAACCTCTCTATCAGACACTTACGTCATTGTCTCGGACCCAAATGTGCATACCATGCCATTCTTCCCCACCGAACTTAGCGACGCCCTCCTCGCTCTACTAGAACAATCCTGCGTTGGGCCACCTTGGATGTTGCTAATCGTTGCCTCAGCTTGGTATGGTTCCCCCATATGAACTACTCGCTTCAGCTCTTACCGCCATGGAACACTTCGATCCTCTGCACTATTCCTCACATCATCTTTGTGGCTTCTCAACGTCTTGGCTTGCCCATGTCCCCCCCACAAGGATTGCTCACTTTGACTCTTTTCGCCAAGTGATGCCGTGTGCTAAGGCGCTTCCGGGTACATTTCCATCATAAGAGCCTTCTCCTACCAGTCTTGATTTACCTTGACTCGAACACTCTTGGTCCTGCAATAAAGTCTTGGGTGTCACAACATTAAACACCAGACGAACTCTCAGACTCGTCAACACATCTGTTTAGCTCCTTAGAACTCTGAAAGGTCCCTTCCAAGCTTTTTCTCCCTCGCACTGAAGGTAAGGTCTCACTCAACCTACACTCAACAAAGATAGCAAATCAAACTCAAAACACTAGAATTGTATTTGAGATGTACCTTTCTCTTGGTTGCATTTACTCTGTTGGGCCTTCTTTCTCTATGAAGTTTGGCCCCCTTTGCATCGAACCTTCTTCATCAAAGTTCTTTGCACCATTTTGCATCGACCCTTCTATGAAGTATGGTGCCCCTTGTTGCATCCGCCCTTCTAACTTAAAGTTTGGTGCTCTCTTCTTGCATCAGTCTTTCTTCTTTGAAGTCTAGTGCTTCCTCTTGCATTGGCACTTCTTACTTGAAGTCCTCTGCTTCTTTACCACCTTGCCCATGGGTGGTATCTCCATGGTTGCTATGTCCCTCAACGGCGTAGCCCTTTTCGACCCTTCTATGATCTTTGAAGCAATGTTTTTCACATGAACACCCTCGGAAAGCTCCTCGGTAGCCTTCTCAAACATATTCAACCCTTTCTAATCTTGGTTTCCATTGGCCTTGGCAGAACTCGTCATCATCGAACCAAGCTGTGTAGACTCGCTCCTTTCGGGCTCACCCAACTCTTGGATGGCTTCACTCGATGTGGGCATGCTCGTAACTTGTGAGGCTCCTTATACTGGTAACACTCCAATTGCTTCCTCTTCACCTTTGGCTTGACGACTTTCCCATCCACTATTGCACCAAGTCTCGTCCTTGGTTTAACTACTTTAACACTCGTAGTCGCATCACGGATCTCTCTTGGCTTATTGACACCCGCAATTATGCCAAGTCTCGCCACTTCTCCTTCGAGCTCATTTACTCTCTTGATGATGGAAGCAAGGCAATTCTTCTTAGGATATCCCCTTATCACATGGGGAACATCATAAAAGTAGCACTTCAACTTTTTGCTCGCCTTCTTCTCTGGCACGAACTTAGTTTCGTCGTTCCCACTATCTCTCATTGTGGGCTTAGACGTCTCAATGTTGGCTGGCTTGTCTCCCATAGACTCAATTGGTGATTCGGCCACATCTTTGGCCTCCGAAAGTATCTGGGCATCTCTTTGCTCCAATACGAGCTTCGCCCTAGGTCTAAGTACCCTTAAGAAGGTCTTGAGCGCACCCTATTCACTCATTGAGTCCTTGCAACTGAGCATCTCACTCTTGAGCTCATCCACCTCGATCCACAAAGCCTTCTCCTCAGCTTCACAAGCATTAATCCCTTGGACCGTCTCCAACTCGTTGAGAATTTGTCGCGTCTCATCCTTTAACTGGTCCTCCATGGACTCCACTTTGTCAAGGCGAGACTCAAAAACACCTTGGGTCTCCTTGGCCTCCTTATTGGATTCCACAAGTCTAACAACCCTCTTCTCCAACGACATTGAGGCTTTGAACAAGTCTATTATCTGAGACTTAATGAAGTAAGTCCTTTCATCAAAATTGCCAAGAGTAATTCTTACTTGGTCCATTGCCAATGTCTTCTTCTTTGGTGCCATATTGATTAGTGCCTTGCTCAAACCACCTCGCTCTGATACCACTTGTCACGGGGCTAGCGTTTCAACCTAGCTAATTGTGCAGGCTTAATCGATGTTCTTAGACAAACGATTAAGTCAACCTGAATTCTCGCTCAGCAAGATCAAATTCTTTTAAGGCACTAAGAACGTTGAATCGTTTTAAGCGGAAGCAAACTATAGAGAAAAGCCACTCAAGAACAAAGAAAGAAAACTAAGAACACTCAAGAGCAACATAGAGGATTTTAGAGTGAATGCCTTGATTACTCAGAAGATGAATGATGGAATGAGATGATACAAATGAGGTGAGAGGCTCTCTATTTATAGTTGAACTCCTACACAATCAATGGTCCAGGTCGATTTACATGGATGGCCAGGATTAACCCAAATTTTTACAAGATACCCTAATCTAAGAAAGAATATCAAATCTTATCTAAACACATCAATTAGAAGGTATCTTTCCTCGAATAGGTGATCACACTTGATATGGCAGTATTCTTTCACAATCTCCTTTGATTTGTTGCCTCTTGCCATTTCTGAAAAGCCAATGTGATCGGGCTCCCCAGCAAGTGATGGGCCAAATCTAGTGGTCTTAGCAAGCCCGATGCCCCGCATGGAACTTTTCTGTCGGACACTTGCACCATTGTCTCGGACCCAAATGTGCGAGCCGTGACAATAGGCAACAATTGCTGCTATAACCAATCATTTTACCTGCAGCCGTGGTTCATGTTCTTTTCCAGACCTGAGGAGGAGCTAGAGACAACTATTGTGGAGTTGGTTGAAGAAGATAACCGACGGCTATCGAGTACAAAGGTATGTAAAATTATTTGCTTGAACATTTTAGACCTTCCCGGCACATCATTTGGTCATTGGCAGTACTTCAACTTTGGCCATGTAAGCTTTGGGTCACTCAAGTTGCATGCAGGCTTTAATGTAATTGATTTCGAATTTCCAACGATGGTTTGAGGATGACATAATGGTTAAAAGACACCAGAAACTAACCGATAGAACATGATTAAAACGGTTTTCAAATCACATTATTGTTTTTCCATGATGTTCATGAATCCAGCACACCAAATCAAATGGGGTCATATTCTACAAGTCTCCAGTCCCCATATAATATACAGTTTAAGCCCACAACAACTTGTACAAAAAGAAAACGAAAAGAAAAAAAGAAGAGAGGAAGGTCTATAGCAATAAAAACACATTTCATCAAGTCTAACATTGTCAAATGGTCTAGACCAGTCACTTTGTGGTATCAGCAAGAGGATTTGATTTATCTCTTGTTCTGCTTGTTTTCTTCTTTCACTATTCGTCACACGAATTGCCTTCGGATGCCGGGTCATTGTTGTTTGGTGTTTGTCGCACAAACTGCCCTTTGATGCGAGGTCGTTGTTCAGCTAGTCGTTTCCTGCTTTGGTACCGAACCTGTAAAAAGACAATATTAATAAGCTCCAAGTGTTGAAAAAACAGAACTTGCGTCCTACTATTGATCTTTAACAAACTAATGAGATGAGCTTATGCTTCTGTAAAATACAAGGGGAGAAGCAGTTTTTCCTTGGTGAAAATGGAAATTGGAAACATAATCTTGTGTTTACATAATTCCCATGTGTGTAATATGTGCAAATGTGCATGTCAGAAATACATGGCATAACATAAGCTCGTGGCTTGAAGAATTTTAAGGTAGATTTTGACTGCCTTGCGTATTTATTACCTTTTTCTGGAAGCATCTCTCTTTCCTTTTCTGACGAAATTTGGTCAATGCAGCTTCCCTATGAGCAGACTTGCTCTGGTCTGCATTGCTGCCACTGCCGCTCCCGGAGCCACACCCATCTCCACTTCCACTTTTCCCGTCTATTCTGTTATCACTCTCCATGTTCGTCCGAACAGTATTGACTGCATTGCCACTTCCATTTGGCCCATTGCTTCCATGGTTACTACCCGAGGCACTTCCATTGACACTGTAGTTGCCAGCATTTCCTTCAACAAGCCCACCCAACATATTCGATGACCCACAATGAGGGGCATCTGCAGCTAAGTTTTTCAAAGATAAATCATGTTCTGGTGGCTGCTGCTGCTGCATACCCTGTGTAAGATGGCGATGCCGATCACAATGGTTTGAGGGGTGTTGCATTTGCAGTTCTTGGCAAGTCCCTCTAGGTTGAGCTGGTCCTGCTGTAGTAGTTACATCACTGTCCTTGTCTAATACAACTTTCTGAAAAGCACTTAAAAGGTCATTTTTCATAGGTTGGAAATCAGCTGATGGATGTGAAGATCTGACAGTGGATGATACAGCTGACTTATTCTTCTCAACCGCCGCCTTGGCAGAAGCATTTTTATTCATGGAGCCCATATCAATGTTATTGCTACCAACATTTGAGCTTTGATTGCGAAGATCATTAACCAAACGAGAACAATTATGACATACTGATCCTTTTCTAGTCAGTTCTAAGTTATTATCAAGTGTGAACGAGCTTCCAGTGTTGACAACGGGAACCTTATTTGCATTTGCTGCAGTATTATACCTGCAGGTGATAGAAATAATGGTAAAAAGTAATCAGAATTCGACAAATCTTTGTAGAATACATTTCTGGGATTCAATTATGTTGAATGTTCCTATGCAGTAGTCTCTACTTTATACCTTGAGAAGGCAGAAGAGTCTGAACGTCTCAAAACATTTCGCTCATCCCTAACTACAGTCTCAGCATCTTTAACTACTCTAAGTCTCTTCAACCCGAGTTCAATAGATGGTAGTTCTTTAGAATCATTGATGGTTTTATCATTGCCATCTGAGATTTTGGAATGCTTGTTTGAAGCCTCGTACTCGGCAATTTCCTTCTTAAGATCAGTCGTCATAGATGTAATGCCAGTTTGATTAGCAGCTTCAGACTTTTGTTTGCTGAGCAGGCCTTCACTATTGAGGTCCAGCTGCCTTTTTTCAATCTGTTCATTGAATTTGCTGGAGCTCAGCTCAAGCAGATTAATCTGTTTTGTTCCAACTGTTCTGATTGGGACCTCAACTGGACACTCTAGTAGTAAGTCTAAATCCCTAGGCTTGTTTACACCCAGGTCTTTTCCCATTGCAACGTTGTCTGCAATAGAAAGGATCAAAAAGGCTAAAAGAAGAGATGAGAGATATGGCAATTTAACCATTAGAGGAAAGAAAAGTAAAACGGGACTAAAAGATTAAAGATGTTGACCCCCAGCATGATATGCTTCAAGCTAAGGGTCTAAATAAGAAACTGTGCTTGTAAGTTACTTGGGTTCAACTCGACAAAAACTTAAATTCAGTTTGGTCATTGCCAAGTAGAACTCAAGCTTGAGCGGCTAAAGCTATTGGAGGAGCCACTTTGAGTGACTTAAAGCTCAACTCAAGTAGTTTGCTTGCCTAATAAAACATTTCTCTTTATTTTTAATATAAATTTGTTGTTTTTATTACTATCAGAAAAATCTTGATTCGAACTCGTGTTCAAGTTCGAATACAAACAATCAAGTTTGAAGTTATGGGAAATGAAGCCAAGTTTTAGTGACTTAAAGCTCAACTCAAGTAGTTGTCTTTACTAGATAAATGAGCATAATCAAGCAAGATCAAGTAGTTCAATTTTTATCTAACATTGAGCTTGAACCAAGTATTGATCCTCTAGTTTCAGATTGAGCTCAAGCCTCTTACTGCTTGAGCTCTATTGACTCAATTCAAACTTAATTCAAGCTACATGATTGAAATTCATGTTTACCAAGCTGTTCATCTCGTTCTTGGCATCCCCTTGCAGCAGCCACTGCCACCCCTTTGTTCCCAGATACTTCTGCATTTGAATGGACAACTTGGGCACACGTACTATCAGGGCACTCAGCAACTTTATCCGAGGGTGAGACTAGACGGGGGCTGTCAACTTCTACAGCTTGTTTTGTCCAAGAATTCTGCAAAAAGAAAATGCATGTATAGTTTTCTTCTCTCTTTTTTGTTCAAAATGAGCGTATTGTTTTCCACTATATATACTTTATGAACTTTTCATCCAAGTTTCGAGAGCAATGAAGTTCAACCACTGAGGATGAGGAATTAGATGATAAAGCCCAAATACCAAGTGATTAGAAGTGGAATTTTAACATAATTAGCCCTAAATTTGGAATGAATAAAATAAATCGTGCAGACTACCGTAAAATTTTAGGATAAAGAGTGAAGTTTTTAAATGGATATCAAAGTTGCGATTTGTCACTAAATCTTATTTACGGGAATCTAAGACTAAAATAGAGTCAGCTAGGGAAAAACCTATCAAGAATGGAAGAGCTAGGGAGAAGGAGAAGTAAAAAGTCTGCTATTGATAATCCATAATACCTATACTGTTATGCGTGTATCTGTACGAAATTGTTGCCAAACAATAAATAATGCTGTTGGAGTCTGGGAGATCAGAACCTACTAGTTTTACTTTCATATAAACAACCTTCTAGGCAGTGGTATGAGCTACTCAAATATTTTGATCCAAACTTAAACAGCTCTCGTTCCTTAAGAATACGTACATCATTTCCTAAGCAGATGTCAGCACAAGCAGAGCTCAATGCAATCCATTACTTATAAAACTCATCTCATGCTTTTGTGGTTTCAGTGAAACATTGTCTAAAATTTTAATGAAAGTTCATTACAATTAAAAAAATATATATTTAATTAATATAAATTGATATAGACAGAATAAAAAAACTACACTGTCTGCACTATGACATAAATCAATGATAGAATAGCAGTTCAAAAATCAAGTTGCAAACTATAGTTCAGGGCAACCTAAGGCCTAAATTTCACTACTAGATATTCACCTCATAAAAAGAATACCCTGCAATAGAAGGACAGATTTATAATACCTGAGTGCCACTCCCGTCATCACTACCATCTCCAACATTTAGACCAAAGCTAACATTATTTTCCTCATCATTGCTACCGCTGTTGTTGTCAGACTTCTCATCGCTTTTTGATCTAAAAGATTTTTGAGTTTGTGTTCCACTCTCACTTCCACTACCACTAGACTGAGGAAGCAGAAAATTAATCACTTGGCAAATAAAACTAAGAAAACATAAAATGTAAGCAGAAAATTAATCACTTGGCAAAGAAAACTAAGAAAACATAAAATGTAATCAAAGTCTCTCCCTCCCTCCCTCCCTCCCTCCCTCTCTCTCTCTCTCTCTCTCTCTCTCTAGTACAAGTAGAAGTTCTCCTAATAAATGCTGGTCTTAGATGTTACCTTTTTCATACAATTGAAAAATAAAGTAATGGAACATGCCTTTTTGGTGTCAAATATTTTATCTATTTTCTTGAAAATAAAACAGGAAACAAAAGAAAAAGTTGCTAGTACAGCGTTTGTAATCTCTACTTACAATAGGGAATCTAAATCTGAAGTAGGAAGTTAATGACTCACACTATGGCATCTCCTCCAAACATGCTGCCAAAGGTTCTTTAGCTCATTCTTTCGAATAGGCTTTACTAAAAAGTCAACGGCACCTTTTGACAAACACTTAAAGACTAGATTCATTGAATCCTGAGATGACATCACTGCATGAAGATATCAGCAAAAGTAGTAGTTAAAAGTATCTACTTGAAAGGCCTTAAAGTGAACGCAATAGTGAAAGTGCTAGAACAATAAAAAATGCAGGAAAGACTGGAGACTTACTGATCACGGGAATATTTTTACGTGTTTTGTGGCTCATAATCTTGCTCAAAAGAACAAGGCCAGATAAGGAAGGCATTCCCACCTCAGCCAATATAAGATCGATATGATTGGTCAAATCTTCTAGTATCCTCCATGCTTGTAATACATTTGCAGCTTCAACAACTGGGAAAATGAAGTGAAAATTTAAGTTAGCATAGGCTACACCAGCCCCTATATTTCACCAGATAAATGATAAGTTGAGTGTTCCAGAATGGATGAGCTTGTCCCAGGCATTAATAAAGACATCTCATATAGAAAGAAAAGAAGAGGAGATGAATCAGACATAAAAAAACTGGTAAGAGATAAATGGATATCATAAAATTTCATTATTAAAATCTAACCAAATACAGAGGCTATTGGTACTTGAATAGACAAGATGCAAAGTACAATATGAAAACTTCTCGCTTAAACTCCTATAAGTAAGCTGTACTAGGCTTAGCTTAATTTGGCTCTTAACAAGCAATATGTGTGTGTAAGAGAGAGAGAAGCTAATTATCAAATCAGTCTAGTTGAGAAATCAGTTCTCCTTCCATGTGGCATGAAATACTACTAAGTTGCATGTATGAGAAATTTAATAATGTTAGAATAATGTGAATAACCTCCAAACTATAACAACAATATCCAAGATATTATGAGGCAACATCCTTGAAAAAATTGAGTCACTCACCATCATAACAGCAATTGCGCAGAAGTGCAGTGACAACATGGCGAGTAGAATCATCATTTTCTATAAGCAGAACTGTAACCGTTTTTAGATGAAGAAACCGCTGCCAGTGACACATTGCACTTTGAGACTGTTGCTGTGCTATTTGCCGCATGGCAGGAGCCTGAACAGCTCCAACATGAACATCTTTGACATTTTGTGCAATCTTGTTGACTTTCAGACCATCTTCTTCCGGCATCACATGTTCCTCGGGGACGACGCTATTTGTAGTTCCCTTGTTACCATCGTAGAGCCGATGATTTAGTTCCCGTAAAGCTTTGTCACTATCAACATTCATCTAGACACTTACCTGTAAATCAGATTACAAAAGACCGGTAACAATATGGACAGTCCAACGATGGAGCAGTATAATCCTCCTTCAATTCAAAAAATAAATAGTACATAGCTTCGTCTTCGAAAAGCCAAACTGCTGCAAATAAAGACAGTTCAACCTAAAACACAAGTAAATCACAAAGGAGATCCATAACAAACAAGTTTTTTTATAAAAAAAAAAAAAACACCACAACAAAAATGTTTACTCCTTTTAATCTCAGAAACCAACTCCATACTCCCTAAGCTGATTATACCCTGTAGAAAACAACAGAGTATCCCATCAAACTAATCAACCAGAATCCAACCATTAAGTTCAACCAAGTAAAACTCCCACAATTTTCCTCGTTTTAAGGAACAAACCCATAATACTACAAAGACAAGCTTGATCTTACACATAAACATGTAAGCACAAGTTCTAATGTTCCATGCCAAAACCCTAAAATCTGCTCCTAAAATTAAAGCAAAGCTTTCCTACTGCTAACCAAAACCTAATCAAAAGATATAAACAATTATAATTGAACTACTGAATTGAAATTTTTGAATATTCTACGGCTAAAAATTTCTTTGCAGCTCAAAAAATGAAATCTATAACAAAAGGTAATGGAATTCAATAACAGGAAACTATTCGAATCTGACATAAAGTTAAAGAACTTACAGGTATTACAAAAGAAGATAATCCTCAGTAAAGCTTCAACTAACCACCATTATTCAGCTGGATCGAAAACATGTTTGAATTTAAAAATAACACTGAGCAAAAATTAAGCAAAAAATTAATTTCAAATCATAATTTTTACATTAAAATGAAAATCTTCAGTTTAAAACCAACAAAATTCTGAAAATTTATTGCAGATTATAATTTTTTAAAAGAAAATAATTTGACTGCCTGAGAAATTGAGGGACTCGGAAGGAACAGATACAGGCGACCTTTTGTTTCGGCGACGCGAGAGCGAAGAAGATATTGTTTATACGAGCCCAGCCATGCTGACATGGATAAAATGGAGGTATGAAACGTTCCAGAAATTCCATGTTGGATGGAGATATTTCCACGTGGCCCCAAAATTGGGGGAGATGGGCATGCTGAGCTGGACAAAATCAAAAGCCGGGAGCTCGATTGTCTCTATACCATCTCTAAAGATCTTGGGAATCTCGTGTGAGACACGTGTCTTGTGAAGTGTGGGGAATATCGAGACGGGGGGATAACGTCGTTTTCTCACGGACGTAAGGCTGCGTTTGCTCATTTAAAGGATCTGTTGGGTTTTGGCTTAAATGAAAAATAAGGGTCCAAAGCTTTTTTTCTTTTATTTTAGGTGTTTAAAATATATTTTAAAAAAAAATAGGTGTTTAAAATTTTAAAAGTTATAATTTTAAGTGTTTAGTGTTAAAAAGTTATTATCTATTTAAGATGCAACACATGGCAGGAATATTATTTTTTTAATTATTTTTTAAAAAGAACTTTAAAATTTAAATATTTAAAAAAATTCCAAAATTTTTAAAAATGTTCAAATCAGTCCCTAAATCCTTAAAAATAACAAATCTCCAAATTCTCATTGTCATCACCATCAACCGCCGGACCCAGCTGGTCATTTTGTCCAACACGCTGTCGCCAGAAATTGACAAACGGTGTGTCAATCGAACGACTATTTAATATCAAATTCAATGTTGGTTTGGCACATCGTTCACTGTTTCGGTGACAGAGCATTGGGGAAAATGTTCAACTAAATTTGGCGAACGAAAAGGTGGGGTCAGGGACGGCGGCCAACGGCGGCAGTGGTGAGGATTTGAGGATTTAAGGATTTGGAGACTATTTTAGAAAGTTTTTGAATTTCAAGATTTTTTGTACTATTTTGAATTATTAAAATAAATTAAAAATGACACATATCAAATTTTTCTTGGTTAACAATTTTTTAACAGTAGTTAACCATCAGACACCTAATTATTTTACAGACTAAAACTTTTAAGTCAAACAAGTAGTAAAATAATTATTTTTTAGGTTTGAATTAGAGTTGAAATATTTTGGGTAAAATTGACCTCAACTTTAACTTTTTGTTAATCAACCCCTAAATTTGATAACTTTTGTCAAAAGTTCCTAAACTTTTGATTTAATTTTTAATTATAATTAAATTAAATATTGATTTAATACAAATAATTAACATGATTAGTTAAATGCATTTTGTTTAATAAAAATTATTTGTTCCCATTATATTTAACGAGAACATAAATAATATTAAATGGTTTCAAAATAAATAATAATTAAATTCTAAAATAAACCAATAGTTTAATTTTTTTTGATAATCCTACTTCTACTTCTACCTATAGAGGGAGAGGGAGACTCTAGAGGAAAAAAATACTCTTGTTAGGTCTTGAACTCTGGACCTAAGGGAAGGAGAAGAGAGTAGGTGATTAGTTCTAACAAACCGGCCATCGACGATTGCTCAATTAGTAGTTTAAATTAATAAATGATCCATGCCAAACAAATTTTTAATTTAAAATTTAACGATTGTAGTCTACAAGTGTCACACGGACTATTAAGGTGATGAAAAATATCATACTAATTATTCATATTAATTTTTTAGTGAGTAAAATATATAAAACAAATTATAATATTTATTTTTATTAAATATATATTTAATTTAATTATAAATTCATGAGCCGATTTGGCAAAAGCCGTCTTCATAGGCTAATTTAATCCAAAAAATTGAGAAATTATTTCATAAGCCCGGATCGTCATGTCATCTATAGTCCTAACCAATAAAAATCATTCATTTTAATAATTTTTTTCTATATCATCTTTTTACCAAATGAATCCTCACTCAGATTTACCTTAAATTAAATTAAAAATACTTTTTACCAAGTGTATATTCACTTGGTATAAAAATAACATGAAAAATAATGAAATGAATTATTTTTATTAGTTGAGACCATGTATGATGTGACAAGATAGGTCTACGATATAATTTCTCAAAAAAAATCCGATAAAAATGATTATGTTTAGGAGCCAATTAGAGAACAATCTGCAAATTTAGGGGGAAACTTTGCCAATTTAACAAAAGCTACCCAATTGAGAAGCCAACTTGTATATTAAGCATATTTCTCACAAAGATTAAATTTCAAACTTCATTCCAGTATACATTAAACGTTTTAACTTGACTTTTTTTATAAAAAAATATATATTACTTGTTGCTTTTATCTTCACTTCGTTGATTCTTTTTCCCTTTTTTAATGCATGTGTGAGGGTAAAACAGCCACCCAAATCTTTATTATTATATTAATCTTAAAGTAGCGTCATACGTGGACATTTGATTCGCGTAAAGAACACTTGCCATAGTGGAATCCTACTCTGTAAAACCAGAGTCAAAGACTGAATGATTAGAGTCATCCTTAACACATCAAAAAGTGTAGATTTTTTTCTCCTTACAGCAGATTGGATTAGCTTCTATCCGATCCGATCCGATCCAATCCCAAGTTTAAGCACTCATCGTTGCCACCACCATTGCCGTACAATTAAAGCATGGACAGTCAAGATTGAATATTAAGATGAGTCGAAATACTGAATTTAAAAATACAATAAATTTCTAAGTATTTAGACTCAAAACTCTGGTGATAGTGTCTAATTTATATAATATTTAAATTTATAGAGACCTAAATTGTTATTATACCAAAAAAAACTTTTAAGTAAAAAAACAAATGGGGTGTTTGGTAAACAACTTTTTAAAGAGCTTTTAGCTTATTTGGTAGTCAAACCCTCTATTTTTAGTGTTTGGTAAACACCTTTTGAAAGAGTTGATTGTGCAAAATAATTTAAAATAGAAAACGCTGAAAAGTCCAGCAGGTTGAAAGAGCTTATTGCAAAATAAGATGTTAAATAGCGTACTTGACCATGTTATTTGTAGAATTACATCATTGCCATAAAACCTAATCTAATAAAATAGCTCCTATTCTAATCTACGAGTCTCTTATCATAGTATTATCTATCGTCAAACTACAACATCAAGCAATCAAACCATGGAGATTCGTTTGCAAGATAATTTCACTCATTAAGGTTAGCACTTTTCTTCTATGCTTTTAATGAGTTGTACTTGTTTTTTTCTTGTGCAATATTTTTTTGCAAGATAATTTCACCCATCTTTGTCTCCTATCACTAATTAATTTTTTTGTTTGGTGATGTGATTTTGTATAAAAAAAATCTTTGTATGATAAAAGAAGAGAAATCCTCTAAGTTGAGATTATAATTTAAGTTTTGAGGTTAGTTTTAATCTCTATAGTATTCGTTGCCTACATGTACAAATGCTTGTTTTTGGTTTTTTTTTTTAGTTTTTCTACAAGTATCGATACTTATTTTGTAAGTATTGATACTTGTCCTCGAATTGAAAATGTTAGACTTCTTAATAACATTTTCGGTTAATTTTTTGAGTTTTTCTACAAGTATCGATACTTATTTTGTAAATATCGATACTTAGTGTTTTTGATAAATTTTCAGTTTGAGACAAAGTACCGAAATTTATAAAATAAGTATCGAGACTTGTAGAAAGACTCAAAAAATCAACTGAAAATGTTATCAAGAAGTCTAACATTTTCAATTTGAGGACAAGTTTCGAAACTTGTCGTCTTTTAGTTGCACCCTATACATGTTGCACGTTAGACTCACCCTTGTTTTTGATGCTATATGTATCACATTATTGTATTATCCAATAAAATGACATGTTTTCTTGATATGGTAATTTGCTGGCAATATATTATGAGTAATATTGAATTGAAATAGTATTCGATCACAATGGTTATTGGACATGTTGGTGTTTTTGCTTCAAAATTTTTAAGAGGTATATAAGTAAAATAAGTAAATTTAATTATGTTATATACTAATTAGTTGGCACTAAGGAAGTAAAAGAACAATGGAGAAAGTGAGAGCAGAAGAAAGATGTAAATAAGGCTAGTTGGTCGAAAGAAAATGTACACATATTTTGTGATTTGTGTATCCAATATGCTAAAAGAAGTAAGGGAAAAATGGTGTGACGATCTCACAAAGAGTGCCATGAAAGATGATAGAATTGCAATTTCAAAAAAAGACGGGCTTAGCATATGAGAAGACTAAGTTGAAAAACAAGTGAGATTGGATAAAGAATAGATGGAGTCTTTGGAAAGCCTTAAAAGGAAAGGAAACGAGATTAAGTTGGGATCACAAAAAGCGAACAATAAGCGCTAGTGAGGAGTGGTGGACGAACAAAATTGAAGTTAACATATTATATACACTTGCTTTATTATTTTATTGTCAAAAATTACACAAACTAAGTTGGTTTCAATAATTAGAATTGATCTTGTTTATCTTGCTTTATAGAAAAAACACATATTTTATAGTATTTCAAGATGAAGAGACTAAACCAAACTAAAATATAAAATAGAACAATTGTTTGGAATTCCAGTTGCACAAAGAGTTCTTAAGTTTACTCTTGCTGAGCATGAAAAGGAAACAATATATGCCTCTTCTCCCCCAAAATATAATATTATTGTTGTTTCAGATTACGATAATGTGTGGAGTGAGATTAGTGTCATAAACCTAGCGCAAGTTAATATAGAATGGCAAAAAAAATTGGAATGATTTTAGCTTAATTTCTTTCCATTCTTCTAATTTTAATGAACAAAAAATCAAAAGAGGAGGAAGCAAACGAGCCTCTGAGAATGACGCTTTTGGAGTAATAAAAGTTCTAAGGTTAAATTATCTAAAAGAGTTGGAAGATCATCATTGTTATTCAAAAAATTTGATGCTATGGTTCAAGTTGTTAATGAGGGAAACATTAAAGATATGAAATTAATGAATGTTGAAGTACGAGTGATATTTTCTCTTACACTTGTTGATTTTTTAGCGACATTAGTATCTTTGCTTGACTTAATACTTAGTACTTCAGAATTTTTTTGCTTGCACCTTGATTAAGGATACTCAGAAAAAGACTATCTTTAGTGGTCTGTTAGATGACAATACTAGACTTAATCGAATTAAGTATTTGTTTGAGAGGGGAAAAATACCATAACAGCGTTAATGCAAGTTAAAGTTAGTTTTATTAACTACTTGTAAACACATTTCGAAGTCAACTTTCAGTTAGTATTTAACGAATTTTTGCTACCTTTTGGTACTTAAACTTATTTGTAATGTGAAAGTTGCTTATCATAGTAGCTTTAATGAACATCACAACGGCTTTAATGCAAGTTGATACTACATATACCTTTTATACTAAAACTTATTTATAATGTAAAAGTGGCTTATCTAAAGTTAAACTATTACTTTTGATTTTTTTATTTGACTTCCAAAGCAATGTTTGTTCTCGTAATTGTTTAATGTGAGTTGCAATTTGGAGTATGTATAATTTATTTATATATAAAAATATTTATAGGCATAGATCTGCAAGTTATCTGCAGTAGAATACGTAAAAAGCGCAGAAATACTGAATTTTGGGACTTGATAGTTTGTGCATTTGGTTATATATCTCTTTACTATGTAAAGTACATACACAAGAAACCATACATGAATACTTTTCAAACAAAAAAAATAGATGTAAGAATTGTTGAATGGACATGAAAAACGTTGTTTTAACATGTTTAGAATGATACAATGCACATTTCGCTAGTTATACATGAATGTAGAATGCAAGTATGGGTTGCTTCATTCAGATAGAATATCTACTTTGGAGACTGTGAGTTTATTTGTATTGATTCTAAGTAAAGGAACCTCGAATCGGGATGTCCAAGAGCAATTTTAACATTCTGGTGGAACTGTAAGTAAATTTTTTTTAGAGGTTTTAGATGTCATGGATAACTTGTTAATAGACATAATATGACCAAGAGATCTTAAAATCAAAAACTTTTTTTACAAATTGTTAATAACACCAAATATATATTACATTTTAAGATAATTTTTAGAGAAAAACTTCAATACACAGTCTGTGTTACACAGACCTTTTAGTTTTAGGGGCTAGGAATTTAGTTTAGGGTTTAGAGTTTAGGGGTTTGGGTTGTAGGGTTTAGAATTTAAAGTTAATATTTAGAATTTAGGGTTTAGAGTTTGAGGTTTATTTTTTTAAGGTTTAAGTTTAATTTTGATTTATAGTAGTAATAGACAGGCTTGTGTGTATCAAATTTAAACCCTAATTTTTAATGGTTGTTATTATTTAATATATGTTATTTTATAATAATAATTTAAATCTCATTCGTATTGCATATCATAATATTTTTTTATTTTAGGATTGCATTGGAGCAATTAATGATACTCATATAAATGTTATTTTTCGTAAGGAAGATCAATTGCGTTATAGAGGAAGGACATGAACACCCACCATTAATGTATTAACGACATGCGATTTCAATTTACTTTTCACATATGCACTAAGTGATTGGGAAGGATCGACTCATGATTCTTGTATTTTTTTAGATACAATTGGGAACCAAAATTTAAATTTTCTAAAACTTTCTCTAGGTAAATGCCTTCATTTTAGTTAATCGTCTATTCTTATTTGTTTATGCACTTTCATTTTTATCTTTTAAAGTAAATATTTTTAATTTTGTGATTTTTTATCATGTTTAAGCAAATATTACTTGGCATACAAAAGATACCCTGAAAGACAATGCTACTTGACACCATATCATAAAATTACCAATCAAAGTTTCGTAATACAAATCCAAGAAAGGCACGTAAAATTTTTAATCAAGCTCATTCATCCTTAAAAAGTTGTATTGAAAGGTCATTTGACATTCTAAAGGCACGTTGGAAGATTTTAGCAAAAATACCTATATATTCATCTTAAAATCAAAATAAAATAATTTATGATGCATTTGCTTTACATAACTACATTAGATTAAGTGAACTTTTGACCCAAATTTTAAGGTCATAGATTCAAATCTGAATCTTATTCCTTTGAAAGCATTTTCGAATACAAAATTCACTCAAAAATTAAGCGAATAAATACTAATAAAATGACAAAAGTGCACAATAACATCACCACCAGTTTGATGGCAATTAGATGGTCACACCGTGTTTCTTAATACTCTTATTTGATTGTACTTGTTTGAATATATATCTCTTCCTTGAATATTTTCAATGAACTTGTACAAAATAATTTTTGTATAACGTTTAATGATGAATTAATAGAATTTTGTTTTTAGTTGTAAATTCTCAAATATATTTTAGTTTAAAAATATAGCAAAACATGAAAATAAAGAAAAAATTGTAGTGCTGGCATTTAATACAAGATTAATAATATGTATCAATCTCCACGAGGTTAATATTTGTAAATATTAAATTAAAAAAATCAAAAGTTTCCACTAATTTTCTTAAGAAATTTTTTAATTTCTTGTCAAAAGCATTTTATTCAAATAATTCCACCCCAATAAAAACTAAAGTATTATAGAATATATGTGTACTTAACAACTACATGTATCATACCCTTATTCGTCATTTTACCCATATCAGCTATCAGCTAAGTTTTACCAAACATTTTATATAGACAATTAATCAAATCAATTTTTCAAATCAGCTAATAAAATCAGTTGGTTACATAGACAATTAATTAAATCAATTTTTCAAACCAGCTAATAAAATCAGTTGGTCAAACCAGCCATAACAATCAGCTACATGTCATTTGCCAAACACTCCAAAATCTAATAAATATATTAAGCCATAACCACCTTACTTTGGGCTTGAAGAGTTCAGCCCTGTTATCAACAGCCTCAGCAAAGTACTCAATCGTCAGCCTATGGTCCTTCACCGGAATCCTATTTTCTACCCAGAGAACTTGCATGTAATAGCATATTGCCAAGCCGGCGTAGTTTGGCATTCGAACATAACTCTCACGTTGCTTCAGTAAAGCGAGATCATGATTGTAAGTGACCGAGATTGGTGAAAATTAGGACAACTAAGATAATTCAGCAAAATTCTTGAAATTCAAAACCATCCAAACCGCAAATAAGATTTCAGATGAAACTAACACCATTTAATAACACATTCAATAGAAGTTATCAGTTACTACTCCGGGGTTCTAAAGTTCTAAATACTGGATTAGATCTCTCATGTCATTTAAGTAAACTTTTCCTTTCCATTTATATGTATGGGATGGTCTATCTTGGACTGCCGAAACTCAGCCAGTCAAAAGCTGGTTATGATTCCCACAGTTTCATTATTGCAGCTGTGATAACTTACTGCCTGGCTATACTAGAGCCAACCAGCTCGGCCAGCTGCAAGGATGTTTAACTATCATGCAAATACAGCAACAGATTAACTACAAATCTGCAGAGTGGCAAACAAATACTAACCAGTCTCTTGTCAGATTCAACTTGCTAATCATAAGAGATCACGAGATAAGAATTTATGAATTGAAGTTGCATTCTGATCACAACTATAACTTGCAGCAAGAAAACATTGCTAACTATAATACTCAAGGCTCTAGGCTGAGTAGCAGGAGCAACTTTTAATTTATTATGAGCCCAAACAATAGATTCAATAAGTTCTTGCCAATAACCACGTCCGCTGAATAGAAACATTAAACTAAAAGCCCATACAAAATGAGCACCTAAGAAAAGAAGGCCATATGCAGATAATGAAGAACCATAAGACTGAATTACCTGGGATGCTTGTGCCCATAAGAAATCGGGGAGCCATCCATTAATATTAATAGAGCTCTGCGCAAAATTTCCTCCAGTTATATGAGTTACCACCCCTTGATCACTTATACTACCCCCAAACATCTGACTGCATTTTCCAACTGAAATGGAATATTACGACTGAAATTGAATTGTACATCCCGAATAGTCCTAAGAAGACATGATCCCAAGCGGATACTTGACATGTTCCCCCTCTTCTAGGCCCGTCACAAGGGAAACGAAAACCGATATTTGCTTTATCCGGTATCAAACGCGAGCTGCGAGCAAATAGAACACCTTTCAAGAGTATCAATACCGTGACATGAATCGTAAATGCATGAATGTGATGGACCAAAAAATCTGTGATTCCTAATGGAATAGGTAACAAAGCAACTTTGTCACCTAGTGCCACTAAATCACCGCCTCCCCAGGTCAAACTGGTGCTTGTTGTTGCACCAGGAGCCGTTGTACCGGGTGCTAAAGTATGGGCGTTTTGTATCCATTGAGCAAAGACGAGTTGTAATTGTATAGCGGTATCTGAAAACATATCTTGCAGACGCCCTAAAGCGCTCGTAGTATCATTATGAATATACAAACCAAAACTGTGAAAGCCTAGAAATATACATACCCAGTTCAGATGCGATATGATTGCATCACGATCTAATAGATCGTTGTATCGAGTAGTTGGATCATAGTCTCTTACCATAAAAATGGCTGCATGCGCAGCAGCACCCACTATGAGAAATCCACCAATCCACATGTGATGTGTGAACAATGACAGTTGTGTACCATAATCAGTAGCTAGATATGGATAAGGGGGCATGGAATACATATGGTGAGCTACAACAATGGTTAAAGAACCTAACATAGCTAAGTTAAGAGATAATTGAGCATGCCATGATGTTGTTTGGATTTCATATAGTCCTTTATGCCCTTGGCCTGTAAATGGACCTTTATGAGCCTCTAAAATATCTTTTAGGCCATGCCCAATGCCCCAGTTGGTCCTATACATGTGACCCGCTATTAGGAAAAGAATTGCAACAGCGCCACACAATGATTTTGCCAGTATTGAAAATTAAAACATATTGTAATACCTTATGATGCAAGAGACCGCCTCTCCTCGAAATCATCAAGGTTAAAGAGCCTCCAGCAACTTTGGCCATGATTCAGGGATACCTCCTGGCAAATCGAATTCCATCAATTTTCCTTTGTTGCGGTAGTAGTCCTCCCAAAGGCCGACTCTGTGACCACAATCAAATAGCAAACCATGATCATAGGTGAAAGAAGAAATCAAATTAGCAGTAAAGAGGACCTGAAAATGCATATTTTCATTATTAAAACCCAATCCCAAAACTAATCTTAATTTCAAAACCTTCACAATGTAATTAAAGAATTGCTAAAAATTTACCAGAAAAGAATATGCAACTTCGCTACTGTTAAGGAATGTTGATAAGTAAATAAAGCAAATTTACAGGATGCTAAGAGAAGAATAACATTCTAATGTTAGGGTTCAACAAATTTCTTCGCCGTTCAATTGACATTTCCACGAAACACATTACAAAGAATGAATCGATTTGAGCTCAACAATCGAAAATGGGAAGAAATGGTAAAATTCAAATTCTCACCGCTGGATTGATAGTTCGAGGAAAACAATCAAGAATAAATCTTGATTCACCTTTAGCTTCCCCAGCAGCTTCAAGTCCTTTTGACAACAAACTTATTATAATTTCATCCGAAATCAATTTTCCTTGGTTTACAATTTAAGTTAGCTGCATCCAAGCAATAAATCAACAACTTTGCTTCAGAAAACAGATATATAAAAATTTAATTTCATAAGGAACTAACTTGTTTGCAGAGGGATGAGGCGAGTTCTTCGCGGACGAGATCACCCGTAACACTGGAGAGGCGGTTGGCGTAGGTTCATTTGCCGACGCCTTGAGATCCAGGAAACACCCATTGCACGTTCCTTCCGTTCGGATCTCGGCGCGTGATCTTGTTGCTTCCGAAGGGAGTGGCCAGGTATGGATTGGACTCACGGCAGCTGAAGAAGAATATAAGTATGTCCTTACGTGAGAAATAGCTGAGGGTTTCGAAAAGCGGGTGATGACCGCCATGATGGAATTGAACAGGTAGGTTCACAGAGCTGAGTTATAGAGTAATATTTTCCTTTACTGCCTCAAAACCCTAATTTTTGATCGGATATATTACAAATTCCATCATTCAATTATTTTGTCACTTTTATTTTAGTTATTTAGGTTTAAAAAAATTTTAATTCAACATTGAATTCTTAATTTACTCTTAAATTGGTTACTCGGATATTAAATAAAAAACTAAAGGACTTGAAGATATTAATAATCTCATCTTGTTATTTCTTATTACTTTATCAGTTTATATTTTTTTTAACTTACTTTAAAATTTGTAAAAATTAACCCAAAATTTAAAACACGCAAAATCCCAAACTACTCTTATCTACAATATTTACCATTTGATTAGTTTGGAATCATAATTATTGCACGCTTCCTCCTTTACCTTCTCACCATTGGGAATTGGAAGAAAATCTTTCATAGTTGAAAAATTAAAGGAAATCCAAAACCAATTAGTTTTTCAAAAAAAAATTGTGGGGTCATCTCATAATTTTTCAAAAAATCGATTCGATTAAAATTCAGTTAATTCGGTCAATTTTCAAATTAACCAATTTTTTGTTTTTTTTCTTTAGTTACATTATATTAATTTGAAAATTTTTCATTTTTTGTTAAAATTAGTTGGGTCTTGACATCATAATAGGTTTGGGTTAAAAAATAGTTTGGTCTATTAACATATTAATGAATTTGAGCTTAATATATATAATACATTAAATATCTAATATTTTCAGTTATTATGGTTAATTCAGTTAATTAACCGATTTTAATCCGAATTAAACGATAATCGAATTTAAAAAATCTTTAACCTTTAACCGACCAAACACCTAATTAACTGACCAATTAACCCAACTAAATTTTAGTTCGGTTGGTTAATCTATTTTAACCGAACAGTAAGCACTCATACACTTATCTTCCACACTAAGATAGAGGAGCTTTTTATAGGTCGGGTTTGTTATTCAAGACAAGAAAATAAAGATGGACCATAGAAACAACGATTCACCAAAAGAGTGTTGAGGGCAGTCGCCCTAAAAATTTTAAATTTAGATATTGATCTACTTTTGCATCTTTAAATTATAAAACTTTTCGTCCTTAAATTTCTAATATAGCAGTTTATAAATTTACATCCTTGCCATAAAATTATGCATTCTTTTCTATTATAATAGACAAAAACTTCATCATAGGTAAGGCGCATTCTTTTAAGATAGACAAAAGCTTCGTCATTAGATGAGGCAAAGCGCTTTCTTTTAAGAATGTATCTATCTGGTTTTATCTTTCTTTAGTTACCAACTTTTTTATAAGTGATTGTAGTAATTGAGGTTTTATAATTATACATGTCAAAATCATTTTTGCACGGGAAAATAACTTGACGATTGATTTGTTGAAATTAGGAGTTTTGCCTTTTTAATTCGATTTCGAAAATTATTTTAGAGTCACCATCGATCACTTCGAGATAGACCGGACACTACAACCAGAGATTTATTCGTTAAAAATTTAGCCTCGAGAGTCGATTATGTGTGGGGAAGGATTAGCACCCCACAAACGCCCGTTATCGGTACCTTTAATTTTACGTGGCATTTTGACATTTCGAATAATATTTTGAATTTAATTTAACCCTTAATTATTAATTGGATTTAAATTCCAAATTGAGATATTCCTTTTATAAGGAAATATATTTTTATACGAATGTGAGATTAAAAGCACCCTTATGATCGAGGCACCCCTATTCATATTCAAAAAATATATTTCCAACATAAAAAGTTTTTAATGCATGATCAATTATTATCTTATTTATTTTAAGTTCTAACTTAAAGAAGACTCTAATTAATTAAATTGTTTAAGACTATGAATATTATTAAATTTAAAGGCTTCCATGAGATAACACTCAATTGCTTGAGCATCATCCATATTAAAACCCCTAAATTTAAATAACTTTCATTAATTAATTGTTCTTCTAATTATTTAAAGTGATAGTCCTAATCAAAGCTCTAATTAATTAGCTAGATTATTTATCAAGTTCTGAGGTTTTAATGAATACTAAGTATTCTACTTAAAAAGCACATGTAGGACAACACCCCATTGCAAGCAATGGGATATCACCTAAATTGGAACTTCAAAGTTTCTCTCTTAGTACACATTAATTTACTGCAATTATCTTTCCTAATTGAATTATCTAATTTTAATAGAATCTAGAAAACTAAGGCTCTAAACAAATAATGATTAAATTTGGATGATTAGGTTGTCTAACAAATATACTACATGCTATATTTTAAAATCATGCATCAATCACATAATTTAAAAATAATTAAATTAAACAATTAAATTGAGGGTTAAATTGAAGGAATTACAAATTTTAGTTCTGATTTTATTGCAATAAGTGACCAAATTGTAATACACTTCAAAGATTTAAGAACCAAAAGATCAATTAACCCCTCTTTAAAAAAACGCAGATCTTTGGCCAACCCAGATAAAAGGATGCAGATCTCAAGTTGACCTGGTGCTAAAACGGTACCGTTTAACTCACCCTATAAAAGGCCCTTCACGAGTCAACTCGGTCACTTGTATCAAATCACTCTTCCTCTCCGCTCAATTCTCTTTGCCCACTAACACCATGTGCCCAGAAAACACCAACGAAATGGATTAAAATCCATCAATTCCAGTTGGTGTTCTTCATGTTCTTCGATGAACAACGAAGAACACAAAGAACGCTGGCGCTAAACTGCCACACTCTCCGACGTGTGATTCTCAGCCGCCACTCTCCGACTATCTTCAGCCGTTCATCGGTCACCAGAATTTAAATTTCGACCGTCGTAGGCGACACCAGTCGTCGTCTAGTAATTTTTTGGTCACCGCCAAAACCATAAAATTTTTAAAATTCTCGATTTTGAATCATAATACCCTAAATCTAATCTCAACTCGATAGAGCCATTCATCTCTGACCACCTAAGCCTTAAACTATCCATTTTCAACTCCAGCCACGCTTAAAATCCCTCTGGCGCCACAGAGATAAGTCTCGATTCCCTTTCTCTTTTTAGATTTCCATTTATGTTCTTATTTACATGAACTAACATTGTTTTTATTTACATGAATTAAAGGATCAGAGAATGATATACCTTTCGTCGGTTAAAACGGTAATTTTGTCGTCTTTTCTGAAGATCGATGGGCTTTTCAGCGACAATCTAATTCCAGATTTCGACAGCGATCTACGACTCCGATGATGTTCCTGCTTTCCGACGATCGTTCGAATCTCTCACGGTTCCAATCTCTAGGTAACCTCTCTCCTCTTTATTATCAGTTATTATTATTATTATTTTACTTATTATTTATGGTATGTAATTATGATTAATGATTAATAGATCGGACAAAATTCTCTCTCTTGCTATTTATATGGTATGACCGAGATAATGCAATGATTGATGTCATTGTGCTGCTGTCATGACAGCTTAATCCAGATAAGGCTCAAAAAAAACATAATCCCTATGAAGCAGTTTAGGCCAATGGGAGGCTGACATGTGTCTATTGAGAACTGATTTGGGCAGGAAAACAAAAATTTGGGTTCAATTGTGTTTGTTCGGCTTGTAATATGATATAATGAGCTGCAAGGGAATTGGGCTTTATAAATGAGCTATGAGATTTGTATATATGTAAAGGACATTTGGACTGTTTGTGTATTACTTATAGATTGTTTTTTTTATATTTATTATTTTTGGTTTTATTTATAGTGAAAATATAATATATATGGGTACCTGAATAAGCTTCGAGTCTTACAATACATAGATATAGTTCTTCTACTGCGATAGAGATCTAATTTAAACGACCAGGTACAACATCACATTTGACACTTGAGGAAGGTACAACCCAACTATTAAGTACATCAGCAGATGTTATAATAATACATAGATGAGTTTTGGACGGTACAACCACGTATGAAAGCGATACTCTAACCGTTGGGTCAAGTAGATCAAATTGAGTCAAGTCAGAGAAGATAGACTCCTATAAGAAAAAGCCACTCTTTCATGCACGAAGTAAACACATTGAATTAGATTGTCACTTTGTGCGAAAAAAGTAAAAGATTCGCTAAATTGTTAAACCACACAGAGAAAATTTTTAGCCATTTGACAAAAGAAAAGCAGTATGAAAGAAGATAAATTAAGCCAACCCGCGAGATAAAACAAGTTTGTCTCTTGAATTGTTCGAGTGTCATGTTAAATAGTAGACGAAAAATAGAGTTCATTTTGGTTGTTGAAAATAATGATACAAGTGTTATTCGTTACTATACTATCCTGCATATAAGTGTTATTTGTTATTACATTTCATTTGTAAATCTTTGAAACATCATATATAGTTTTGAAATGTTCTAACACAATGGAAAGCTTGTGCGAGTGAATTTTGTTACATTTTGAACTGTATTCTACTTGATTTACTGCCATCTCCCCTTCTTTGTAGTACCTTGTATTTATTATTAAACCTTGGAAATATGAAACGCTGGTGCTCAACCAATTTTGATGAATAGAATAGAATTGGAATGCATGCAATCTGTAACGCCTTTTGGCACTATTTCCTTGTTTATGCTGATTATTTCATCTTCAGACCAGTGATCTTATTGCTACACCTGCTGGTAATGCGGAAGCTCATGCCGATGACGGCGACGACGAACTCGACATAGATGAGTTTAAAGTGCTATGTGCCTATTGCCTATTGCATATTGCCAGCCCCAACAGATCGTATCGTATGACAAGCTTCGGGACAGAATTTAAGGTTCAGCAGTAGCCTAGGAAAAGTTGGAAGGAAGGAAACAAACAAGAGTGTAGTTTACGAACCAATTGAGAACTCAATGATGCAAAACCGACAAAAATCCCAATGGTCCATTAAACAAGAAAAGTAGTTCCACTTCCACTAAGAAAGAGCAACCCCAACACAACAGTGCTCAATGTCTCAATGTTGTAGTGAACGAACCAATTCATGTCGCTTTTTCCCACGATTTAGTTAATTAGGGATCACATAATAGCTCCAAAATTCATGGGCCCTGTGTCTGCGTTGCACGAGTGCACCCATGCGCTGGGCCCGACCACTGCCTGATTCAAAGAAACTTTTACATTAAGGATTAAATTTAATTTAATCCCATCTGACAATATCCTTTTGCTCTTTATATAGTATAAAATATCTCATTTAATAAAGTTCAAATGGAATTAATTTGGTCAACAATTTTTACAACAGATAGTTAAAGTTTTCAGTTAGAAGTCTCTTCTCTCCTTTAGATTGTAAGTTTAAACTCATTAGGAATAAATTTTTCCTCTTCTCTCTTAAGTAATAATTATTTAAAAAAAATTGAACCAATTTGAGATAAAAAAAAAAAACTATCCAAAGACATGTACATTTTACTCCATATTTTCTTAAAAATCTAATTCTGTATTGAAGGAATTAGTCAAGGGCAGATACATTTTACTCCCTATGAGGTTAGAGAAGAAAGATTTAGAGTAGAATTAAATTAGTCAAGGACGCAATCTATAGTTGTCGGGTCAATGAAAAAGTTTGTTCACCTTTAATGGTGACAAATGCTGTTGAAAAAGCATGCTAGTTTCTTAATGCAATTTATATTATAATTTTTTATTTAAATTATAAAATCTAAAATATAAATCTCCCGTTCTAAATCTTTAAACTCTTAATTCTAAATCTAAACCCTACACATAAGTTCATAAACCCTAAATTAAACCTCATAAACTCTAAAATGTACAAGCTTGTATTTACTTTTTTATACACAAACCGTGTACAAAATTGCACAACACTTTCTATTTAAAGTATGCTTAGTATCAAAATAAGTGTCCAAACTATCTTTTTAGGTGTCTAATTTTTTTTGCTCCTTCTAAGTGCCTAAACTATTATTTTTTTGCACCTTTTAAGTCAACTAAGATACTTATTTTAACAAAAAAAATGATAATTTTAGCTCCTAAAAGGAAAAAATGAGATAGTTTGTGCACTTATTTTGGTATTAAGCCTTTAAACTATAAAATCTAAATGTAAAATTTTAAACTCTAAACTATGAATTCTAAATATAAACCCTAAAACCTTCGACTAAACCCTTGAACCCTAAAATAGACAAACTTGTGTTTAGTTTACACAATTTGTGTATCAAATAATTTTTCATATGGAGTTATGTTTTTTATATACAAGCTGTGTAATTTTTTTACACAATCCTTCCTATTTAAACTATAAAATATAAAATCTAAATGTTAAACCCTAAAAATCCAAATCCTAAACTCTAAACCATGGACCTTAAACCTAAATTATTCATCAAGTTTAATAAATTAATTTAATAATTATATTATATTTTTAAAAGTAATTTTATTAGAAGTGGGTTTGACTAGAAATAAAATAATTAAATTATACATCATTTACATGCTTATTTTTTTCTAATCAACATAGAATAGTCGAAAACATTAGTTTATATGGTAATATCATTAGTTTGGTATAAAAATCTTGATGTAAGAATCTCTAACGTGATACTAATACGTGTGAAATCGAAATTATATTGTCACGACAAGATCACTAAGAGATCATTTGTATAACGTGATAGACACATGATTTTTATACATGACTTAGAATATAATGTATGGTTTTATAAGATTTTGAAATTTATTTTGGAAGTAATAAATCAAAGATCTTTAAGTAGCCATTCAGGTGATGGACATGATTTTGATTATAGTCACAAATGTCTAACAATATATAAGGTTTGGTGAAAAAATGTCAAATTATTTGAATATTCATACACGAGAAGAGTTTAGGTCATGCATTGACTATAAAAATAAACAGAGAGAATAATAAAAATATTGTCTTATAAAAAAATATTGCCTGGAATCGAGGTCTATTGACAATAAATTTCTTGGTGAAAATGACATAGGACTTGTTTCATACATTTGATGGTTATGAAACTAATTTGGGTTATAATAACTAAATAAAATGGATAAACATGAAACTATCAGTACAAAAAGATATAAAAAGATGGTTTTCAATATTATAAGATAATGACTTGATGATTATACAAAAGATGTCCTTGATATTATTTTAATAAAATAATGAATAATTGATCTTAACAAGTGATCTCAGTGTAGAAGAAGATAATATTCATCTTAAAAAATACGGATTTAAACAGCTTTATCTATAATTATAAAGTACGTGACTTGTATAAGAGTTAAAGAAAAAAGTATCTTGTAATCACCTCAAGATTATTTTTAAAAAATCGTAAGGCGAAACTGTTTTTTCTGTTTGTTTAATACCAGAAATGATCGTGTAAGAAAATTCAATAACAAATCACCTCATTCAACAAAATTTTCTACTCCTTTCCTTATCCAAAATTTCTCCCATGCACACTCTTTTTGAAGTACTTAAAGAAAGATCCGAAAACAAATTCAGTAAAAAATAATATCTGTTATTGGAACATATAATATGTGACAATTGCACTTTGATTCTTGTCCCCCACATGCTCCCTAGTTGTCTCTAAAATATTTTTTTATTTGGGACTAAATAAAGGGAGAAAAAGAAAAACAGAACACCAATTATTTGAGTATCCACTTGTCCGTACAGCAAAAGCTTATGTTTCATGCAGAAAAACCAGAGATTATGCATGGTTGATTGTATATTCACTGCTGCTCATTTCAGAACTAGCTCAAGCATCAACCATTCACAGGACCATGTTTGAGACCAAATTTTGTCTGATAAAGAAGAAAGGTACAACAAGAAAACAATGTAAGAAAAAGGGGAGAGTGGGGCAATTGGTGTTTTAGTTGATAACTACAACAAAGAAGCAATTACAGGAGAATTCTCATGGAAGGGTAAAAAGCAAGCTTAAAACCAACAAATTTTCTAGGCAAGTTTTATCTGGTTTTTTTGAAGCTGCATTTCTTCTGATGCCATGGCCACCACCTTCTTCTTCTTTCTTTGCAATCTTCTACCTGCTTTTGATGCTACTCTTGAAACAGACTCCATTATAATGGACATGATTCTGACCTTGATCTGCCCTCTTTTTGGAGGTACCCTTTTTTGCCTTGGCTCACCTTTTGCCTTTTCCATAGCCATTGTTGGCAAGTTAAAGACTTGATCAAGGTTCAGAGCAATGAAGGCCAAGTTCAGAAAAAAATGCTGCTACAAGTTTTGGCAATTTGTGGATGCAACTTGTGAGATTGAGGGTGTTTTTATACACTCAAGGGGGCATTTGCTTGTTTTCCTTCCTTTTTCTTTTTTCTTTTTTCTCTTTTCTCTGTTGGGAAAGAGGGTTGACTGATGGGGAACAGGTGACTTAGCTTTCTGGACGAGTTTAAGATGCAACAATCTAATTTGAGATTTCGAAACTTGTTTTATTATCATATAAAAAAGGGACAAAGTCCACACGCTCACAATGTCATTCTCAAACCGCCAATGTTTCTTGAATCCTATTATTTTGAGACATCTTGTCTACCTTGAAAATGACTTATGAAATGACCTGTTGGTTGGCAGGATGCCCAAACCTGATTACTTTTCGTTCAAAGACAATAATAGGTGGAAGCTACATAGGATTGAAAACCAGATTTGGGTCTTGGTTCCACTTTCTCTCGATGGCAGGAAAACTCATGGAACAGACTGAGAAATTCACATGATATAGCCTTCATTTTGCCAGTTTTAGAGATGGATGCTGGACTTTTCTTGCATTTTATTCCGAGCTCAACTCGGACATAATCATCGATAGGATGAGAATCATGCTGAGTAATTGGCTAACATGAGTTCTTCCTCGGCCCTCGGCTGCCTCCTATATCATCCTGTTTGATATCCCCTGCAACTGTTGTTTGTCAACCTGTAGCAGGTCGTGACTGTCCATGAACCGAATTATTGTTTCAATAGGATCAACAGTAAACCATTGAAAGAAGACATCTTTCACTGTCATTCAAGACTAAAGTGTTCGATTCCTTCGGGAAAACTCGAACAAGGCGTGCTGAGAACTTGTTTCTGCTACATAACTTCCTTAACCATGTCACAATAATGCAATGTAGCTAACATGTGAACTAGTCCCAATTCCGAAAATTTGTTCGATGTCAATGGAAATCCAACAATCTAGCTAACATGTGATGAACACTGCAATCTGCTGCAACATCAGCCAACACTGTCTAGAAGTCGTTGCTAACTAGCCATGCAAGCAATGGAGATAGACATGGACACTTGGAAGACAAACCAAGTTTGTGTCTGGTGCAAGAATAATTGCTTGAAGGAGGATGAAAGATTACGTTTGATTCCATCCTTATGCTAATGTGCCGATGCATACGCATCATAGCGGTGAGGAGAATCGATAAGGCAGAAGAACAATTTACGGTCCGACAACTCTTAACAGCTTTTTGGAACATATAAAATCAGTTGCTATAGTTGTACGCAAAGTATCGGGACAGTTATTTGAGAAATGAATTTGAGTTTTGGCTATACTTAATCGATGGCCAGACCAGATACAAAACTGTTCCAGGACCTCCTTAATTGCCTCCAACTGATCTACAGTAGCATCGGTAAAAAGAATCAAATCATCGGCAAAGAACAAGTGTGATAATCCAGGACCATTCCGTGCAAGCTGTATTTGTTTCCACTTTCCAATCTCAAAACTTCTATTAATCGATTGGGACAATCTCTTCATGCAAAGGACAAACAAATAAGGGGAAAAAGTCTCTTTGTCGAATTCCAGAGACGTTTTGAAGCTCTCAATTAACTTTTCATTTCAAAAAATTTGGGTCGATACAGAACAAACACAAATCATAATAAGAATAATAATTTTATGCGAGACTCCTGCAGCATCAAAATTTCTTCGATGAAATCTCATTCAAGGCGATCATATACCTTTTCAAGGTCCATCTTGATTGCCATTCATAACTTCTTACCACTTTTAGTACATATGGAGTGAATAAACTCTTGAGCTAGAATAAATCTCCCATTCTAAATCTTTAAACTCTGAATTCTAAATCTAAACCCTACACATAAGTTCATAAACCCTAAATTAAACCTCATAAACTCTAAAATGTACAAGCTTGTATTTACTTTTTATACACAAACCGTGTACAAAATTGCACAACACTTTCTATTTAAAGTATGCTTAGTATCAAAATAAGTGTCCAAACTATCTTTTTAGGTGTCTAATTTTTTTGTCCTTTTAAGTGCCCAAACTATCATTTTTTGCACCTTTTAAGTCAACTAAGATACTTATTTTAACCAAAAAATGATAATTTTAGCTCCTAAAAGGAAAAATGAGATAGTTTGTGCACTTATTTTGGTATTAAGCCTTTAAACTATAAAATCTAAATGTAAAATCTTAAACTCTAAACCATGAATTCTAAATATAAACCCTAAAACCTTTGACTAAACCCTTGAACCCTAAAATAGACAAACTTGTGTTTAGTTTACACAATTTGTGTATTAAATAATTTTTCATATGGAGTTATGTTTTTTATACACAAGCTGTGTAATTTTTTTACACAATCCTTCCTATTTAAACTATGAAATATAAAATCTAAATGTTAAACCCTAAAAACCCAAATCCTAAACTCTGAATCATGGACCTTAAACCTAAATTATTCATCGAGTTTAATAAATTAATTTAATAATTATATTATTAAAAGTAATTTTATTAGAAGTGGGTTTGACTAGAAATAGAATAATTAAATTATACATCATTTACATGCTTATTTTTTCTAATCAACATAGAATAGTCGAAAACATTAGTTTATATGATAATATCATTAGTTTGGTATAAAAATCTTGATGTAAGAATCTCTAACGTGATACTAATACGTGTGTGTAATCACTCATTTTTATCCGTTATAAATACGGTGTTAACCTACTTTAATTTAATAATTAATGTATTATGTGCATGTATATTATAAGCTATGTATGTATATGTATTAATAGTTAATACGTTGTATATGTGTCACGTATGTATTTATATTTCTTATGTGTGCATCGTTTGTGCATATAATGTGTGTGAGTATTTATGCTAATCATATATATGAGAATATACGCATGTATATAATATGTTACATTAGTCAATGTTTGCGTGTTATACGTATATGTGTATACATATGTGTGCATGTGTATGTACGTATCATCATGTTCCTATTATTATTATTATTATTATTATTATTTTTACTGTTAGTATTGGAATAATATCAGATAAAATCCAAAGAAATATATGTATTAAACCCAAATGAGTTATAGTTCACCCAAAGTACATAAAACCCAAATGTATTTACATCAAGGCCCAATTGACTGGTTCAGACCCAAACTAAAAAACCTAACCGGCTAGCCCATATCCTAAGAAACCCTAACCCATATCAAATATTGGAACCCTAATACCCTCCTTTAATCTTGCGCGCCCAAGACGAGGGGCCGTTGGATCGATCTGGATCCAACGGCCCGCGATGAAGCATGAAAGCTCTTCACCTGCCGCGTAAAGCCCACGCGCGGGCTGTTGGATTATCCACTCCCGCGTATAAGACACGCACAAGAATGGCCATCCTCTCCGAGCCACGTGGCGCGATCCAGGGCCGTTGCATCATCTCTGAGGCCTCGTCTCAGCCCCCTGATCATCGAGCGATCCTAACCGTTAGATTAGATCTGATCCAACGGCTAGGAATGGTTCTGGCAACGATAGTCGTTTCATCTCCCGAGACACCAGTCCACGTAGCCGAGCGGTCATCTCCCCCATACCGCCGTACCAACCACCAGGCATGGCCAGGCGTGCCGAAGACACCAAGAAATGGAAAAGCGTCAGAACGAAATCAAAAGGATGATATTTTATGTACTAGTCTTACCAAAACAAAAAAAGGGGGAGAGATATATGTAACTCAGAAAACGAAAATCAGGGGGTTCAGTTGTAACCAGTTTCCCAGAAATACAAAAAAGTTTCATCCTCTCGAACCTACAAAGAGCATACAAAGGTATCTATCCACCTTGAGTGTTGCATGCATGTATGTGTTCTAAAAAAATAACAAAGGAAGAAGAGTGTGGGGTTTTACCTTCGGTGTCAATTCCTCTACCGGCAACAAACCTAAATATAGTGAGCTGGTTAAAAAGGGAGACGTTCTTTTCTGGTCTCGATTTAAAAAAATATATATAGTTTCCGCTTTGTATTTTCTTAGATCTAGGACAAAGAGGAGTCTTTTCTTTGAATCCAAGTTTGGATTCGAGTTTGGGTTGAAGTGAGGTCCGTTTTGGTGGTTTTTTTGGAATCGGCGCCCGGCGACGGAGGAGACGGCAGTTTGTCGCTGGCTTCTGGGTTTATCAAAGATTAAAGGTTTGGTTTTGAGAGAAAAAATGAGGGCCGAGGTGTTTTATAAAAGGGGGATAAAAAATGGAAAAAAATTGATTTTGGGCCGGATAAAGGGACTTTATAAGCTTTTTATTTTTAAAAATGGTGAAATCGCGTCATAAATCCCTCAGCGTTTTCATTATTTTCATTTTTGTCTCGCCGCATGAGATATTCACCACCACGGTCCTCCCTGGTTTGCCAAAGTTTTCAATTCCACCCCTAAATTAAACTGAAATCAATTTTAAAAAGGAAAAAATACGTGCTTAGTCCCTCCGCATTTTTGAAGTTTTCAGCCTGGGCTTGCCGCATGGGTTAATCGCATTCTTAGTCCTCCCAAGTTTCGTCCAGTTCTCATTTGCATCCCTAAGTGCGCATTTTGTTCATTCAATTCCAGCTTTCTGTTTTATTTTTTGTTCATTTCGGTCCTTGGTAAATTTTTGAATACTTATGTTATTTTGTTTATATTATGTGTTTTTAGCATGTATAATTTGCCCATTATCTATTTATGTTTTTATCATGCTCTCGTTTATTTTTAGATATGATATGTCTTGTTTTATTTTCTACTTCACTTATTTGTGCTCACATGCATATCTTTTATATGTAAGGTTTAGTTTATATCATATCGTATATTAGCATATTTGTGTATACTAACGTAAGTTTACATATCCCTTTCCTAGGTTACATGATAGTGTGTCTTTTGGTCATGTATAATACCATGATTAGATTTACTCATTTGTGTATGCAAATTATGTCATATATTATGTGCTAGGTATTAGTTTCTCTATTAGCATGTTGTTTTGATTTGTGAAATTGAAATTATAATATATTTATGTCATGCATAAGTTACATTGTGCTTTATTTTTAATATGTATGTATTATTGAAATATGTGTTTTTGTTCCCACATGTTTTTATTCATGCCTCGTTATTATTATGATGTGTTATGTTCGTGTTGTTTGTCATGTTTGTTTACTTTCGTGTCACCCATGTTTCCTTCATTAGTTATTTTGTCCTTTACTATGTCAATGCGAATGTATGTTTCCAAATTATTTCTCTAAGGTTGCGTAATGGAATATAAATTGTCAATGCGGTATCCTTTTATCCGAGCGTAAACGGGGCCAGTATCAGGCGTAGTGATAGTGGTTGGGCGTTTACTCTCGGATAACGGGGCCTTTAAAATTTACCCACATTTATAACTAAATTTTAAATTATTCGTCACTTTAATCCGGAAAGTCTAATATTAATAAAGCGGTAATTATTAAAGTACAATTTTGGGTGGTGTGGGGGTGCTAATCCTTCCCCATCCGTAACCGACTCCCGAACCCAACAAGTTCAAAAATCTCTGGTTTTATGGTGTCCGGCCTACCTAAGTGGCCGGTGGCGACTCCAATTTCTAAATAAAATGCGGCTTTCAAAACCCCCACGGAATAAACATTTTAATACCCGAAAGACAACCAACACCTCGAAAACTTGTTTTTTTTAGCGAGAAGGACATCGCTACAGTGTGAAATCGAAATTATATTGTCACGACAAGATCACTATGAGATCATTTGTATAACGTGATAGACACATGATTTTTATACATGACTTAGAATATAATGTATGGTTTTATAAGATTTTGAAATTTATTTTGGAAGTAATAAATCAAAGATCTTTAAGTAGCCATTCAGGTGATGGGCATGATTTTGATTATAGTCACAAATGTCTAACAATATATAAGGTTTGGTGAAAAAATGTCAAATTATTTGAATATTCATACACGAGAAGAGTTTAGGTCATGCATTGACTATAAAAATAAACAGAGAGAATAATAAAAATATTGTCTTATAAAAAAATATTGTCTGGGAATCGAGGTCTATTGAGAATAAATTTCTTGGTGAAAATGACCTAGGACATGTTTCATACATTTGATGGTTATGAAACTAATTTGGGTTATAATAACTAAATAAAATGGATAAACATGAAACTATCAGTACAAAAAGATATAAAAAGATGGTTTTCAATATTATAAGATAATGACTTGATGATTATACAAAAGATGTCCTTGATATTATTTTAATAAAATAATGAATAATTAAACTTAACAAGTGATCTCAGTGTAGAAGAAGATAATATTCATCTTAAGAAATACGGATTTGAACAGCTTTATCTATAACTATAAAGTACGTGACTTGTATAAGAGTTAAAGAAAAAGTATCTTGTAATCACCTCAAGATTATTTTTAAAAAATCGTAAGGCGAAACTGTTTTTTATGTTTGTTTAATACCAGAAATGATCGTGTAAGAAAATTCAATAACAAATCACCTCATTCAACAAAATTTTCTACTCCTTTCCTTATCCAAAATTTCTCCCATGCACACTCTTTTTGAGTACTTAAAGAAAGATCCGAAAACAAATTCAGTAAAAAATAATATCTGTTATTGGAACATATAATATGTGACAATTGCACTTTGATTCTTGTCCCCCACATGCTCCCTAGTTGTCTCTAAAATATTTTTTTATTTGGGACTAAATAAAGGGAGAAAAAGAAAAACAGAACACCAATTATTTGAGGATCCACTTGTCCGTACAGCTAAAGCTTATGTTTCATGCAGAAAAACCAGAGATTATGCATGGTTGATTCTATATTCACTGCTGCTCATTTCAGAACTAGCTCAAGCATTAACCATTCACAGGACCATGTTTGAGACCAAATTTTGTCTGATAAAGAAGAAAGGTACAACAAGAAAACAATGTAAGAAAAAGGGAGAGGGGGGCAATTGGTGTTTTAGTTGATAACTACAACAAGGAAGCAATTACAGGAGAATTCTCATGGAAGGGTAAAAAAAAGCAAGCTTAAAACCAACAAATTTTCTAGGCAAGTTTTATCTGGTTTTTTTGAAGCTGCATTTCTTCTGATGCCATGGCCACCACCTTCTTCTTTCTTTGCAATCTTCTACCTGCTTTTGATGCTACTCTTGAAACAGACTCCATTATAATGGACATGATTCTGACCTTGATCTGCCCTCTTTTTGGAGGTACCCTTTTTTGCCTTGGCTCACCTTTTGCCTTTTCCATAGCCATTGTTGGCAAGTTAAAGACTTGATCAAGGTTCAGAGCAATGAAGGCCAAGTTCAGAAAAAGAATGCTACAAGTTTTGGCAATTTGTGGATGCAACTTGTGAGATTGAGGGTGTTTTTATACACTCAAGGGGGCATTTGCTTGTTTTCCTTCCTTTTTCTTTTTTCTTTTTTCTCTTTTCTCTGTTGGGAAAGAGGGTTGACTGATGGGGAACAGGTGACTTAGCTTTCTGGACGAGTTTAAGATGCAACAATCTAATTTGAGATTTCGAAACTTGTTTTATTATCATATAAAAAAGGGACAAAGTCCACACGCTCACAATGTCATTCTCAAACCGCCAATGTTTCTTGAATCCTATTATTTTGAGACATCTTGTCTACCTTGAAAATGACTTATGAAATGACCTGTTGGTTGGCAGGATGCCAAACCTGATTACTTTTCGTTCAAAGACAATAATAGGTGGAAGCTACATAGGATTGAAAACCAGATTTGGGTCTTGGTTCCACTTTCTCTCGATGGCAGGAAAACTCATGGAACAGACTGAGAAATTCACATGATATAGCCTTCATTTTGCCAGTTTTAGAGATGGATACTGGACTTTTCTTGCATTTTATTCCGAGCTCAACTCGGACATAATCATCGATAGGATGAGAATCATGGAGTAATTGGCTAACATGAGTTCTTCCTCGGCCCTCGGCTGCCTCCTATATCATCCTGTTTGATATCCCCTGCAACTGTTGTTTGTCAACCTGTAGCAGGTCGTGACTGTCCATGAACCGAATTATTGTTTCAATAGGATCAACAGTAAACCATTGAAAGAAGACATCTTTCACTGTCATTCAAGACTAAAGTGTTCGATTCCTTCGGGAAAACTCGAACAAGGCGTGCTGAGAACTTGTTTCTGCTACATAACTTCCTTAACCATGTCACAATAATGCAATGTAGCTAACATGTGAACTAGTCCCAATTCCGAAAATTTGTTCGATGTCAATGGAAATCCAACAATCTAGCTAACATGTGATGAACACTGCAATCTGCTGCAACATCAGCCAACACTGTCTAGAAGTCGTTGCTAACTAGCCATGCAAGCAATGGAGATAGACATGGACACTTGGAAGACAAACCAAGTTTGTGTCTGGTGCAAGAATAATTGCTTGAAGGAGGATGAAAGATTACGTTTGATTCCATCCTTATGCTAATGTGCGATGCATACGCATCATAGCGGTGAGGAGAATCGATAAGGCAGAAGAACAATTTACGGTCCGACAACTCTTAACAGCTTTTTGGAACATATAAAATCAGTTGCTATAGTTGTACGCAAAGTATCGGGACAGTTATTTGAGAAATGAATTTGAGTTTTGGCTATACTTAATCGATGGCCAGACCAGATACAAAACTGTTCCAGGACCTCCTTAATTGCCTCCAACTGATCTACAGTAGCATCGGTAAAAAGAATCAAATCATCGGCAAAGAACAAGTGTGATAATCCAGGACCATTCCGTGCAAGCTGTATTTGTTTCCACTTTCCAATCTCAAAACTTCTATTAATCGATTGGGACAATCTCTTCATGCAAAGGACAAACAAATAAGGGGATAAAAAGTCTCTTTGTCGAATTCCAGGAGACGTTTTGAAGCTCTCAATTAACTTTTCATTTCAAAAAATTTGGGTCGATACAGAACAAACACAAATCATAATAAGAATAATAATTTTATGCGAGACTCCTGCAGCATCAAAATTTCTTCGATGAAATCTCATTCAAGGCGATCATATACCTTTTCAAGGTCCATCTTGATTGCCATTCATAACTTCTTACCACTTTTAGTACATATGGAGTGAATAAACTCTTGAGCTAGAATAAATCTCCCATTCTAAATCTTTAAACTCTGAATTCTAAATCTAAACCCTACACATAAGTTCATAAACCCTAAATTAAACCTCATAAACTCTAAAATGTACAAGCTTGTATTTACTTTTTTATACACAAACCGTGTACAAAATTGCACAACACTTTCTATTTAAAGTATGCTTAGTATCAAAATAAGTGTCCAAACTATCTTTTTAGGTGTCTAATTTTTTTGCTCCTTTTAAGTGCCCAAACTATCATTTTTTTGCACCTTTTAAGTCAACTAAGATACTTATTTTAACCAAAAAATGATAATTTTAGCTCCTAAAAGGGAAAAATGAGATAGTTTGTGCACTTATTTTGGTATTAAGCCTTTAAACTATAAAATCTAAATGTAAAATCTTAAACTCTAAACCATGAATTCTAAATATAAACCCTAAAACCTTCGACTAAACCCTTGAACCCTAAAATAGACAAACTTGTGTTTAGTTTACACAATTTGTGTATTAAATAATTTTTCATATGGAGTTATGTTTTTTATACACAAGCTGTGTAATTTTTTTACACAATCCTTCCTATTTAAACTATGAAATATAAAATCTAAATGTTAAACCCTAAAAACCCAAATCCTAAACTCTGAATCATGGACCTTAAACCTAAATTATTCATCGAGTTTAATAAATTAATTTAATAATTATATTATTAAAAGTAATTTTATTAGAAGTGGGTTTGACTAGAAATAGAATAATTAAATTATACATCATTTACATGCTTATTTTTTCTAATCAACATAGAATAGTCGAAAACATTAGTTTATATGATAATATCATTAGTTTGGTATAAAAATCTTGATGTAAGAATCTCTAACGTGATACTAATACGTGTGTGTAATCACTCATTTTTATCCGTTATAAATACGGTGTTAACCTACTTTAGTTTAATAATTAATGTATTATGTGCATGTATATTATAAGCTATGTATGTATATGTATTAATAGTTAATACGTTGTATATGTGTCACGTATGTATTTATATTTCTTATGTGTGCATCGTTTGTGCATATAATGTGTGTGAGTATTTATGCTAATCATATATATGAGAATATACGCATGTATATAATATGTTACATTAGTCAATGTTTGCGTGTTATACGTATATGTGTATACATATGTGTGCATGTGTATGTACGTATCATCATGTTCCTATTATTATTATTATTATTATTATTATTATTTTTACTGTTAGTATTGGAATAATATCAGATAAAATCCAAAGAAATATATGTATTAAACCCAAATGAGTTATAGTTCAGTCCAAAGTACATAAAACCCAAATGTATTTACATCAAGGCCCAATTGACTGGTTCAGACCCAAACTAAAAAACCTAACCGGCTAGCCCATATCCTAAGAAACCCTAACCCATATCAAATATTGGAACCCTAATACCCTCCTTTAATCTTGCGCAGCCGCACGAGGGCCGTTGGATCAGATCTGGATCCAACGGCCACAGATGAAGCATGAAAGCTCTTCACCTGCCGCGTAAAGCCCACGCGCGGGCTGTTGGATTATCCACTCCCGCGTATAAGACACGCACAAGAATGGCCATCCTCTCCGAGCCACGTGGCGCGATCCAGGGCCGTTGCATCATCTCCGAGGCCTCGTCTCAGCCCTCTGATCATCGAGCGATCCTAACCGTTAGATTAGATCTGATCCAACGGCTAGGAATGGTTCTGGCAACGATAGTCGTTTCATCTCCCGAGACACCAGTCCACGTAGCCGAGCGGTCATCTCCCCATACCATTGTACCAACCACCGTGGCATGGCGAGCGTGTGCGAAGACACCAAGAAATGGAAAAGCGTCAGAACGAAATCAAAAGGATGATATTTTATGTACTAGTCTTACCAAAACAAAAAAAGGGGGAGAGATATATGTAACTCAGAAAACGAAAATCAGGGGGTTCAGTTGTAACCAGTTTCCCAGAAATACAAAAAAGTTTCATCCTCTCGAACCTACAAAGAGCATACAAAGGTATCTATCCACCTTGAGTGTTGCATGCATGTATGTGTTCTAAAAAAATAACAAAGGAAGAAGAGTGTGGGGTTTTACCTTCGGTGTCAATTCCTCTACCGGCAACAAACCTAAATATAGTGAGCTGGTTAAAAAGGGGAGACGTTCTTTCGGTCTCGATTTAAAAAAATATATATAGTTTCCGCTTTGTATTTTCTTAGATCTAGGACAAAGAGGAGTCTTTTCTTTGAATCCAAGTTTGGATTCGAGTTTGGGTTGAAGTGAGGTCCGTTTTGGTGGTTTTTTTGGAATCGGCGCCCGGCGACGGAGGAGACGGCAGTTTGTCGCTGGCTTCTGGGTTTATCAAAGATTAAAGGTTTGGTTTTGAGAGAAAAAATGAGGGCCGAGGTGTTTTATAAAAGGGGGATAAAAAATGGAAAAAATTTGATTTTGGGCCGGATAAAGGGACTTTATAAGCTTTTTATTTTTAAAAATGGTGAAATCGCGTCATAAATCCCTCAGCGTTTTCATTATTTTCATTTTTGTCTCGCCGCATGAGATATTCACCACCACGGTCCTCCCTGGTTTGCCAAAGTTTTCAATTCCACCCCTAAATTAAACTGAAATCAATTTTAAAAAGGAAAAAATACGTGCTTAGTCCCTCCGCATTTTTGAAGTTTTCAGCCTGGGCTTGCCGCATGGGTTAATCGCATTCTTAGTCCTCCCAAGTTTCGTCCAGTTCTCATTTGCATCCCTAAGTGCGCATTTTGTTCATTCAATTCCAGCTTTCTGTTTTATTTTTTGTTCATTTCGGTCCTTGGTAAATTTTTGAATACTTATGTTATTTTGTTTATATTATGTGTTTTTAGCATGTATAATTTGCCCATTATCTATTTATGTTTTTATCATGCTCTCGTTTATTTTTAGATATGATATGTCTTGTTTTATTTTCTACTTCACTTATTTGTGCTCACATGCATATCTTTTATATGTAAGGTTTAGTTTATATCATATCGTATATTAGCATATTTGTGTATACTAACGTAAGTTTGCATATCCCTTTCCTAGGTTACATGATAGTGTGTCTTTTGGTCATGTATAATACCATGATTAGATTTATTCATTTGTGTATGCAAATTATGTCATATATTATGTGCTAGGTATTAGTTTCTCTATTAGCATGTTGTTTTGATTTGTGAAATTGAAATTATAATATATTTATGTCATGCATAAGTTACATTGTGCTTTATTTTTAATATGTATGTATTATTGAAATATGTGTTTTTGTTCCCACATGTTTTTATTCATGCCTCGTTATTATTATGATGTGTTATGTTCGTGTTGTTTGTCATGTTTGTTTACTTTCGTGTCACCCATGTTTCCTTCATTAGTTATTTTTTCCTTTACTATGTCAATGCGAATGTATGTTTCCAAATTATTTCTCTAAGGTTGCGTAATGGAATATAAATTGTCAATGCGGTATCCTTTTATCCGAGCGTAAACGGGGCCAGTATCAGGCGTAGTGATAGTGGTTGGGCGTTTACTCTCGGATAACGGGGCCTTTAAAATTTACCCACATTTATAACTAAATTTTAAATTATTCGTCACTTTAATCCGGAAAGTCTAATATTAATAAAGCGGTAATTATTAAAGTACAATTTTGGGTGGTGTGGGGGTGCTAATCCTTCCCCATCCGTAACCAACTCCCGAACCCAACAAGTTCAAAAATCTCTGGTTTTATGGTGTCCGGCCTACCTAAGTGGCCGGTGGCGACTCCAATTTCTAAATAAAATGCGGCTTTCAAAACCCCCACGGAATAAACATTTTAATACCCGAAAGACAACCAACACCTCGAAAACTTGTTTTTTTTAGCGAGAAGGACATCGCTACAGTGTGAAATCGAAATTATATTGTCACGACAAGATCACTATGAGATCATTTGTATAACGTGATAGACACATGATTTTTATAGATGACTTAGAATATAATGTATGGTTTTATAAGATTTTGAAATTTATTTTGGAAGTAATAAATCAAAGATCTTTAAGTAGCCATTCAGGTGATGGGCATGATTTTGATTATAGTCACAAATGTCTAACAATATATAAGGTTTGGTGAAAAAATGTCAAATTATTTGAATATTCATACACGAGAAGAGTTTAGGTCATGCATTGACTATAAAAATAAACAGAGAGAATAATAAAAATATTGTCTTATAAAAAAATATTGTCTGGAATCGAGGTCTATTGAGAATAAATTTCTTGGTGAAAATGACCTAGGACATGTTTCATACATTTGATGGTTATGAAACTAATTTGGGTTATAATAACTAAATAAAATGGATAAACATGAAACTATCAGTACAAAAAGATATAAAAAGATGGTTTTCAATATTATAAGATAATGACTTGATGATTATACAAAAGATGTCCTTGATATTATTTTAATAAAATAATGAATAATTAAACTTAACAAGTGATCTCAGTGTAGAAGAAGATAATATTCATCTTAAGAAATACGGATTTGAACAGCTTTATCTATAACTATAAAGTACGTGACTTGTATAAGAGTTAAAGAAAAAGTATCTTGTAATCACCTCAAGATTATTTTTAAAAAATCGTAAGGCGAAACTGTTTTTTATGTTTGTTTAATACCAGAAATGATCGTGTAAGAAAATTCAATAACAAATCACCTCATTCAACAAAATTTTCTACTCCTTTCCTTATCCAAAATTTCTCCCATGCACACTCTTTTTGAAGTACTTAAAGAAAGATCCGAAAACAAATTCAGTAAAAAATAATATCTGTTATTGGAACATATAATATGTGACAATTGCACTTTGATTCTTGTCCCCCACATGCTCCCTAGTTGTCTCTAAAATATTTTTTTATTTGGGACTAAATAAAGGGAGAAAAAGAAAAACAGAACACCAATTATTTGAGGATCCACTTGTCCGTACAGCTAAAGCTTATGTTTCATGCAGAAAAACCAGAGATTATGCATGGTTGATTCTATATTCACTGCTGCTCATTTCAGAACTAGCTCAAGCATTAACCATTCACAGGACCATGTTTGAGACCAAATTTTGTCTGATAAAGAAGAAAGGTACAACAAGAAAACAATGTAAGAAAAAGGGGAGAGTGGGGCAATTGGTGTTTTAGTTGATAACTACAACAAGGAAGCAATTACAGGAGAATTCTCATGGAAGGGTAAAAAGCAAGCTTAAAACCAACAAATTTTCTAGGCAAGTTTTATCTGGTTTTTTTGAAGCTGCATTTCTTCTGATGCCATGGCCACCACCTTCTTCTTTCTTTGCAATCTTCTACCTGCTTTTGATGCTACTCTTGAAACAGACTCCATTATAATGGACATGATTCTGACCTTGATCTGCCCTCTTTTTGGAGGTACCCTTTTTTGCCTTGGCTCACCTTTTGCCTTTTCCATAGCCATTGTTGGCAAGTTAAAGACTTGATCAAGGTTCAGAGCAATGAAGGCCAAGTTCAGAAAAAGAATGCTACAAGTTTTGGCAATTTGTGGATGCAACTTGTGAGATTGAGGGTGTTTTTATACACTCAAGGGGGCATTTGCTTGTTTTCCTTCCTTTTTCTTTTTTCTTTTTTCTCTTTTCTCTGTTGGGAAAGAGGGTTGACTGATGGGGAACAGGTGACTTAGCTTTCTGGACGAGTTTAAGATGCAACAATCTAATTTGAGATTTCGAAACTTGTTTTATTATCATATAAAAAAGGGACAAAGTCCACACGCTCACAATGTCATTCTCAAACCGCCAATGTTTCTTGAATCCTATTATTTTGAGACATCTTGTCTACCTTGAAAATGACTTATGAAATGACCTGTTGGTTGGCAGGATGCCAAACCTGATTACTTTTCGTTCAAAGACAATAATAGGTGGAAGCTACATAGGATTGAAAACCAGATTTGGGTCTTGGTTCCACTTTCTCTCGATGGCAGGAAAACTCATGGAACAGACTGTGAAATTCACATGATATAGCCTTCATTTTGCCAGTTTTAGAGATGGATGCTGGACTTTTCTTGCATTTTATTCCGAGCTCAACTCGGACATAATCATCGATAGGATGAGAATCATGCTGAGTAATTGGCTAACATGAGTTCTTCCTCGGCCCTCGGCTGCCTCCTATATCATCCTGTTTGATATCCCCTGCAACTGTTGTTTGTCAACCTGTAGCAGGTCGTGACTGTCCATGAACCGAATTATTGTTTCAATAGGATCAACAGTAAACCATTGAAAGAAGACATCTTTCACTGTCATTCAAGACTAAAGTGTTCGATTCCTTCGGGGGAAAACTCGAACAAGGCGTGCTGAGAACTTGTTTCTGCTACATAACTTCCTTAACCATGTCACAATAATGCAATGTAGCTAACATGTGAACTAGTCCCAATTCCGAAAATTTGTTCGATGTCAATGGAAATCCAACAATCTAGCTAACATGTGATGAACACTGCAATCTGCTGCAACATCAGCCAACACTGTCTAGAAGTCGTTGCTAACTAGCCATGCAAGCAATGGAGATAGACATGGACACTTGGAAGACAAACCAAGTTTGTGTCTGGTGCAAGAATAATTGCTTGAAGGAGGATGAAAGATTACGTTTGATTCCATCCTTATGCTAATGTGCCGATGCATACGCATCATAGCGGTGAGGAGAATCGATAAGGCAGAAGAACAATTTACGGTCCGACAACTCTTAACAGCTTTTTGGAACATATAAAATCAGTTGCTATAGTTGTACGCAAAGTATCGGGACAGTTATTTGAGAAATGAATTTGAGTTTTGGCTATACTTAATCGATGGCCAGACCAGATACAAAACTGTTCCAGGACCTCCTTAATTGCCTCCAACTGATCTACAGTAGCATCGGTAAAAAGAATCAAATCATCGGCAAAGAACAAGTGTGATAATCCAGGACCATTCCGTGCAAGCTGTATTTGTTTCCACTTTCCAATCTCAAAACTTCTATTAATCGATTGGGACAATCTCTTCATGCAAAGGACAAACAAATAAGGGGATAAAAAGTCTCTTTGTCGAATTCCAGGAGACGTTTTGAAGCTCTCAATTAACTTTTCATTTCAAAAAATTTGGGTCGATACAGAACAAACACAAATCATAATAAGAATAATAATTTTATGCGAGACTCCTGCAGCATCAAAATTTCTTCGATGAAATCTCATTCAAGGCGATCATATACCTTTTCAAGGTCCATCTTGATTGCCATTCATAACTTCTTACCACTTTTAGTACATATGGAGTGAATAAACTCTTGAGCTAGAATAAATCTCCATCTAAATCTTTAAACTCAAATTCTAAATCTAAACCCTACACATAAGTTCATAAACCCTAAATTAAACCTCATAAACTCTAAAATGTACAAGCTTGTATTTACTTTTTTATACACAAACCGTGTACAAAATTGCACAACACTTTCTATTTAAAGTATGCTTAGTATCAAAATAAGTGTCCAAACTACCTTTTTAGGTGTCTAATTTTTTTGTTTTTTAAAGTGCCCAAACTATCATTTTTTTGCACCTTTTAAGTCAACTAAGATACTTATTTTAACCAAAAATGATAATTTTAGCTCCTAAAAGGGAAAAATGAGATAGTTTGTGCACTTATTTTGGTATTAAGCCTTTAAACTATAAAATCTAAATGTAAAATCTTAAACTCTAAACCATGAATTCTAAATATAAACCCTAAAACCTTCGACTAAACCCTTGAACCCTAAAATAGACAAACTTGTGTTTAGTTTACACAATTTGTGTATTAAATAATTTTTCATATGGAGTTATGTTTTTTTATACAAAGTGTGTAATTTTTTTTTACACAATCCTTCCTATTTAAACTATGAAATATAAAATCTAAATGTTAAACCCTAAAAACCCAAATCCTAAACTCAATCATGGACCTTAAACCTAAATTATTCATCGAGTTTAATAAATTAATTTAATAATTATATTATTAAAAGTAATTTTATTAGAAGTGGGTTTGACTAGAAATAGAATAATTAAATTATACATCATTTACATGCTTATTTTTTCTAATCAACATAGAATAGTCGAAAACATTAGTTTATATGATAATATCATTAGTTTGGTATAAAAATCTTGATGTAAGAATCTCTAACGTGATACTAATACGTGTGTGTAATCACTCATTTTTATCCGTTATAAATACGGTGTTAACCTACTTTAGTTTAATAATTAATGTATTATGTGCATGTATATTATAAGCTATGTATGTATATGTATTAATAGTTAATACGTTGTATATGTGTCACGTATGTATTTATATTTCTTATGTGTGCATCGTTTGTGCATATAATGTGTGTGAGTATTTATGCTAATCATATATATGAGAATATACGCATGTATATAATATGTTACATTAGTCAATGTTTGCGTGTTATACGTATATGTGTATACATATGTGTGCATGTGTATGTACGTATCATCATGTTCCTATTATTATTATTATTATTATTATTATTATTATTATTATTATTTTTACTGTTAGTATTGGAATAATATCAGATAAAATCCAAAGAAATATATGTATTAAACCCAAATGAGTTATAGTTCAGTCCAAAGTACATAAAACCCAAATGTATTTACATCAAGGCCCAATTGACTGGTTCAGACCCAAACTAAAAAACCTAACCGGCTAGCCCATATCCTAAGAAACTCTAACCCATATCAAATATTGGAACCCTAATACCCTCCTTTAATCTTGCGCAGCCGCACGAGGGCCGTTGGATCAGATCTGGATCCAACGGCCACAGATGAAGCATGAAAGCTCTTCACCTGCCGCGTAAAGCCCACGCGCGGGCTGTTGGATTATCCACTCCCGCGTATAAGACACGCACAAGAATGGCCATCCTCTCCGAGCCACGTGGCGCGATCCAGGGCCGTTGCATCATCTCCGAGGCCTCGTCTCAGCCCTCTGATCATCGAGCGATCCTAACCGTTAGATTAGATCTGATCCAACGGCTAGGAATGGTTCTGGCAACGATAGTCGTTTCATCTCCCGAGACACCAGTCCACGTAGCCGAGCGGTCATCTCCCCCATACCGCCGTACCAACCACCAGGCATGGCCAGGCGTGCCGAAGACACCAAGAAATGGAAAAGCGTCAGAACGAAATCAAAAGGATGATATTTTATGTACTAGTCTTACCAAAACAAAAAAAGGGGGAGAGATATATGTAACTCAGAAAACGAAAAATCGTGGGTTTGATTGTAACCAGTTTCCCAGAAATACAAAAAAGTTTCATCCTCTCGAACCTACAAAGAGCATACAAAGGTATCTATCCACCTTGAGTGTTGCATGCATGTATGTGTTCTAAAAAAATAACAAAGGAAGAAGAGTGTGGGGTTTTACCTTCGGTGTCAATTCCTCTACCGGCAACAAACCTAAATATAGTGAGCTGGTTAAAAAGGGGAGACGTTCTTTCGGTCTCGATTTAAAAAAATATATATAGTTTCCGCTTTGTATTTTCTTAGATCTAGGACAAAGAGGAGTCTTTTCTTTGAATCCAAGTTTGGATTCGAGTTTGGGTTGAAGTGAGGTCCGTTTTGGTGGTTTTTTTGGAATCGGCGCCCAGCGACGGAGGAGACGGCAGTTTGTCGCTGGCTTCTGGGTTTATCAAAGATTAAAGGTTTGGTTTTGAGAGAAAAAATGAGGGCCGAGGTGTTTTATAAAAGGGGGATAAAAAATGGAAAAAATTTGATTTTGGGCCGGATAAAGGGACTTTATAAGCTTTTTATTTTTAAAAATGGTGAAATCGCGTCATAAATCCCTCAGCGTTTTCATTATTTTCATTTTTGTCTCGCCGCATGAGATATTCAAGACTAAAGTGTTCGATTCCTTCGGGAAAACTCGAACAAGGCGTGCTGAGAACTTGTTTCTGCTACATAACTTCCTTAACCATGTCACAATAATGCAAGGTAGCTAACATGTTAACTAGTCCTAATTCCGAAAATTTGTTCGATGTCAATGGAAATCCAACAATCTAGCTAACATGTGATGAACACTGCAATCTGCTGCAACATCAGCCAACACTGTCTAGAAGTCGTTGCTAACTAGCCATGCAAGCAATGGAGATAGACATGGACACTTGGAAGACAAACCAAGTTTGTGTCTGGTGCAAGAATAATTGCTTGAAGGAAGATGAAAGATTATGTTTGATTCCATCCTTATGCTAATGTGCCGATGCATACACATCATAGCGGTGAGAAGAATCGATAAGGCAGAAGAATAATTTACGGTCCGACAACTCTTAACAGCTTTTTGGAACATATAAAATCAGTTGCTATAGTTGTACGCAAAGTATCGGGACAGTTATTTGAGAAATGAATTTGAGTTTTGGCTATACTTAATCGATGGCCAGACCAGATACAAAACTGTTCCAGAACCTCCTTAATTGGCCGAAACTGACTTATTACTTCAGAATTTTCCACCTTCGGATCAAAATCAAAAGAGTTTGATTAACTAAATCCTCCAACTACCCTTCATCACAAAAATGTTTGAGAAATTGGATGATCGAGGTGCCCACAACAGTCCACATTCTAATTTTTTTAAGTAGAAAATCACATGAAGTTCATCAATTCCAAGAGCTTTGAGCGGCGCCATACTAAACACTACGGAACGAACTTCCTCAAAAGTAACATCCACCGTAAGCAACGACCTCAATTCGGAGTCTCCAAATCTGAAAAACTCACCCATTGCACCAATCGGTCTAGGATTATGCAATTCACTAGTGAACAAAGTCCGGTAAAAGTCGACCGTATGGTCCTTTAGAAGGTTCAAATCATCACACCATGTACTATCCGCTAATTTCAACATCCGAATGTAATTACGCTTTCGTCTGGTGACAAACAATTTTTTAAGAATATAGACTTTTAATAGAATTCAACCGAAATAGATAATACTTGTAACTTATTCGGGTGACTTAAATCTGATAGCACTAAATTTATTCTTTGTCATGAAATCCAACAAGTGTTTAGGTGAAAAAACGGATGATATTCATCCTAGGAGATACGGGTTTAAATTACTTTGTCTACATGATGTATGCGCATTGTTAAAGGATTAAGAATATCTATGAACATATACTACTTTATAATTTCAAGTAAGTCAAGTTGAAGAGTCCTATTATATAACTCAAACTTTATTTGAATTTTTTTTCGAGTCGATTCAAGTTTATGAAATTCTAGTTCGAGTTTTTGTTCAAATTTAATTATAACATTTATAATGTTATGGTACTAATTAGTTCCAATTTAAAGGTTTTTTTATACTCGTATACAATACACATATATATTTCCTAATATTCTTTCAAATGTGATATATATATATATATATATTAGATAGAATTGAGAGACTCGACTCGAACTTGAAAACTGATCCACTAATTACTAAAAATTTTGAGTTATTCGAATTTTCGTTTTATAACTCAAACTTTATTTAGAATTTTTCGAGTCTAGTCGAGTTTATGATAATACGAGTCAAGATGAGACGGATATTTTACATCAAGTCAAGTCAAATAATTTAATTTTGACCAATCGAGTCGAGTTTTATCCACTCTAACTACGATAATTGGTCATATGGAAAGTCATTCTTATCATTCTATGAATGTACTTGATCAATAAAAATAATTCTATCATTTTTATTAAATAGAGGTATTACATTCTCAGTTAGAAGTGATATTATTTTATACAAAAATTATTTAATTATTTTTTATAAAAAAATAAAAATTTATTAATTTAATATTCAATTCTTAAGTTTAAAAATTTATTATTCGTATATTTAAAATAAGGGAATATATTATATTATCTTAATTCCTAATCAACTTTACATTCTAAAAATCTTGTGTATTCCAGCTGTAATAATGGACGATTATTTGCTCAAAACAAATAATGGGCGATTATTATATGGCATGAGATTAAGGCAAGGGAAGCCACAAAGCCGAGTAGATGTGAGTGTGTGAGCCGCGCCCCGACCTTCCTTCACAAAGCCTGTGTGTGGGGAATAGAAATTATTTGTCTAATTTTGTTCCAAAACTAAAAGCAATATATTTAGAATTAGAGGTTAATTTTTAAATATTAGGGTGTACGACTTATGTTTTAGGATTTAAAGCTTAGTGTTTAAGATTTAGAATATATGATTTAATTTTTTTAGTATTGAAACATGCATAAAAATACTAAAAATGGTAAAAGATTCTCGTTCAAAAATGATATGCAACTGCGAACCATGTCAAAAATCAATAAAGATTATTCTTACGTATCAAACTCAATTGCATTTTATTTTTTAAAATATTGAACAACTATGAGTTAAAATTAAGCTTAAATGACAAAATTGAAAAACAAATAGACATGTTTTTACAAGAAAAGAAAAGAAATTTTATTTTTTACGGACAAATTAACATGGAACACAAATTTGAAATAGAGAATTATAATTCAGAAGTGATATGTAACTACAAATTAAATTAAAAGATCAATAAAGACTATTCTTATTATCAAATTCAGTTACATTGATTTTTTTAATAAAAAATTCTTTTAAAAAACACATTCTTTAATAAAAAAACACATCGAATTTGAAATATTGAACAAGTAAGAGTTGAAATTGAGTCTAAATAATAAGATTGACGAACATAAAGACATGTTTTTTTTTACAAGAATATATAATTATTGATATATTGTACTCATACAGAACACAACCTGAATTAAATGTTAAGGAAACACAACCTGAATTGATTCAAAGATTCAAAGGTTGACCCGAATAGACACGAATATCCAAAGATTGTCCCAAATCGAAAACAAATGAATCCAGTAGTGACCCAACTCGAAAGTCGATTAATCTAGTATTAACCCGACCATAAAACTAGACAATCTAATATTGATCTAACCCAAAAATCGTTCGGTCCATTATTGACACGACTTACCATATACCAAAATTAAACCGAACAATGACATATATGCAGTGGAGGGAATATGCTTGAATTGTGGTGTTATGCATGAGACTAGGGATCATCTTTTCTTTGAATGCAGCTTCTCTAAAGGAATTTGGGAAGCTGTCATGAGACTTTGTGCTCTTGTTAGAGACCCTATGAGTTGGGAAGAAGAGATTGAATGGGTTAAAGACAAATCCCTGCTGGTTTTCATCTTAAAGTTAGCTTGGGGAGCTTTTACTTACTTCATTTGGGAGGAGTCCATAGAAATGAATTTAAAGGATACATGTTGAAGATGTAAATAGAAAACTGTATTATTTTATGGGAGGAGCTTTTACTTACTTCATTTGGGAGGAGCTTTTACTTACTTCATTAAGAATAAACTATTAAAAGATGCATAGACCTATTAATTGGTTGAATAATTAATAATACTTGTATTATTTTATTTTATATAAGCTTAAATTTTAACATTTCTTTAAAATATAAATTTTTTATGGGTAAAATTTTGATACACATGTTGTGTAAAATAAGTTTTATATAAGCCTATATTTTTATCTTATAAAATACAAATCTTAAATTTTTAACTCTGACACTCTAAAACCTAAATCATGAACCTTAAACTCTAAATTATAAACATTAACCTTAAATTTAAATTCTAAATCCTAAAACCTAAACCCCTAAACTTTAAACACTAAATTATAACCATAACCCTTAAAATTAAAAGGTTCGTGTAAACTAAAGTTTACAATGACTGTGTATTGAATTTTTTCTACTTATTTAATAAAAAATCATTAAAAGGTACATTTGCAGTATTTATTGTGTATTAATAAATCTATGTTGTTTCAACCATATAAACATAAGCATTGTTTATGTTGGTCTGGTTTACATTAAATTAGTAAACAGAAATGCAATATTATATAATTAAGGCTTAAAGGTTCAATAAGTGTCTAAATTTTTGTAAAAAAATCAATTAAGCTTTTAAACTTTTTTTGCATTCAATTAAGCTCTCAAACTAAGAAAAAAAATCAATTTGACCAACGTTGACCATTAACTTTAACGATTTTTTTTTAAATTCTTTTGAGACGTGTCGCAACAGGATAATGCAACTTGTCATTTTTAAGAATTTTTAATTTTTAAACAATATCTAAAAACAGAAAAAATTATTTTTAAAAAAAAATCTGGAAAATTCTAAAAATATTTAAAAATATAAAAATGTTTTTAATTTTGAAAATTATTTAAAAACAATAATTTTCTGAAAGATTAAAATATTTTTAAAAAAAATAAAAATAAATATTATTATACAAGTATAAATATAATTTTAAAAAAATATAAAATAATAAAAGTTATTTTAATTTTTAAACTGTATTTTAAAAAATACACAAAATTTTTAAACTTTTTTATAATTGTGTAGCAATATTTAATCTTTTTAATTTTTTAAAATATTTTAATCTTTTGAAAAAGTATTATTTATTATTTTAAAATAAAATTTGAAATTTAAAAACATTTCTTTTATATTTAATATAATTTTTAGAATTTTCCATATATTTTTATTTTTTTAGAATTTTTTCTATTTTTCTATATTTTTTATAAAAAAATTAAAAAATCGTTAAAGTTAACGATCAACGTTATTCAAAGGCCCAGATTGATTTTTTTTCTTGAGTTTAAAAGCTTAATTGAATCCAAAATATTTAGGGACTTAATTAATTTTTTTGTAAAAGTTTAAAGGCTTGTTGAACCCTTAAGCTTATAATTAATTATTGAATGTATTATTGTATTGTAATAATCAAGTGTAGGTCTGTAGTGATCGTCCAATCAGAGTATTGAGTTAGACGGTTGCACGGTGCATATAGTGATTGTGACCCACACACGAAAGAAACCTCTCAAATCTCATCGAGGATAAGAACCATAAACTAAACTCGCGGGGACGAGGAATTGATTCCGGGCGATTAATTCAACGGTTCTTAACGTATTCCGCTGCTCGACTCTCTCTCAAAGTCAGACATCACTCATATTGTCTATTTTGTTAGGTAGCCAAAACCAAAGACAAGCCAAGGAAACTGAGGAAAAGCCATGAACTCATCGCCCAATCCTCCACAACCGCCTCCTCCTCCGCCCCAGTCATCCACGTCCACCGCCGCCTCTTCAGATGGCTCCGGCAAGAAAGTTAGGAAACCTTACACCATTACCAAGTCACGTGAGAGCTGGACTGAAGAAGAACACGACAAGTTCCTTGAAGCTCTTCAACTGTACGTTCTTTCTCCAAAGATGAAAACTTTTGTTCCAATTTATTTTCTTTAAAAAAACCCTCAATTACAAGTACCCAGTACTTTGATTTCTCCTTCTTTTAGGGAATTTTCCTTTCTTTATGTTGGTTCTTAGTTTCAATTCTTCTGTTTTAGCTAGTAGAGAACTAATGAAACATTGATCGAGTTTTCCTTGTTTCAATTGCGGAGTGGATGTTTTGTTCAGAGAAATTGATGATGTAAACTTGGTCTTTAATTCAATTTGGTTGAATCTGGGTACAAGAATTTAACTAATCATAATTTTTAAACATTCCTTTTCAGCTTGTGTTGTATTGAACGTGGAGGATGCCAATGGCAATACATTTACTCCCATGGTATTAAATTGCGCCCGCAGCGGCGACATGGTGACCGCAATTTAATACTATGCCTCCCTCCCTTCTTCTAGTTCAGGATACCATTAGCAGCTTTTGCCTTGCTCCTCTTTGTGTCTATTAGCAATATGAGCTATAAGGATTAATATTGTTCTAACTTCTTATGATAGACAAAAAAAAACATTCATGTTAGCCTGTTAAATAGTTTTCTATCTTTCTTGCTGACTTAGGTTTGATCGTGACTGGAAAAAGATTGAAGATTTTGTTGGTTCAAAGACAGTTATCCAGGTTTAAAGACAAGGATTTGATGTTTTGTCATTGAGCTCAGGTTTTCAATCTTTAGTATCATTTTGCTTAAAATATTTTAGATGGATATTTGCTGTCTTTACAGATTCGAAGTCATGCCCAGAAATACTTTTTGAAGGTTCAAAAGAATGGGACAATTGCACATGTGCCGCCTCCTCGTCCCAAGCGCAAAGCTGCTCACCCTTACCCTCAAAAGGCCTCTAAAAATGGTTTGATCTTTAAACTGGATTGTGATATATTTTTTTATTGAATTCTTGGGGTATAATGACATTTTAACATGCTCTTATAATACCAGTTGTAGTGCCATTACAAGCATCCATGGGTTTTCCTTCTTCGATAAATACCGTTCCACCTGGATATGGTCCCTGGGATGAAGCTTCCATGCTAGTAAACACTACCTCAAGCAATGTCATGCCACCACAAGATGAATTTACAAGCCTTCGAGGAGCGGAAGGCATGAATTCTTCTCTATGTCGGTTCCTTTGTTGTAATAGTAGTAGACTAGATTTCCTAAAGGAAACCTTCCAACATTTCTTATACATGTAACGTTACTGATTCAGCTGATATTGGATCAAAGGGCGTAGCAAGGATTAGTAACAGTGGTGTTAGTTGCATAGGAAGCTCTAGCCAGACAATGCCTAAATCCGATATGCCAAAGCAAGGGAAACAAGCATCCGTGCTTCACGGTAATTGTATTGACTATAATCAATTGTTTTCCCTAGTTACTTTGTACTTGATGGTATTTGGCCAACTCTGTCTTCGCTTTGCAGCTACACCTGATTTTGCTGAAGTTTATAGCTTCATTGGAAGTGTCTTTGATCCTGACACCGATGACCACGTGCAAAAACTCAAAGAGATGGATCCCATAAATTTTGAAACTGTAAGTCAAAGTGGCACTTTTTTTTGGTTTCAACATTTCATAATTATAGCATCTAAACAAATGTCCTGATTTATGTTTTATGTATTTTTTTAAATATTCTGATTTGTAAAGATATATGCAACTTCATTATTATAGTGATAAGAGACTTACCTTCTTGTTTAGAGTAAGCCCAGACCTTCGTTGAGTAGCTACATCCAAAAAACAAACAAACAAATGGTCTCTGCTCTTTAGTTCATTGCAACATAACTTGCATTGAGAGTCATCAACAACTTGCCCTCTTCGAATCAACCTATCTTTCGTTGGTAACTTATCCAAAATAGTCATCCAAGCTCTTGGAATATGCAAAAGGAACCAAATGAGTCTATGTCACACCGCCCTTTCTCGCTTCAATATTATTCAGGGCCAAATTTTAGTAATTGAGATCTTTCTATGCCTCGGTATAAGCAGATAAGGAATATTAATGACCGCCTCTCCTAATTTCAACATTTTCCGCAAGATCCAGCTCATATTTGCTTTGGGTAACATATGCCAAGTTCAGATTCTTTGAAGATGTAAGCTTGCAGACAAGCAATCCAGATCGAACCTTCCCCTTCTAGAATACTTATTACTAATTTCAGGATGCACGCCTTGTTCTAGCCCTCCAAATCTTTCATCCCCGACCCACCTTCAGCCTTCAACAAATAGATTTGAGACCAGCTGACTCTTGAACCAGCAGCTGCTATATCCTGACCTCCCAAAAAATATCTCTTACACGGAAGATTGATCCTCTTGAGAACTGGTTTTAGGCAAAATGAAGCGCCTGCATCAGTAATTTTGATTGAAGTTAACCAACTATATTAATTGCATTCTCCCAGCATAACTGAGCTACCTTGCACTCGGCTATTTATTTTCCCTTTTACTTTCTACAAAAGATGTGTATAATCTGTTTAAGACAGTTTCCTTGTGACTAGGGAAACCCCCAAGTATTTCATATGAAGTTTTCCCTCCTTAAATTATGCAATTCACTTTTATTGGCATTCATCTGCAATCTATGTTGCTCGGACACTACATTTTTAATGTACCTATGTCCAACACTCGTGTCCGATCGTAGGATATGGGGATATGACCTCCAAGGATCCTCCAAATATATGGAAAAACTTCAAAAAATCTAACCATACCTGTGTCCGACACTTTGCACCCAAGTCCAAAAAACATAGGCTGCAATCCTGAAATCAGGTAAAACTGATTTAACACACCAAATACCACCAACAGAATCAATAGTCCCCTTGGAAAAGACCAGAAGGTCATCCGCGAAACAAAGGTGAGACAGCTTAACTTTGTAACGTTTAGGATGAAATTTGAAGATTCCATTAGCTGCAGCTGCTTCCATTAGTTGAGATAAGACATTCATTGCTAACACAAACAGGTAAGGGGACAAAGGGTCCCTCAATGCCTTTGCCACTTGAAATAACCCTCAAGTCCTCCATTTATGGAGATGGAGAACCTAGGAGTAGTTGTGCAGATCCAATTGAAAAAGATTTCTTAGAACTCCAGTGCTTCAAGTACCTTCAAATAAATTCCCTGCTAATGGAATCAAGTGCCTTTCTCAAATCTATCTTAACAGTACATCTAGGAGACAAAGAACCTCTTCCATAACCTTTCATCAATTCTTGAGCCATACGGATATTGTCAGAAATACTCATCTTTAATGAAAGCACTTTGACCATTTGAGATTATTCTAGGAAGATACTTTGTTAATCTTTTCACCATGATTTTAGTGATGCATTTGAACACCAAAGAGCAGCAGGAAATCGGATTATTTGTACACCATGATACTTATTCAGATTATTTGTTCTTGGAACCAACACCACAATAGTATAGTTAAAGGCATGGCTAATTTCTTACTTTTGAAAGAAATATTGCACAGCTTTTACAAGATCCTCCCCTACCACATCCCAAACTGCCTTGAAGAAACAAGCAGTATTCCCATCAGTGCCTGGGGCTCTATCACTCCCTTTCCCCCTAAAATTTGTCTTTTTCTAAGTTGTTGAAGTTACTGTATGTAACGCCTTTTCTTACGCCGTGCAGGTTTTGTTACTGATGAGAAATCTCTCTGTTAACTTGTGCAGCCCAGATTTTGAGCCAATTGTAAGTATTAAATTTATGTTTATACTTCACACATTATTTCCGTTTTGAATTTATTGGCTTGGGAAACCATGTGCTTTTGAATTTTAATTTTCTTCCATCGATGTAAAAGTTTGCCAAGTATGCTGCTACTTTATATGCATATTTGTGTATAAAGCTCTAGTACTCATATTTCAATTCCTTCCTGGTTATTTGAACAAGAGAAAACAAAACATATATATTAATATTATTGAAAGACTGTTCTTAAATGTTTGACTTGTTGATCTCCTTGGTTGGTGCAGAGGAAGGTCCTGTCATCATACGATGTCAAAAAAAGCACGGTGGGAGTTACCAAAGGAATTATTCCCCCAAACCAAATGAATGATATATTGTGTTAAGCTGTTTATATGTAGGATTTGCTGGCATGTACGCGCCTTTAATATTTTACTTCTGCCTGCTGCAACTGGAATCGAATTTATGTTTTCTTTTGACTGCTATGTAAGGGGAATTGGGGCAGCATGCATTTGAGGTTTATACTAGGTGAAGGAGTTGCAGCCAGCCGCCTATAGAAAATGTTGGAAATGGTGAGTGGAAGAAAATGTATCTACCACAGACCTTCAAGCTCATCGACTTCCAGCGAGATCAAGCGGAATGGTTGTCACCGTGGTTTTACTTATCAGCCAGATAAGTTGTGTACATTCTTGTCAGGTTGGTTTATTAGCCGTTCTTTTACGTAGTTGTGCGAAGTATGGCCTTACTATAGAAGTAAAGTAGGAGAATTCGAAGATATGTGTAATAAGGATGTTGATTCTGCCATTTGAATGTAGCTACTAGCTAGAAGGATCTCCATGACAAAACATGATAGATTTCTTATGTATTCTCATAATGTTTTATTAACACTCTAGTCTTAGTTTGATTCTGTCATTTAGCAGGTTGCTTGGCGGTATATACTGGAGCAGACCAAGGCCCATTTTCACCTACTTTTAAGACATTTGTTAACCCATTTATTGAAAGTGGGGATTTATATGTTGTAGGCTAAATACATAAATTGGTTCATGAACTTAGCAACTTTTGTCAAATTGGTCCCTGAACCTTTCTCTTTTTTTTTTGTTAAATTGGCCTCTAAGGTTGGAAAAAATGTGACATAAGTTAATTCTTGTGAGTGACGTCCTTAAATTTTGAAGTTTTAATACACAAACTGGCTCTCGAACTTGGAAACTTTTATCAAATTGGCTCCTAAAAGTTTTATTTAATTTAATTATAATTAAATTAAATATTTTTTAATAGATAACAATTAATATGATTAGTTTAATACATTTTATATAATAATTTTTTTTCCTGGTTTGGTCATTAAGAGCTTGGATTAATCTTTTAAAAAAGAATAGGACTAAAATGACTATTTAGTTAAATATTAAGATTTTTTTTGGCATTATGGCTTCTAACTTTGATCAATCGGCTTATATTGAAATAC